>OVAX01000046.1:0-156494 GCA_900406405.1 Lepidium africanum
TAATTGTAGACTACTTAAGTCATTAGTGTATAATTGTAAACTAGTTAAGTAATTCACCCTTAAAAGAAAAGTACATTCCTTTTAATTTTTTATACACAAACACGACTCCAACAAATCACAAACATCTCTCTTCTTCAGCTCAAATAAGCAACATTCCTTTTTCTGACATAAGTGCTCTTGGCTTGCTTCAGCTTAAGCTATTGAGGATTCCTCTGGTACGATATAGCTAGGGGTTTGATATTGAAGATCCTGGATTCGGTATAAAAGGAGCACTCCTATCTTCCTGCAATGAACATTAAACATCAGATACAGAGACATTTAACGTGATGAAAAAGTCTTTGAATTAAATATTCTTACTGCTGTATAAGATTGACTAGCATGCGAAGACCATCCATGTCCAGCATATAACGCTGTCTCAATACTCTCCTCACCAAGCTCTCTAAGTCTATTAAGCTCCGGCATTATCTCTTTACCAAGATCAGGCCTATCTTTTCTTCTCAACTCAGCACATTGTAGTGATAACTTAGCAAGAGCTAAGGCTTCCTCTAATGGCCAATCTGGTACTGCAGGATCAAGCATATCTTTCAATCTCCCTTCTTCGATCGCTTGTTCCACATAATAAGCCAAACCCATCGGCTGTTTAGCCGTCAATAGCTGCAAAAGCATGATTCCGAGAGAATAAATATCCGATTTTACGCCCAACATTCCGGTCTGTTGATACTCAGGATCGATATAACAGAACGTTCCTGCAGCTGACGTGACTCGGTACTGAGTCACGTTTTCAGCTACCGCGGGAACAAGTCTTGCAAGTCCAACGTCACTGATCTTGCTGACGAAATTATGGTCGAGAAGAACGTTTCCTGGTTTCAAATCTCTATGGACAATTGGTTCTGGTTTGGTGTGGTGGAGGAAGAGGAGACCCGTAGCTATCTCAGCAGCGATTCTGAAACGCAATTGCCATGAAATCGGCGGTGTGTTTCCTCGTCTGAAAAGACGATCATCTAAGCTTCCTTTGGCCATGTATTCATAGACAAGAATACCGTATTCTGGACAAGCTCCTAGGAGAAGAACCATGTTTGGATGCCTTATGCAGCTCAATACTTCAAGCTGTGATTCCAAAACACGAAGTTTTCAAACTTTTCCTTTTGAACCAACTCTTTCTTGCACCTTAAGTAACGATAGGGAAATAAAACGGTAATGAAGATAACATTGATTTCGTTACCTCTTTATGAAACTGTGATCTTCCATGAGCAGCGTCAGGGTGTAGAACCTTAATAGCAACACTTGTGTGATCAAGATGGCCTCTAAAAACAGGTCCATATCCTCCTTCTCCAACTTTTCTTGACTCTGCAAAATTATCAGTCGCTTCTTCGATCTCTTGAACAGTGTATTTTCTGTATCGGACAAAGCTATGTCGTGAGAAAGAATCGCTTTCTTTCAATGTCTTCAATTCTACGTTTAGCCTTTTATTTGCTTCCACTTCCGCAAGCCTTTTTGCAGCTTCAGCAGCTTCCATAGCTGTCTGGACTTTTGCTCTCTCTTTTTCCACCAAAGACATTGCTGTTTCCTCTGTCTCCTTTAATTCCTCCAATCGTTTTTCCTCCTCTGTCTTCTGCTTCTGCAGCTCTGTTGCCTAAACCAGATTTTACCCTATTTGTGAATCAACCTCTTTAAGAACAACATCAGAGATATAGATGTACAATTAATACCTCGTGCTTTGCGGTTAAAGCTTCTCTGCAAGCCGAGTTATACATATCCATAGTTTGTTTCAGTTCTAATTTCAGTCTCCTCATTTGAGCTTCAACATCATCCTAGAACAAGAGCAAACATACTTTTAAGGAATGTAGCAGAAAAAAATTCAAAATGTATAGAACAAATGGTTTATTTTCAATATATATACCAAGCTCTGATATGAATAAGAACATGAAGTTCTTCCACTCTCTTCAGAAGCGGTAGAAGAACCATTGAGATGACCCAAATCCGTAAACCTGATTCCTAATCTATGTGACCCAATGCTCTGCTCTGAGCTCGTTGACATTCTTTGGGTCCTCGCTGAATCTGGTAAATCGATGGAGAAAGAAGATCGGTCTACACTCGGCCTCCCCGAGCTGATGTAGGAAACATCGGGATCTTGTTGAGAAGCACTGACGAATGAGTATTCGGACTCTGAATCTGAGAATTCCCCCATTAATCTCATATGTGCTTGTGGTGGTCTTGGAAACCTAAACCAAGATTCAGGAGATTTTTTGAAGTAATCACACTTAAACAAAATTCGATTGTTGAAACAGATAAATACCTGGGGCCTTCTGAATCAACTGATCTTCGTCTTCTAGGCATAGCTGTTGAAACCATGAATGTTTTTAGAGATTTTAGAAAGTGTATGAGAAACTTGAAACGCAAGCAAGATTCCTCTCGAGATCAAAACTCTGACCTGTTATTTGTCTTCTCTCAGGAGCAATAGTTTCGTGATTCTCTCCTTCGTTGAGAACTGATGGACGATAAGGAGCAGGACGCGCGGCGTTTCGTTGCGAAGAGATTTTATTTTTGGAAATGACGTAAACACTGCAGAAATCTGGAGCTGACTTGGACACAGTTGTTGGTAAATCCGATTTGAATCTTCTATTATGGATCAAATTGAAAAAGAAACCCTAAACTTGGTTAATCTTCTTACGCAAGCAACCAATCAATCATTAACCCTTATCGATTAATTACCTCATAAAGCTACTCCTTGATGGAGTACCAAGAACTAAATGCTCAATTGCAGAAACTGTAACATATTCAACTATTGCTTTGGCTTTGTCTATGTCTTCAAGCAAAACATCCTGACATTGTATCTGCAGACATTTCAACAAAAACGAAGAAACAATGCTTTGAACTTTGATCGACTTAAGCAATATTGTTATAAGCCCTGAATTAGGGTTCTTATTACCTCTTTACGGGTGCAAAAACAATGGAAAGATACAAAGAGATCTCTCGTTGGTTTATCCATTTGCGGTTTATTTGTAACACCTTCTTCAATGTCTGCATTTCCAAAAGAAACCCTAACAAAAACTCAAAACTTTGCGCAAAAATGAAAATAAGCCTAATGGAATATGAGAATTTTGGTTATATGAATGACCTAAAGAACATTGAGTCTTGGGAACAACATGAATAAGAGCAAGAGTTTGGCCACGAATAGCAAGATTCTCCAATGTCCATTTGATAGCATGTTGGCTGCTTTTGTCTTTGTCTATTGCAATTGCTACCGATCCACATTTTGTTCCTTTTGTCACGTCTGCTTTCGGTAGCCACATTCTTATCTTTCTTCCTCTTCTTCTTCCTTTTAGGCAAAATAAACTGGAAATGGAGAAATCTCTTTACTTTTCCATAGTAGATGTTGTACTTGGAGGAAATAAAAATATTTAAAAACAAGATATAAAGAAAATAGATTTTGTAATGGGTTGAGAGATTTTTCTATTTTTTAATTATCTGATGGATGTTTAAGAGTTCTAGTTTAGGATGAGAATCTAATTTAGGAGTAAATAACACAAACCACACAAACTATTGAGTTTTAATAGAAGAGTTATTTGAAACTCTATTGAAAATCTGTGGAATCTAGAAAAAAATGTTAAACTAGCTAATATATAAGACAACTTATTTCTATTTACCTCTCTTTTTGGACTTTTCAAATTGGAGGTACAAACAAAAATACATAATTATAAAGAAAATTACAATTAAGATTAATATTCATAAACACCATTTATCATAATTTTGGTTTAATAGATTTTGTGGACACTAGTTCAAAAAGAAACTGAGAAAAGCACCAAAGGACCACTTTTATCTTTGGGATCGACTTTTCTCTACTTTTTGCTGTTGAATTCAACATATGTGTATTAAAATTATTTTTTTACGAGTGAGCTCTTGCAAATTTCTTTTTGTTTTGACAAAAAAAAGTTTCCAAATCATACAATATTAAAATGTGAACTTTATTTCTCTTATAGACTATAGTACATGTAGTGGGAGGGTGCTTTAATGGAGATTCCTCAGCTTTCCTACTATTTTATATATATAATATATATATTTGTAAATTTATAACTTTAATTGGCAACAACATTTATTGTTGCTCATTTATGTTATTTGGCTTTTAAGGCTTCAAGATCAATCATAACTTATATACAAAAAGCTATTTCCTTTTATATTCCAACTTCCATTATGTGAAAACAAACAATCATACACACATCATTATCAATTTTGTTTCACAAAACCTTTATAATTATCAAAACTTTAAAATTTACGTGAATAAGTTTAAAGTTTCTATGGAAGAAAAAGGCTCAAGCTTTAATTTGCACTCTGTTTTATTTGGGTAGAAGTCCTCGTGCAATGGGGCTGTGATGAAAGTGACAAATAGCTAAATCTCTCATGCATTTATTGAGTCTTTCTTTGGACCCGATCCTATTTAACTCAATCTTCACAGATGTCTCAAGCTCTCTCTTCTCTCTTTCCTCTCTCTTCTCTCTTTCCTCTCTCTCTTATGCTTCTTCTTTCTCTGATCATAAGGTTCTTTTTATTGAGTCATTAATAAGGCTCTGGAGAGATCCAGCCGAAGTTTTGAAACCGTCCAAAAGTAGAATTCATCAATTAAACAATGTCTGAAGACTCTCTGCTCGTATCTAAGCAGTAAGTTTCATTCCTTTTTCCAGTTTCTATATCTGTGTGAATATTGATTCTTCTTCCTCCTTGCTCTATCTATCTAATTCTTCTCTAATATGTTCGCAGAAGAAGTTCCTTGTCAAGATTCTCTCAGAACAAAGCAGTTAATATCACAAAGGTTCAGTTTCCTTAAATCCGATA
Organism: Lepidium africanum; assembly: GCA_900406405.1. NCBI lineage: Eukaryota > Viridiplantae > Streptophyta > Magnoliopsida > Brassicales > Brassicaceae > Lepidium > Lepidium africanum. The sequence continues at coordinate 4,831 of OVAX01000046.1, forward strand.
AGAGTTTCCAATATAACTTGCTCCTCAAGTTGTCAATTCACTGAAGCTTTTCTATTCATTTTCTCTTTACTGCTCTGACTTTAATTTTCTTATGACTCTGTTTTCTCTGAAAAGTACAGCCAAAGAATGTTACTAAACTGATCAACGGTCTTGATTCCCCCAAAAACAACAAGTTTCACCTCTACAGATTTCAACTCGAGCACGATGTGAGTTTCAGTCATATAAAGAACTTTGTAAGAAACTTGTCAAATGTAAGACTCAATTCTTGTTTGAAACAGGTGCAGCGACTAAAAGATCAATTGCAGAAAGAGATTGCACTGCGCACTCTTTTGCTGAAAGCTTCTGATAAAAGCCATAAGATTGAACTGTCTCACGCATCTTCTCTTCCATGTAGTGTATGTTTCTCCAACTTTTCTTCAGTTCTAAGCTTTCAATGTTCAGGGATCCAAACTTAAAAACTTGTAAATGTTTATAAAAATCATTTGCAGGTTCAGGAACTTCTCTCCAATATAGTAGCTATGGAAGCTATGGTCTCTAAGCTCGAGCAAGAGATCATGTCTCTACATTTCTTACTGATTCAAGAACGAAATGAGAGAAAACTCGCTGAGTACAACCTCACGAATTCCCTATCTACACATGTATGTTAATCGAATCTTCCTGTTTACCAAACCTTTATCTGCTGAGGTTGGCTCTGATTATGAATTTGTTGCCCAGAATGCTTTAGGTTTGGTTACACTTTCCGAAAAGAACGTAACTTTACTTCGTAAAGATCACAGAGCCCAACCTAGAAGCAAACTGGCAAAGTCCTTGCAGAGTATTGATAACGCTAATGAACTCTCCAAGGAGATGATAAGATGCATGAGAAACATATATGTATCTCTAGGAGAAACATCTGCAGGATCCAAATCATCACAAAAGACCACTAGTTTCTCTCCACGTAATAATCCATCATCAACATCATGGTGGTCTCCTACAGAACACTCTCGGATCTCCAAGTGGGTACAGAGTCCACGGATCGATATTCAGAAGAACTCAGATGTTCTAGCAACAGAGCGAAATGTGTTTGATCCGTTTAAAGTGCAAGGAAAGTTGAGCTGGGCTGATATTGGGAACTACAGAACCGCAACTGAAGTGGCTTCAATGTCTATTGAGGAGAAACGGCTCGGATATGCTTCAGAGGAATTATGGAGATTCAGGTACTACCAAACATTTTAACAAACTTGTTATGGTCATCAGAACTTGATAAAACTCGTATGTTATTTTAATTACAGGAACCTCGTCGAAAGACTTGCCAGAGTAAATCCAACAGAACTAAGCCACAATGAGAAGCTTGCCTTCTGGATCAATATATACAATGCCTTGATCATGCATGTAAGTCTCTGAAATTTCCCCCAGCTTTGATTTGCAGATACAAAACTTACAAGTTCTCATTTGTCTGATTCAGGCATACTTGGCTTATGGCGTACCGAAAACCGAATTAAAGCTCTTCTCCTTAATGCAAAAGGTTTGATCCAAACATAGAACAACTTTGACACCTCTTTGGTTTGGTTCGGACAGAGGCTAATGTAAAATTCCGGTTTGGAGACTATGTCAGGCTGCTTATACCGTTGGCGGACATTCATACAATGCAGCTACGATCGAATACATGACTTTGAAGATGAACCCTCCTCTCCATCGACCTCAAATCGTACCAAACTCAGCCTAAACTTCTTAAGTTTCTGCAATTTTCTTCACCTACTATTTAAAATCTCTTACTTTAATCGGGATTTTCAGGCTCTGCTTCTCTCCATTCTCAAGCTAAAAATATCAGAAGAACAGAGACAGGCGGGGATAAGCACACATGAACCGCTAGTGTCTTTTGCCCTCAGCTGCGGAATGCACCCATCTCCAGCAGTAGTCTTTCCATACCTACATTTCACATCAGAGTCTTGAACCAACATCACTTTTTTTTCTAACAGAAATCACCTGCAGGTGAGAATTTACTCAGCGGAAAGCGTAGGAGAGGAACTTGAAGAGGCTCAGAAAGATTATATTCACGCGTCAGTTGGAGTCAGCCCTAGGGGAAAGTTGATTGTGCCCCAAATGCTTCACTGTTTCGCCAAGAACTTTGTAGATGACTGCAAGGTTGCTCTATGGATTTCTCGACATCTGCCTCCTCGCCATGCCGCATTTGTTGAGCAGTGTATTCACAGAAGACAACGGTGGGGTTTTCTGGGTTCATCTAGTAGCAAATGTGGCATAGTTCCCTTTGATACACGGTTCCGGTATTTGTTTCTTCCATAACAAGGCACTGCTGTACAATTATTTAACGGAAGCAAACATAGTTTCAATCTCAGGGTTAGGTGTATGGCTATTTAGGTGATCCATATCTTTCTTTTCTCAAACTAATAAACAGATTAATGTATTTAAGGGCCTGGTAAACGAAATAAGGAGACAGAATATATTCTCTCACGATGCAAAAGTTTAGTAGCTAGCATCGGGTACATGTGATTTAGACAAATAACAAAATCTTATGTGTTTGGTTTGAAACAATATTGATGGGAACGATGAAACTAACTTGGTCCTAACTAGGCATTGAGGGATGAAATTTCTACTTTCCGGGATGCTTGGACCACGTTCTTGTTTCCAGGGAAGGAATTGCGAGAGACGTCCACAAGTGCTTTGAAGCTGTACGGTTCGTGCATAGATAGCTCAGAGAGGACTTTCCGGTTTAGCTGGATGTTCTCCTTCATCAATCCATGAATGAAGTTACCATAGTTTACCTGTTTCAAACTATAGATATTAGGATTCTAATCCAACATCTGATCTCATTTTCATGTTCTTAAACACAAACAGGGTATTGATCTCCATATAATAGCATAGATTTGAAAAAGATATACAAGCATTAGTCAACCAAGATTAGAAGTTAACATAAGTCAAAAATAAGGATAACAAAGCTGAAACCAGGTAACCGAGTAAATATGTCCCTCTAGTTGCATTAGGACTTAGTTATGGTTTCAGTTTAGTTCAAAACCATTGACAGTAAAAGTATTAGTCACATTGAAACCGTGAAAATGATTCACCTTTACAATCATCTTTAGCTCCAAAATTGATCTACGACACTACGAGAAAATCCGAAGCAAACAAGCGATTTGATATTCCCTTAGTTAAAGATTTCGATATAATGTCGATCATAGAGTTGATCCCTAGCAAGTTAGATCTCAATCATTATGTGAATGCAAACACAAAATACCACTGCATAAGGAATATATCGAGAAAACAACACTTGTGAGCTAGAGGAAGACAGTAAAGCAATATATATTAAACCAATTATTCTAGCAATAACAACTCCGGGGAAGTCAAGCACCCATTTTTAGATAATAAAACCCTAAACCCAAAGCTTCGATTATGGACCCTAAAAGAAGCCAAATCATAGATTGCAAGCTAAACCAACTAATATCTCAGAATATTTCATTTCTAAAAATCGAATCAAATGCAGTCACGCATAACCTTAATTAGAGATTTTGAGGATGCAAAGGAAAACGTACTCCGTGTTGGCGAGAACCTGCGTTGATGCGTTCAATCCAGAGTCCCCTCATCTCACGTTTCTTGTTGCGCCTATCTCTGTAAGAGTATTGAAGAGCTTTCTCCACTCTTTCCCTCGCAATTCTTATGCAATTCTTCGCCCTTCCCCTGAATCCTTTCGCCAACTTGAAGATCTCCTTCTTGTTCATCTTTCCCCTCTTTCTTCTTTCTTCTTCCTTCTTCCTTCTGTTCTCTCACTCACACTTTAAGCTTCACCTTCCTTCTTCTGTTACGCCGCCTCTCCTGTGTTTCCCTTGTGAATTACAATGCCGAGTCGGGTCCGAGTTCTGAATCGGGTCATGATTTAGCAAAGAACCATCTAATGGGCCTTTTCATTAGATACCCACAAACTGAGAAAAGGCCATTATTTATCCAATAAGACCCAACATAAGACACGTGTTGCCACGTCATAAACGGCCAATTACACGTGTCTCACAAGGTTTCATTTTCCCGGGAAACAAACAAAAAACCAGAATTAATTTCCCTGGAGAATTCTCGAGAGATTTTTAAGTGGCTTTGATCTGTTCGTCTCAACGCATTCCATCACACAGATAAACCCAAAAGAGAAAGACTTCTTGAACTATTCGAAAATGAGAGGAGAGGTAACAGATCAACATCATCGTATCTCTTCCATGAAATCCGACGGCGTGGCAGCGTCGGACGATGTGGGCCAAGGGAAATTATACTCTCCAAACCACTCGATCAAAATTACTTCTAAATCTCACGAAAACGTGAGTCAAGGAGACTTGTACTCTCCTGACCACGCGATCAAAATCTCTAACTCAGTGGAATCATCATCAGAGGAAGACGGAGAGAAGCAGAGGACGACGATGATGTTGGGGTTGAAGAATCTTGCAGCTGTTAAAGATAGAGTTTTAGATAAACTAGTAGCTGCGTCAGTTCCATCGGAGTCACTGGAAAACGCTAAACAGTTTTTAGAAGGTGTGATCAAGGATTTCGCTGGTGCGGCGCAGGGGATGACGAAGGACGCGTTGCACCGGATTAAAACCCATCTCGCTGATATTCTCCCGTCTGTTTCTCCAGCCGTCACCGGGAAGGTCAGAGTTTCTATACTTTTACTTTACCGGCAAAACAAACTTTGAATTTTGGGATCTTTTTACCTTCTGATTTATGGATTTTCTTTGGACGTGGTTGGAGCAGATAGTAGATGATGCTGAGAAAGAAGCCATTAACGGAGAGGAAGAAGATGAGAGAAAGTCTAACGAAACTTCTGGAGATGAAGTCGCCGGAAAGTTGCCATATGTGTCTCCAACATCTTCATTTTTCGGCTCTCTTACCAAACCTTTCTCAAGGCTTTGACCATATCTGTGTGTCAAGCCTTCTAGATTATCTGAAATGTGAATTATAGGAACTCCGAGATAATCTGAAATAACGTGTGTACTTACAATTAGTGAAGATGTACACCTGTTTATTGCTCATTTTATAGTGAGTTTCGTGTAATAGAAAACAGAGTTCCACACCTTTTGTTTCATGTTGAAGGCCGTAAGAGGTATTAGCACACAAGTTTAAGGTTAAATATAAGAAATCAATGTTAATGGACATAAAGAGACCGAAGAGATTCTTGTATGTACAAGTTATACATGTACGGCGTATGTATATATATATATATATACGTATGGAATGTGTATCAGAACTTGAGATGAATATAACAGACAAAATGGTTACAATGATTCTTCTTTTCAAGTGTTCTTCTCAAGTACAGATAAAGCCGGAGTCAGATAGTTGTTTGCCTTGTCCGGAAGATGAGCCACCTGAGAAGACAAAGAGAGAAACTCTTATTAGATGATATGATGATGAAGATGTGACTTATAATGCAAGTGATTACTCTTACCAGCTCATAGAGCTCTATTCCTTGCTCAGCCACGTATTCATGACAAACCTGCAAAAACCAAATAGAAGAAATCTGTGAGATCTTATGTTACGATTTCTTCTTTAGAGGTTAAAGGCTGTATTTTTCCAAGTAACTCACATCAAAGCTTTTGTTTCTCGCGGTTGAATCATGGAGCGACTTGACACATATATCGGCCACATCCGCACAACTAATGCCCTGAAAGTGGAAGAGGATTTGGTATGTGAAGTTATAAATGAGCTCGATCAGATAATCTTTTGCGAGAGACTTGGGTTTCTGTTTCATGATATAAATAAACCTGAGAAATTCTGTTTCCTTGATCAAATATCAGAGCTCGTTGCCCACCTGGCTCCTCCTGTATGAAAATTTAGTAATCAGAAGCCATATACAAACACATTGGTTGGAACTCAATGGACAGTACCTTCAAGGGACCGGGACGAATGATGGTGTATCCAAGGCCTGATCTTCTCAAAGAGTCTTCACCAGCCTGACAAATTTAACGGGCAGAAGAGAGAGATGAAAATTATGGAACCTACTCGCAAAAGAGCCCTGACAATCCGTTGCCCACAAGATTCAAGAGTTGTTAATTTGTTATAATGTGTGTTTCAGACAAAATAGACTAACCCTTTTAGCTTTTAGTACTTGCTCCCTTCTGTTGGCTTCTACTCCTGATCCAGTACACGATACCAGAATAAAGTCCGTTTCTTGACCAGCCTGCAGACAAAAATGCAGAAAGTTGATAAATTTCCTACTTTTTCATTCTTTCCGGTGATGATCTTTAGCAAGTAAAAGCTAAGATGGAGAACTTACAGGCAAAGCTTTTATGTACTCGAATACAAGGCTAAAGCTTCTCAGATCTTGCTGCGCACCAGCAAGTCCATCAACAAGTCTCTGAAGGAGGAAAAAAACCAACAGACTGCTAAACTCAGACACCAAGATACGAAAGTTCTTGGTTATTGATCAAACAGATCAAGCCAAACACAGGTAGCTGAGAATTTCAAAGAGTGAGCAAACCTGTCTTTTAGGTTCAAAGCGGATAGTTAATGTGTGAACAAGAAATGGATCTAGCTGTGGATCTTCTGGATTAACAGGACGAAATGCTGAGAATGGCACCCTTACCTGCTCAAGGAATCAAAGTTTTAGGCAGAAAAGTGAGGATTAGGGGTCAGATTAATGAGCAAGATGGATGATGTGTTTCATACCCGACAAAATCCAGCTTTGGTACTAATTCTTGCGAAGTACAGTTTGCTCTGAGACATATCTGATGATGGACCAGCTTCGAGGATAACAACATAGGATCTTCCATTCCCACCAACAGAAAGAACTAAGCCTTCATACCTATTGATACAAAAGCATAAGCATACAAAGGAAGCTATGGCTAACTTGGTTTCACAAATCATATATCCACTTTCTCTTAGTTTCTATGACTGAATCACGTCACAGAACAAAGTGATATGCAATACCTGTCAAGAGTGGCACCTAGTGGAAGTGAAAGTTTCTTCGACAACTCAACATATCCTCCTCGACTGAAAACATAACCTGCATTTGAAACCCAATTAAACCACTATACCTGAATAAAACGCACATCAGTATTTTATCAGACGAGAGTGTGCACCTGAAAACTCAGCTCTCTCAGATTCGGTGAACTCAAACTTAGCATCCATACCACCATCATATTTGGAAGCTGTTGTGTCCTGAAAATAAGTTCCTTGACGAACTTCCCAACCCTGAAGTGACTCAGCCGACTTGAATTTCGCAATTAAAAGCTTGCTCTTGCTGCTTTTACCCGCTCTTAGTTGGGCTAATCTGTTATTGTAATCCTGCAAATACTCAGACAAAACACAGGAATGACTACTATCTGCACTACAAAACAACAAACCCAATCGTCGACCATTTACACAAATCTTGTTTAATACCTGGAAAGCCTTGGTGAGGTTATAAACACCCAAATGATCAACCCGGACAAGGTCTGCAGTAATAGTAGACCGAGCAGTGGCGCAGTAGATGATCTTATTGCAGCCTTCGACTGCAGATTTGAGCGTTGACGGTTCACCCACATCACCAACCACAATATCCACTGATCTTGGCAACATGCTCATCACTTCCTCATCGTTTTTCCTCACCAATGCCTATAAACACAATTACCTCAATCTTCAAAACTCTTAAAGAATTTGTATAACTACAACACTAATTTATAATATTATTAATTTTTGTCTTTTTAAGTTGTAATTCGAACCTTGACGGTGTAGCCACGAAGCATGAGTTTACGGACGACAATTCGACCAATTCGGCTAGTGGCTCCGACGACTAAAACGGTGACGTTTTGAGCGCCGGGAACAGCGAATTCACACATGGGTCCTTCTCTAATGAGAAGACTATCAAGAGTCTCTTGCTCATCGGGTCGGGTCGTCCTCGACATCTGACCTAATCCAGAGAATTTCCGCCACACATCGTCAAAGATCTGCCGCGATCGCCGTCCTAATCCCACAGGATTGACATCATCCAATTTCAGTTTCGGCGGAGATGGAGATTGTGTCGACGGTGGAGCTACATCGAGTTTCTTCGCCACCGTCTCTTCGCCTTCCTTTGTAGTTGTGGTTACTGGTCGGGTTTTGGTTTTCTTTTCGCGGCCATTCTTATCGGTGGGTGGAGGAGGAGACGGAGAAGACGAAGAAGAAGATTGAGCTCTCGGGATTGCGATTTGAGACCGATCGTGGAATCTGTGAATTCTAGTGTTGATGCTGAAACTGTTGCCAAAATTCGAACTTAAAAACCTCGCATCAGTCGCCGCCATGTTACTACCAACAATACTACCCACCATTTTTGAAACTCTGCTTCTACAACAAAACAGAGTTTTTCAAGCAGCGAATTTGAAAGGAAAAGATTTATATTTACTCAAATATTGATAATTAAATATTGTGTTTATAATTTGGATGATTAAATTATATAGATGCATACACTTGTTATATGAATCTTTGCATGCTAGACTGTCATCGAGAAGACTCTTGGTCGAACGAAATTGGAAACGGATAACGAAAGTGAGATTTTTCTTTGAGAAAAAATAATATTAGAAAATAAATAAGAATAAGAAATGGTTGGATCGTAGAATTTGGAGGAGAGAGAAAGAAGAAGACCACAGAATCTGGTTTATGTCGTTTGGACAGTGATATGACTTCTGAGCCAATTAACTTGCCACGTACACTCTCGCGTTTCCTCTTCTTTCTTTCTTTTTTAAAATAAAGAGCATTCCAATAAACTAATAAGTAATTATTTATTTAAAATATTACTACTTACTCAATTCTGACATCTGAGCATATATTGCATCTCTTTAAATATTCATATTCAGTCAAAAATAAAGAGCATACATTGCAAACATTACTAGTTAGAGCAAAAAGAATTGCAGCATTTTACAAGCAAATTACACAAAACTAGAATATGAAGTAGGTAGTGAGAGAATGTTTACCTCACTAAGCCAAAACTAAATTCAACTGAAAATGGTAATACAGATTCACCTACAATTGTGAAAGAAGCATCCTCAGATAAGCTCTTCTTACTTGCCTAGCAAGTCATGTACCACTAATATATTACATTCCTGACACACCGCAAAGGGCTAAGGCATTTTCACAAAATGTACTTCGAGTACAAAAATTTTAATATGATGGAAGAAGAAGACAGTAAGCAGACAGTGTATGTGTATATATATAATCAAAGAATCATCAACCAGATCAAGCCACTGAACTGAAACGAAGAGTCTGGAATCTGAGGTCTTCCTTAATGTTAATGAGTTAGCAGCATCTACGATGATTCTTCTGCTTCATTGGCATTTAAGCTTGAGAAATTCTTCACGTCACCCCAGAGCTTGTTCCCCAAGTTAATCATTATCACCACTCCATGATCTGTGACTGTTAAATACGAATCCATCTACCTTAAGCACTTACAAGGTTTGTTACCTGTCTTCACTAGCTGGTGTTTTTTCCTCTTCTTGTCTTCTTCAAGTGGAGTTCAGAGACACCAGCTTCTTTTATCTTCTTAACCTTCGGAAGAAGATTACAATGCCACTTCTGCTATACCCTAAATTATATAGTATATACAAATTGATTAACCCGAGGTTCCAGCGACTTCTGCAGTTCTTTGTCTCATCATCTCCATGACGGCAGCTCTGCGCCTTGAATCTGATTGTTGTTGTAACCTTCTTAGATGCTCCTTTAGGTCCCTGAATAAAGAAACACAATGATCAATACAAATTACACGGACCACTCGTTTTGAAAAGCTTTCCCATATGTTATGCCCGGGTTCAAATATACACAAAATTGGCGTTTGCAACTGCAATTCTCAGATGTGACATGAGGTACCTAGTGAATGATCCCACTAAGAAATTGACAGCAAAATATAAGACGGACAGAAGTCAAAAGAGATTACCCGCATCGAGGTACATAACACTTGGATTCCTTGCAGGCCCGAGCGTGGAGTTGCAAAAGATACCACATTTTCTTGCATAGAACACAACCTCCTGAGGCACGTACTTTGCAACGGAGACCATGTCGGAATAGCCCCTTCACTTTGCGGCAATTGGGATATTGGCAATGTGGAGAACGGCATTCCGACGCATGCACCAGAAGATCGAGCATTTTCCTGAGCTGCATATTTTAATTAAGTGGAAATATTAGCATTTCAGAGACATTTCGGGAGCTAAATGACTGACTAAGCCCATATGATTACTCAAATTCGACGAAGTCTAAAGCAAGAGAAAAAGAGGGAGATTTTTCAACAGGTTTCTACCATAAACGACAACAAAAAGACTGAATACTACAATACCTGCAGGACCCGCAATTGCCTAGCTTCTTTATTTTGAGCATTTTGATCAGCTAGTGATGGGTGATTTGTCAACTTGTGAGGATGATTAATTCGACCTTCTTTATTGTAACAAGCATTGCATACATCATAATCTGGACAAACTTCACAACGCCAGCCTTGACCACTTTCGATATCAAGGTGACATGCGTTACATGTTGTCACAAAGGCAGGAGCAGTTGGATTATGCAGATGATAAAGAACCATCATGGAAGAATGCTTTGCCCGTCTCAGCGTATCATACTGATAATGGTTTCCTTGACAAAGACTCAGGAACGCTTGCCTAGTATCGAAAAATTCACTTTCAAGTATCTCATCTTTGTCCTTGGTATCCCCAGGAATATTGCCGATTTCAACCTACAATATCAATAACACCAACTTCTGAGATACAATAGAATACAGAAAAGACTAAATGACAGAACATCTACTCAGTTCCTGACCCAAAACAAGCCAAAGTAACTTACAGGATAAAGTTTATGTTTATCTTTGTGATTAACAGGATGTCTTTCTCTGTCATCTCGTTTCTGCTCAGCTTCATAACACCTGAATGATAAGACAACATTTTAGAGATTACAACCCTCTATCAGGAATAAGCACACATAGGATCACCAATGAATCTCATCCACTAAGTTAACCACCACAGCTTCCAGTTTATACAGACCACGTCATAACAATGAAAGCGCCAAAAAAAGAATATATTAACTAGCAGACGAGAAAGGGTAATTCTTACTCATCACATAAGTGGAAATCTTTACATTGGCTGCAGACCCAACGAGTTCCAGTTACCATCAGTGTACAGCAATGCGTGCAACAATGCTGCAAGTGAACCATGATAAAATCCTCCTTCATTGGGTGAATGGTCTCACCAAGCTAAAACATACAGAAATAATATTAGCAATATAAACACAAAACTTTTTAAAAAGGAACCAAATAACTTAAGCCGATATGCAGGAAAAGAGAGGTGCATAGAAAGAAACAACTACCTTATGCATTAGCAGCAGATCTTTGGAAGCATTCCCAGAGAGATCTGACTGGCCAGTTGCCTTAAGAGCCCTTTTTGTAATGGTTTTCTTGAGTATTCCTTTCTTATTTCCCTTTCTACCATCATCTTCTTGACTCATTTGGAATATGATATCCTCTGCCGCACCTGGCCAGTAGTCGCCATCGAAATATGGGAGTCTAGCTGCGGTAACCTTAGCTCTACATTCACCACTTTGCAAGAAAAAATGGTCATATAGATTTGTAGTTTCAACTACGATCCCTTCTTTTGTAGCTTTTCTCAACATTGCTAAGTACCTGCGTAGGCCAAAAGCACTTCCAATTACCCTGTTGCAAATGATTTTTTCGTATAAAAATTTTGTGAAGAAAATCGCCAAAGAAAATTGGACTGACCATTCCCGTAATTTATCCGACTTTGGTGTTTTCTGAATTTCTGGATGGCAATATAAGATATAGTCCTCGCCCTTGAGTGGTGGACAAGCCCATATGTAGCAGCTCGTGAAACCACGCAATTTGCAATATTCCAGGTAACCAATCTGAAAAAAGCATCAATGTATATCCTTGAATCCTTCATGCAATGTATAAGATTAAAAATCTTGGTTTCAAAACCATGACTTACAAGAATTTCGTGGTAAACGAAAGTGCGCAGAGCCTCTCCATAAGCAGATTTAATATCAGGTCTAAAGTACTTCACAGAATCCAAATACGATAGATAAACACGGCGTTGATTAGGAGATGAACATTCGGATCCAAATTCTTGGACATACATCCCAAACAAGCAGACTTCTACACCTTCTATCTTCTGGAACAATAGGACCACCTGATAAGACGTGGAGCGTGAAATGTATTATTTCAACAGACGAATTCTGAAACATGAAGTAAATACAATGATGCATGCGATAATCATTCTTACCTTGGACTTGTAAGGAAATTCTGTCGGAAATTTATCCTCCTGAAAAATTTCAAGAAATCTTGATTTGACGTCCAGCTTCTTGTCAACAGATGAAACAACTCTAACCACAAGGGATTCAGCAGTTGGAACCTGTCAGTGCCAGTAAAGAAAAACAATAAGTGACCAACTAGTAAGCTTCTATTGTTTTCAGAGAAGTGTCACATCAATAAACATCAGAAGATGGGGCTCATATGCTAATCACATGAGACTTCAACCCTTGTACACAGACACCGCCTGATTACCTCATCATAACTTGTTCCTTGAACCCTAGCTCTCTCAGTCCTTTCCTGCTTCAGCCTTTTAAACAAACGTTGCTCTATATGGTCACTGAGAATTGTTCTTGGCAGGTCTTTTGCTCCAAGAACAGCACTCTGGAGTAAAGGCTTTCTCTCATTTTGCTCCACCTCAACTATATAGCAATTTGGGCAGGTGTACTCAGCTTGCCCCCCGTCATTCCTCCGCCCATTAAATAGAGCACATATCTGATGCTGCCAGGCCTCACATTTATCACATTGGACCCACTGGAAAAAAAACATGGAAGGCAATAAACGAACTCAGAATAACCTACAAAACAGGAGGCAAATGAATATACAACTCCACTGGGTGGATAGCCGTACCCATTCTTCAGTCTCTTCATCGTTTTTCTTTTTTTCGAGTCTTGCCTTCAGTATTGAAGCCCCATCAGCAAGAATAGTGTCTCCTCGGGATTCATTATAACATGGAATACAAAAGTAATGACGAGTTTCACCAGCTCCAACGGTATAGTACATCGCATTTCTCTTGATACGAGCACCACAAGGAGTACAATAAATAGGTGGTGGCTCAAATGTAAGCTTCTCCACCGCACATAACTGGCAGGAATTCTCACTCATCGAATTCTCCATCGCCTGGTTCTTTTCTGCTTTGGCTTTACTCTGCAGAAACATAGAAATTAATGACAAGGTATTATATAGCTATAGAACCATCTTTACCAAATAGCAACAGTAAATGAATAAATCTTGCTTATTTGTTAACTTTTTAGTAACAAAATTGCAAACCTGGCCAACCCACTGACGAAGACCGCGAATATGTTCTCTTACTTGTTCAGGAGTGAACAATTCAGTTAAAGAAACACCCTTTATCTTTGGTTTTCCAGATTTTGATGCAAGATCAGGTGATTCCACCAGATCTTCTTTGTTCGATTGTTCAGGCCCTTTCTCCATCTTGATGTTTTCTTGCTTTGGCGAGTCCCCAGATAAACAATGTTTACCCGGTCCAGTGATAGGCCTAGACTTGGGAACATTTTCAACAGCTTCAGTTTTCGTTTCTTTGATGCTTAGTCCTGCCTGATCATCAGGAATTTCCGTTTTCACTTCCAAGGTCTCTGACTTCAATGTCCTATGATCCTTTGTTTCAGCATCCTGAGATAATTCAGCCTCTGTTATAGCAGCAATGGAGCTTTTAAAACTTTTAGTCTCAGGGACCACTGGCTGAGAAGATTGCTCCACCTTCAACCGCTTTTTGGAAGGTTGTAAAATATCTGAAGTATCAGCACAACGAGGGGCACCAGACACCACTCCAACAGTACCGCGTAGTGAATCATTAGATGTTACAGATCTGTTCACTGAGTTCACTGCACCGCTTTCACTCTTTAAACGAGCCAGGGCACGTATGCTAGATTGATGCTGATAGGTCTTCACAGGCACACAGACAGGGCACCGGGGATCCTTGCAATTTTTATAGTGTCCAATTAATGCCTTTGTGTGTCGACAACGGGGATACTGACACTGGATCTCAACACAAGTGTCCATGTGACTCCATAGTTTCTGAACAGTACCGCAATTTGGATCTTGGCACTTCCCTCCTGGTGGTTTGCATGTCCGTGCGTGACGTAGAAACAGGAGCCATCTCTGTTGATTTCGAAACTTGGGATCGTGACTGAATCTACATGTACCAACAGAATTTTGCAGATTATGGGATTCCGGTATAGTAGAAGTATGATTTTGACCATTAACAGTCAAATTATTAGGTTGAGCTTCATCCATTCCGGTAATTCTTTGGTGGAAATCCTCCTGAATATGCTTTTCACTTGACATAGCATTAGACATTTGAGTATGTTCCTGAGACTGGGAAGGCCACTGACCCGATGGGTTGGATTCTGATTTTACTCCAGCAGCAAGATTGGTAGAACTGTTAATAGAATCAGAACCTACATTCTGTTGGCTAATTTGTGAGAGTGATGTGCATAATCCACTCTGAATTTTGACTGAGAGAAGCTGAGCGTCTCCATGGCAGTCTTCTCCAGAGTTCTGATATTGATTCTGGAACTGAGAAAGCTGGAATTGTTCAGATGCTTGGGATTGCATAGCCTCACTCTGGTTCTCCATTCCAGGTTCACGTTTCACATTCGTAATCATGTCAGAGGCCACCTGCGCTTTCCCCAAACCGTCATTGCTTATTAGTCTATGTTGCTGCTCGGTCTGCTGATTCACTTTTCTTTGATTGGAAAATTGCTCCTGCTGCTTTTGAATCAAATTTTGTTGTTGCTGAAGTCGATTAGGCTGTTGCTGAAACTGTTGTTGATGTGACTGCAAATAATATAGGGAAAGAAGATTGAAAGCTCGAATACTCAAAGTGGTAAGTGTTTCATTGGACTGCATTGTTGCATGCAAAGTAAAACTGACTGATTGCTCACCAGAGAAGGGCTAACTCTAGACACAGACTGGATACTTGCTTTATTGACAGAGTCAGGATTTGTTGTGCCATAACTTTTCCCTGAAATATGAAAGATGCAATCAATCACCAAACCACGAGGAGATACCGTATATATGATACAAGGTAATCAGGACAGAACAAAAATGAGAGAAGTGACCCTGCATTCCTGACAGGGGAACGTTATCAATACCCTGGTGCAATTTTTTAGATGCATTGGTGTAAGACGAACCTGAGTCTACATTTTTCTGGTTCATTCCAACACCACCATTTACAGAGCTATTCGCCACACAAGACGGTTTTGGTTGCATGTCGGGTCTAACTCCAGCAGGTATTTGGTTGGACATGTGACTATTTTGACCACCAATATGCTGCCTTTGTTGCTGCTGCTGGGACTGAGGTACCATGGTGGGCTCAGCAGAAAATCCACCAGATTTATTATTAGTACCACTGTTGACGAAACCAGGTGTAGGAATCATCTGACCACTACTTCTTTGAGAACTCATGGATGCCAAGTTCCCTCCAGAACCAAGAGTAAAAATTCTCGAAGAATGCTGGTACCCATTAGACATATTTCCTGCAAACAAGTCTTTAAGGTGTCAGGGAAACATTAGATGAACTTTTCCAGGAAAAATGCCTACGGTCACTTTAATGAAAGAACCTCCATGCATGCCACCAGTAGTTACAGGCTGTCCACTATTCACAGCTGTGCTTGTGATGTTGGTGTTTCCAGCTATTGTAGCATCAGCAGAGGATGTAACCATCGAATTAGAATTACCCGCAGTGTGTGACAATCCTGGAGTAGGTATCATTGTTCCAACTGAAGAAGAATTAGCATGTCGCTGATTGTAAGTATTCAACTGTCTGCCTTTTATCAGGCTTGTAATCCGAAATTCAAGGGTTGACCGGTTCATGTAATCCTCCTGTAATACATATTGGAAAGTGTCACAAATGGAAAGAAATATTTTATATGAGGACATGAGTCAAAAAGCTGAATTTATAAGCAAAATGTCAAAAAGCATCAGCGAATCTTGTTGGAATTCCCCAGTAAATCAAATCCCAAATGCTAAGTACCTATCAAGTATTTTTCCTTTACATACACAGAAATATTTTCAGATACCTTAGTGCCCGCCATCTTAAATAAGCCCTCCTCTAAACGTCTAGCAACATCCATATACTTAGCCTTTGATGCAGCATCAGTAGGAGATGGTTGCCTTTGCTGTAGCAAGTTAAAACTGGAAAGACCAAGAAGGGTCAACAGAATTAGTGTCTTATGATGTAATCATCAACAAAATCTTATAAAGCAGAAACACTAGAGCATCTGTTCTTAACAATTGAAGTAAATATGAGTGCAATCTTTCCCAGCTCACATTGAGACAAAATACACAATACAGCAGAACTAACAGACATGAAGAGAAAGAACGAAACAAAACCACGGTTTCTAAACAAGCTATAGTGGGAAGATGCAAGGGGCGTAGTTGTTGATTGAAGGCTTACACAAGGGTTTGCATGTACTGTCTAAGTTTCATAATTTCATGGTCCATGGCACCAACGATGTTACGAGAAGGCCCTATACCAGTACCAGTACCAGCACCAGCAACAGCACCAACTGAAGCAACACCATTACCACCAACTAAATTCTGCATTTGAGAGTTCCCATTATTCTGCGGCATTTTCCCCTGGTTTGGAACCTGCCCAGATAGATGTCCTGACATGTGAGCCCGAACATTCATGTTATCTCTTAAATTTTCGTCGCCTTCTCCAAACTCTTCTTGCAACTAACACTAACAAGCACTGCATAACTCTTCTGTCCCCGAGAAGCCAAAAGATCGAAATTTCATCTCCTCTTGATTATTCTTTATATGATCTCAGTGTAGCAGCTCTTAAAATCTAGCACCGTCAAATTTCCTGCAAAATAATCTCTTACTCTTTTAAAACTGAAGCAACATGATTTTGATCTTAACCCAGTTGAAGTAGAAACATAGACTGCAATCAAAACAACTAAGCCCAATAGCAAAACCCACATAATTGTAAGAGTTACGAAAGCAAACAACAAGAGGAGCAACCCAAGTGTATGCAAAGTTTTTGAATTAAACTAAAGACAGTAAGAACTCAATCTAACCTTGAAATTGAGTCACAAAGAAGCAAACTTTAGCCGCAAAGAGAGGTGACGAACACAAAACCTAACAAAAAATTACGATGATCGAATCTTGGAAACGCAGTAGAAGGGAGCAATAGAGTCAATGAACAGCCGATGTCGCACGTGTGAACTCACACAAGCCAGGAGGAAAAAAAATACGCAGGAGAAAAATCAAAATCAAACAAGCAAGTAAGGAAATACCAGAAAAGAGATTCAAAACCTAGAAGAGTTTTCAGGGGTTATCGACAAATTTCGAAATCGGAGGGTTTTCAGGGGTCGGTGGTCTTCAAATTGGGGGGATTTTTCAAGCGCTCACTCGATTTGGGGATTTCGATTTTTTTTCCTTTTTAGGGATTTTTCGTTTTGATTTTGTAAATTAAAGTAATAACATAAAGAGACATTGAACAACATTTACATTATGTTCCTCAAGTCTTTGAATATACAAATCATTAAGAAAGTAGTTAAAGTTAAACCGGGGTAACCAGGACCAAAAAGCGAACAGCTAAGGAAAACTGTCGGAGATGGGAAATATGTTCCTGTCCGTCCGATCAAGTCACTTTCTGATTACTAAAAGGCTTTACCCTTGTAGTTTAGAATTAATTCTTAATACTGGCTAAACTCTTGTTTCTTTTGTTTGGGGGTATCAATTATCGAGAGTAACAAACCATTCAAAATTCAATCATACTTCAAGCCAAAACCAGAAGCACATAATAACCGGTTTTACAATTGGTAACACTGCAAAAGCTTCAGGTGATGAGTAAGTATAATATCAACGTTCCTTGTAACAGAAGTAATGAAAACGTTTCCAAAGAGGTCGGGAAAAGACAATCAGTTCTACAGACTCACCGACTCCAGATTCTCTGCAACCTCTGTCTCGCACTGATCTCTGTTCTCATTGTCCTGCAGGCCAGAAAAACGGACAAAAGCAAAGCGTGTACTTCTCTGCTTTCATTTTTTTTTTTTGTATCGAAAGGTCCGAAACTGAAAGTAAGAACCAATCTTCATTTTTCGAAGTTCTTGCATTGGTATATAATGGTATAAAGTATAAACCACACCGTACAATCCAGCTCAAGACAAAACCGAAACTTATTTTATCATCGGTGATGAACTTACAAACAATACAGATTACAGTGACAGTGCAAAAGCTGAAGCATATTTATTTGTAACAGAAGCAAACGAAAAAGTTTCCAGAAAAGTAGGCAAAAGACATTAAGATAGATACTTTTAACAGTATAGGCTCTCCGACCTCAGATTCTCTGCAATCTCTGTCTCCCATCGATCTCCATTCTCAAGAAGCTTCTCTTTGTCATACAGAAGTTCCTACCGACCAAAAAGAATCAGAATGCCGTTTATCGAATGATACACATCTTAACACTAAGATCCAGGGAATCTTATGCTTCTTGGAAATTTTTACAGACCTCATGTGTCTCGGTGGCAAACTCAAAAGTGTGGTCCTTCCACGATTGCATCAACAGGGCAAGCTTTATGGCAGAAACCACAGTAGATGCACTTTGTCATATCGATATCATACCTTTAACCTGGAGGTATTCACGGATTCAAGACAGTATGCAAAAGAAAGCATATGATTAACAAATAGGAACTTAAGGGGTTAAGGGAACTGTTTTTTCCTTGATGATCCAATTTGAGAATCCTCTTGACGAGGTAATAATACACATCAGACCTGTTTTCTTTTGGAACTGTTTTCAGCACTACTTAAAACATTGGTATTGTGTGTTTCCTAGTGCTATGTTTCACTCACTGATATGTCTATTTGAATCATGGCTTAAACCACATCCTGTTGTTTTCTGAGGTATCGAACATTTGCATGTTGTTCTGTAAAATTGTTCTGCCAACACGTTTTGTTATCCTTCTTTCTCGATAATAAGAATAATCAAGTTCGTATACAGGTTGTAACGGTTTTTCTAACTGTATTATAACAGAACACAGCAAGGGAGATCCTGAAGTTTATATAATATACGATCGTGCTTCTAATAGTCTAATACCTTCCCTACTTACCTTCCCTACTTCACTCGATGTCTCTAACAAAGATGATGTCGCAGTTGGTAGGACCAGGCGAGACGTATCTCAAGATGGCAATTACGGGTAATGTTGAGTTTGAAGCAAATTTGTTTTTCATTTGGTTCAAAGATATACATTTGTGATTTCAGGCTGGACATATTCGTTTGCGGCGACTAAATAGGCAAAGGAGCTGCTCTAAATGCTGCTCAGATCGCTGAGATGCTTCTCTGAATTTGAGTTCCTCAATTGGTTTCATCTGATACCTTACATTTAACAAGAGATGATATGATTAGAATTTTGAGCCAAGACATTGTCTCATTTTTGTTTTGTGGGGTTCTCTATTTCCCAGTTTGACCATTTTCATAGGTGGGGAAATTCTCCATGAAATTAGTAACATTGAACTGAATCGGAAGTCCCAGACTGGTTCAGTTCAATTGAGAAGGGTTTAGGACTTCCGATTCAGTTCAATGTTACTAATTTCATGGAGAATTTCCCCACCTATGCAGAACACAAAACCAGCATGTTTGTCATTGAATACGAGTTTAGCTCTTCATCTCATAGGAACGTTCTTGCCCCTGTTGTTGATGGTTTGATTTACCTTTTGAGATATTGTTTAAAGTTAATTCATTGGTGCATAAAGCATGTCTCCCCAAGCCATCTCTTGATCTTAACTTGTATCAGCTGCTTGATCCAAAAAGATATGATAGAGCTCTCATAGATTACTCTCTTGAAAATCTCTTTCATCCTACGTGATGATAAGATATCTATCAACCTAATTAACTAATGACTTTTTGCTAACAACTAGAGAATTTTAAGATACGAAAGATTGCTTTTATTGATTGAATTCGTTTACAAGGTATCGGATTACAAGAGTTAGCCTATTCTAGATCGCTAGAATTTTTCCATGTCGCCTCCTCTTTCCCTTACTTCTCTTATATAGTCATCGAGGTAGAAACGGCTCCACTTTTTTCTCTTGCGAACTCACTCCCAGTAACCTCTTCTGTTTCGAATCTTTAGCTCCTCCTTCTTTGACTCGCACCTCCTCTCTTTTCAATTCATTATTGTCTCGGCCAATTGCCTTTGGGCTCTAGTTCGGCTCTAGTAATAACATAAAAAGAGACATTGAACAACATTTACATTATGTTCCTTAAGTCTTTGAACATACAAATTATTAAGAAATTAGTTAAACTTGAGGAACCAAGCCCAAAATCGAACAGCTAAGGGAAATTGTCGGAGATAGGAGATATGTTCCTGTCCGTCCGTACTGCAAAGCGTGTAGTTCTCTGTTTTTCCTTTGGAAATTAGCATTTTTTGGTTAGTAAAAAAGGTCCGAAACTGAGAGTAAGAACACCAGTCTTTATTTTTCGAAGTTCTTGCAATGGTATATTATGGTATAAACCATACCGTACAATCCAGCTCAAGACAAAACCGAAACTTATTTTACCATCGGTTATGAACTTACAAACAATACAGATTACAGTAAGAGTGTAAAAGCTGAAGCATATTTATTTGTAAAAGAAGCAAACGAAAACGTTTCAAACGTTTCCTGAAAAATTAGGCAAAAGAACTTTTAGCGGTAGAGGCTCTCCGACCTCAGATTCTCTGCAATCTCTGTCTCCCATCGATCTCCATTCTCAAGAAGCTTCTCTTTGTCATACAGAAGTTCCTGCCGAACAAAAAGAATCAGAATGCCATTTATCGGACACATCTTAACACTAAGATCAAGGGGGAATGTTAAGCCTCTTAGATTTTTACAGACCTCATGTGTCTCGGTGGCAAACTCGAAGTTTGGTCCTTCAACGATTGCATCAACAGGGCAAGCTTCTTGGCAGAAACCACAGTAGATGCACTTTGTCATGTCAATATCATACCTGTAGGTACAGCTCTGAATCATCACTACACTATGACATGTATAGAACCAGAAATAGAAGAGAGTATGAAAACGAAAGCATATGATTAACAAATGGGAACTTAAGGGGTGACCTGGTGGTTCTGCGGCTTCCATCTTCCCGCTCTTCTGCCTCTATTGTGATTGCTTGGGCTGGACACACCTGACGAAAAGAAAAGAAAAAAAAGCCCAGTACCCCTTAAAAATTAGAATTTCCGTGAATTGATGGCATGCTATGGTATAAATATTCCAGTAGCATAGACTTTAAAAACTCACAGCTTCACAGAGTTTGCAGGCAATGCAGCGTTCTTCCCCAGTTGCATACCTGCGGAGAGCATGTTCACCTCGGAAACGAGGGCTCAATGGACCCTTCTCAAAAGGATAATTGATCTGACACATGAGATAAAAACTTCAGAAGGTATACTTATAACCTAATTACTAAAGTCTGGGAAGAATGCCGCTTACAGTGACTTTTGGATCAAAGAAGTACTTGAGCGTCAATGATAAACCCCGAACCATTTCAGTAAGAAAGAGGGTGTTTATGCTCCGTTCAAAGACTGTAAAAGTAAGAAATGTCAGAAAATCGCCAATACTCACAAAAGGAAATAACCTATAGGAAATCTTAGAGAATATAGAGGTAGAAAACAAATAGCTTACCAGTACTCCAGTCCTTTGATATCTCTTTAGCAAGTTGCTCAGCTTCTTCATCATCTGCATGTTACAAAGGCAAGCCATTAGTCACATATACGCCTGAATTCATAGCCAAATTGTACCAAGAAAACCCAAACAGCATAACGAAAATATACCCTTACTGGTGCCATACGATATAGCACGGGACTGTAGCGCACAGAGATGAGATCCCTGTAAGGCTTGCCCCGAAAAAGCCTATTAATGAAAAAAAGGCAGTGTTTAACGCGAGAAGAATTCCATAGCATACCCACCAAAAGAGACTAACGAAAGTTCAATTTATCTAACACGACACTCCCAGTTAAAGTCTTACTATATACATAGATTGAGATAACAATATGAACCCTCAGGAGACTGAATGATGAGAATTTCCTCTCACTGCTACAGTAGAATCAACTATCCAATATACTAGGAACATATACATCACCGAATCTTAAAATTCGAATTCATTATGAAGAAGAGACGAACAAAGCCATCACTAGGTTAGAAATTGACCATATATTTTCCAAAACGCTTAATGTCTAAATTCCAAATTCGGCCAACGCAAAGACAAAAAAAATACAGAGTGGAACAGATATCAACTATGTAGCAAGATCCCGCATTTCTAGGAACGCAAACAAAATAAAGTAGAAATATTCAAGAGAGAAAAAGATTCATACGAAATGTCGAGCACGGAGAGCATTGAACGACCTGCGAGCTAGCAACGAAGCCATCGATAGAACTCCAAATATCAGATTAGGGTCTTTCTTCTTCGGTGTGCCTGATGAGAGAAAACGAATCCGATTTACTGAAAAGCCTAAAACGACGAATTGAGCAAGCGATAGGATAAGAAAAAAAAGACCAAAAATTCCACCCGAACCTTAAAATCCTCTGCAATAATCCAGAGAAAGTTGGGTTTCACACAAATATGGACACGAATCACGAATCCGTTTTAGTGATTCACGATCATCGACTAACCGGAAAAACTCAGAGGGGCGACAAAATTCCGATCAGTTTTACCCCTGTCGTTTATATTATACAGCTCATAACCGGGAAATCAAACCGGTTGAATTTGGTTTATAATAGCCAATTTCATTAATGTTTAAAACCTTCCAAGTTCTGAAGACGTGGACCAAACCAGACCATTGCGGAAAAAGTCAATCTCTGACCAATGGTCACTTACAGAATCTAAACTAAAGTTCAGCTAATAACCGATTACTAAGTAACCGAGACTGTTCAATTAACCGGTAAAACCTAAAGAATACACAAAAATTAAAGATACAGACAACTTTTGCTGACACTCTTCAACATTGGTAAGGATAGAAGCTAGTAAGAAAATTCTTTACATAAAAAAGCAGAGGAAAATTAGTTGAAGGCAATAGAGGGACGTTAAGGTGCTATGTAGAAAGTGTTGCCACAGTTAATGTGGGTTTGATTTAGAGGATTCCATCTATCAAAGACAATCCTACCGCCTCTACCAATTCTTCCTTGAAACCGAGCTCTTCTGCTTCTTGAATCTGCTGGAGGAACGATTCCCGCAGCAGCCAGTTTATCGGGGACCAGCGGTTTTGTGAACAGCATGACTGGCTCATTAGGATTCTATATAGAAACAATAAAAACAGTGAATGTAATGATCTCATAATCTTAAGTGTTTCAATTACAACTAACATTGAAGAGAATCTAAAGAATTACCAGTTTGTGGAGCCATCCATGTCTTCGTGCCTCTTGCTTTATGCTGCCAGCTTGAGCTCGAGCGTGATTTGAGTCAGCCAAACGAGGATGAGGGGTAAAGGAAGGCCTTGTGCGTGTTTGGGTGGTGGTTGGGTCATCGGAGTCCATATATTCATCGTCACTTGAGCCAAATCTGTATGTTGTAGAGAGTGGAAACCCGGACTGAGCCAAACTATCTTCCAATAGTTCAGTTTCGTGCTGCAAACCAGGATCAAAAACTCAAAAAAAATGAGGGAGGAGATCAAAATGCACAATTTGTTTACAAAAGGACACTCAATGCAAGTTCTAGAAGAGTATACCTTATATTTGAGTTGAATTCTCTGCAGGCTAACCTCACTCGCCATAAAATCCCTCTTTTTTTCTTCTCTCTAAAAATGTAACATATTTATAATCAAGTCAATACCAATGGATTATGCAGGTATCTCTTACGATATAAAACAAAATTACATTCAGTTCACAAAAAAGACCACCATAGGGATTACCTTGATTAGAGCTTCTACAATATTCTTTGCTTGGTCAAGATTGCGCCTGACCTGATAATAACATATCCCAGAAGAAAACATAAGAATATGACTGAAATTCATAAACGATAACAATAAGTTTCACACAGATCCAGGTGTTCCCTTACCTGTCGAAGCTTTTCAAATGACTGCGCATTGTTTTCTCTCCTCTGCATCTGAATGGAAGTCAACTCTTATCAGTAAATTGTGGCACATTTGCATATACATGTAAGATAAGGAAATTGATGAACTACAGAGAACAAACAAGCCTACCCTTCTTGTGTGTAATCTATGAGCTTTCTCCCGTGGCCTAAACACATTGTACGGATTGGTATCATTGACTGGTGGTGGCGGCTGTTCCAAACAAAAAATTGCAACATTAACTCATTGTCTCCGGTGTATTCGGGATAAATTCATGTTTTCCATATGTACGATTGGACGAGTCTAAATGATGATATACCTGTAAACGCCGCAAAATAGGCTTCTGCCATCTTTCACGCTAAGAGATAACAAAACAGAGTTAAGTTAGTGTCATAAGCACACGCTCAAAGCACCACAGACAACTGCCTCATAGAAAAATTCAACTATCATCAGACTATGCGACACAACAACTACATGCAAAAAACTCCCAATGATTAAACCATGCTGCATAAAGGTATACTCAAACCTTTTTTTTCCAATAACTGTATATAGCCTGGAAAACTCCATATTTGATGGGCAAAGATTGCAACGCCTGTAAGAAAAATGCACATAGAACAATAAGAACAACATAAAAGTAATGCACTGCCTTTGAGTAAATACGCACCAGAAGTATACAAGACAAGGCACAGGCTACACGATAAATATAGATTGCAAAGAACAAAGTTCAAAAGGAGGCAAGATAATCATTAATATTAGATCAATGCTCCAGCTAAAAAATCATGCAGTGGAAAAAAAAGGTATTATGCTATCCTTTAGAATAAAGTCCGCTGTGAACAAGATAATGCCAGCGTTATACCTCAATAGCAGCATCAAGCTGCAAAAGCACAGGAACTGGCGAACCAAGGGTAGGAGCAATAACTCCAGCTCTCTCTCGTGCTTTATGATCCAATACCTCTAGTTTAAAAATAATGCTCTCAAGCCTGAATCAAGTAATTTAGCGACATTACAGGCAGAAGGTTCTGTTTCAGAACAAGAGAAGAGTTGAGCACTATCCCAACACGATATTAGGGGCATATCAGATATAACCAAATCTTCTCTCAATTTCCACTTGACCACATGGTTTTCGCACTATTACCAACATCCAATCGATTTATGAATCCAAAATAAATCTTATGCCCCAGAAAAGAGATGGAGGAATAGTTTAGTATCTAGAGCTAATAGATATCTATCACACAACAAATCGCATGGAAGTCTGGATAATCCAATCTATCTCAATGGTTAAACATGGAAAGCATATAATACATATGATAAAAGGAGACAGAAAATAATAGATAGATAGCCAGGTGATACTGTAACCTAAAAATAAAACAATGAACAAATTTTAAATTAGTGGTTGGATACTTATACTTTTCAGGTGAGATGATTATTGTCTCCTTATTAAACTCAGAAAGCCAGTCATCATCGTCATTGTCAAGATCATACTCCACAAATTCTCCAAGCTCGGCCCGAGCTGTAAAAACAGATTTTAATTCTCCATGTTGAAAGATAACAGTCTCGAAACACAGAATTTAGGGACTGAGGTTTACCTCCTCTTGCGCGTAAGTATGATGCAGGTTGATTAAAAGTCCTAGAGTAATCTCTTTCATATGTATCCACAACAAGAAATTGGGGTGTTGGTATTTCTGAAGCCCGTTTCTTGCTAGGCACTTGAGGCTGCACCTGATAAATCGAAAGCAAGAAAGTTAAATCATCACTCTAGAACTTCACACATAGACTAATAAACCAGAAGATAAAACTTGAGTATTCTACCACCTCATTGTCAACCTCTACGGCAGATATACGCAGCAATTGAGAATTTCTAGTGATGGAAGAAGGATTCTCTTCATCTTCGAAGTCTTTAAAGGACTTTAAAATTGGAAGCTTCTTGTGTATGTCCAATGGACGCGGTCGAAAAGATAGTCTACTCATTTCACTATCCTCCTTCTCTCAATTATACAACAATTATATATCTAACGCAGTTCTGAGTACGAAGATACTGTTAAAACTCATCTAATTGCACCATGAAAGAGGAAGAAAGTAGAATCTGCAAATGGAAAAAACAACAGAAAGTTCAGAGATATTCCACCGAAATCCACTCGAAATTTCAAAATCCCGGAACCCTAATAAACTTGTAATTGTGAAGAATTTCTGTATGACATGGGAGAAAAAAAAAAAAAAAAACGAATTAGACGTGGTACTTACAAGGCGAAATTCTAGGGTTTTCTCTTCTGGACGAGTTAATCAAAAATGGGGTTTAGTGATCTTTCCCGAACCTACACAGAATCCGAGAAGAGTGAAATTCGAGGAAGAGAGACGCTTTACAGATGTCCGAGGGCCAATTGCAAATCTCTCTCGAGTTTTGTCGACAATTGTGATTTGTGAATATTTGATTTAACAGACTCGACAAACCGTTGAATCGCGGAGGTTTATATATATGAGGAAAATGCAACAGAAAGAAAATAATTTAGAGGTCAAATTTCACCACGAGATTGGATCATGAATCTAAACGTTTCTCCAGAATCTTAAAATTGTACTGTAATAAACTAACATCAGAAAGACAATTAATAGTTTATGTGATCCTTTCTCGTTAACTGATTTTTTTGTAGCTTTCTCGTCAAGTAGTTTTGGATTTCCCAGAGGAAAGAACCACAACTTCACAGTACACCGATCTCTATTTACAAAGAAGGATCTAAAAATGATTAAACAACGTTGCTCTCAAGCTTCTTCTTCGTAAGCACCTTCAAAGTTGTTTCATTCATATCCTAGCTCGTGTCCATCTTCGCCCTGTCAGAACGAACATGCCATCTAGCCATTGTTGCAGATATGTTGTTCGGTCAAGTTGATGTTCTTCGCGATTGTTTCTTGCTTAACTTGAAAGGACTCCAACTCTTTCTGCGTTTGGATGTCTCACAGAAGAGACCAGAAGCTAGAGCTTGTTGAAGCCATAACTCAAACTCTTCCTCATCTTCATCCAGCATCTCCACATCAAGATCCCATGGAAACCTGCTTGAACTTGATCTCTGGGTTGCTTTTTCCAAACCAACCATGTTCACATGGAAACTTGGTCTGTGTGTGTTTGGTCTACATGCCATTCCCTTCAGTGGAAATGAAGTATACATATCAATTATGTTCACATGCCACAACAGAAAAAGCCTTTGGATTTCTTGAGCTGTCTTAGTCTAAGCTAATTCTAAACAGAGAGTTATGGCCTCAGTTACTGGTTAAAAATGAGAAGACCAACCTGACAAATGGCCCATTCTGATACATCAAAGATTTTGCCCTCCGCACAAACAAAAGCTCGTGGTATTTCAATCTACAGGACATGATATAAAACAATTAATTCACAATAACCAATTAATAGAGTAGGAAGAAAGAAAGCCTAACTTTATGTGCTTTCTCGAATACCAGGGTCCCTTTGTGTTCGACCCACCCATCACCATCTTTGGCTTGATGATGTTGACCACAATCCTATATTTTAAATGGAAGCAATAACCGTTTAACAAATTAGATGCTCTGCGGAGGAATTTGAAGTCAAAATGCTCAGTTAGGAAATGTGGCAGTTGCCTAACCTGACACCATCTGGCCTTCGCTTTACTCCTGTTGGAACATACCCAAATGTGTGAATTCCCGCATTTTGTACAATGTATGCGTCTTGACTCTGCTGATCGATAATCAGGACTGTTCTGAAGAAGTTAGAAAATCTGTTATCAATTTTTAGAAGAACACAACAGAATAACACATCACACACTCAAAATCTCAGTCTATATCAACTGACCTGATTTGAAGAAGCATGTGAGGTCTGACAGACACTCCTGGTCTTAGATTCTTCTTTCTTTAACTGTTCATCATAATCTCTTCTCTTAACAGAATCAGAGAGAACCTGCAAATCCAACCTTTAGTGTCTAGATATTCAAAATAGAAAGTAAATAGTGACATACTACAGCATCTATACAGAGAAGTACCGAGCATGGATCCACCTTTTGACAATTACCTCATAAGCACTTTGAAGTTTCTTGAAAGATTCACTTGCCGAAGGACTTCCCATATTCTTATCCGGATGAACCAGCATTGCCTGAATAAAGTAAAATAGAGCATATAAAATTAGAACTTAGATTCAAATCCAAGCTGAGAATGCTCACAAGCCAAGAAAACATACCTTCTTTCTATACTCTTTCTTAAGCAATGCAGCATCAATCTGTTTATATCGAGGGAATCCTAATGCTTCATAGTGATTCAAACTATTAAGTATTCTTTTCATCTCATCAGCTGAATCTGTTTCTATTTTGTCTACCTTAACACTAGAAATCTCTTTCATGTTACTAACAACAGTTGACGGTGATGCTGGCTTAGTGGACGCCTTATTCTTGTGAACCTTTTTCTCGGGTTCTTCAACAGGAAGAGAAGCATACTCAAACTCTCCTGGAAACTCTTCTTCTATTACAGTTTCAGGTTTCTTTGGCTCTTCCGATTTTGTTTTTTCACTAACACTATCACACCATTGAAGAAAACATGTAGATATATCATTGGACAAGTATGCAAGATTCGTTAAGAGAATAACTCCAGGCCACCCAAGACTGACTTTGACGCAGTACATTGCGTACACCATTGCCACAAAAACCACCACCTTCGCATGATTCAAAGAGAACAAATAACCTGATTCAAACAACCACACATTAATACTGCATAGAAGATTCAATATACCTTTTGTAACAGTGGGAAAGAGATAGAAAGAGCAATAAGATAACAATCATATTATAATAAGACTTTCTGGAACTGAAAATTGACACTTACCTCCGACTATAAATAAAGTTCCGGTGATCCAAAAATTAGCGTACATCCACAAAACCAAAATCCCACATAATCCTACAATGAAGATCCCAGGGGTGCAACCTAAGTACAAAACAACAGCACCAGCAGCTGCCTGCAGTGGTAAACAAGAGTAGGTGAGACTCAACTCAATTATACTCTAGTGAAACATTGCAACCAGATATCTAATTTACCTGTACATGTTAACGGAAATCTCAGAACCATTGTTTTCAATATTAACTAAACTACATTTAGTGCAAACACTAGAAAGGCAAAATTTTGATCTTAGCTATTCCTCATACAACCAACGCCATGTATGAAAACTCAATTATATTTTCGTGAAACATTGCAACCAGATATCTAAATGTAGTTTTCAATATTAGCTATTCCTCATACAACCAAGGCCATGTAGGAGATCTGCTCAACCACTCACCCTCACCACACAGATTTAGCTATTTAAGGATGTAGAAACCAGAGTCAAGTATTCAGAAAGAGGGTTCTACAGGCCTTACCATACCGAGGAGAACATAAATCAAGCATGATATTGAAGTCAGGCTAAGGAAGCAACTCCACATTATCAGGAGCAAAGCAGCTGGACCAAATTTGGCAGTAGACTGGAAACCCCTCAAAATACAGTCTTTCCAATAAAGAAACGATAAACTAAGCAATCCTAATAGCTTCTCAAATCTACTGCACACTAGTGGCCAGTGACGCTCTGCCAGAGCTTCTGTCTTTTCACCAAAACATCGCGTTGCAGAACAAACCCATGAGCAAAAATGTTTCTGAGACTGCAACCAATTCCAACCTTGCTTAACTAATCCTATATCCTCCATAACTAGATAAAATCGTTAAACCCTAAACTCTTACTCTGAAGCTCAGGTGAATTGATAGCAGAGAGAAGAAGAGCCGTACTGAAGAGTCTGGAATCTCAAGAAAAGTAGCTTCTCAGCCATTCCTTTGTTCTGACATTTAGATTACTAGAGAAATAACAATTATTCAACCGGTCTTCCTTAGAAATTTCGCGAAGATACAATAAGACTTTAGCAGATAAAAAAGACTGTAAATCCGGCTTTAAGCTTATTCATTCAACGCACGTCCCTTCACATACAAGTTTCTAAAGTAAAGAAGAAACATACAAAAGGAAAAGCAATCATCCAAATATCCGAAACAAACAGAATCTTCCTTTCCCTCTTTTCAGCTATTTTAGAATCCCGGCTTCAGAAAGACAAAACCCTAAATTACCCAACAACAACCAGTCTAGTACATACCCTCAAATCAAATCCGGAAACCCTTATAAATCGCAGTACATTTCCCGGAAGAATAACGCATCAAACGGCATCGACAAGCATTTCACTTATTCAGTATAGAGTAGAGACAGAGAGTGAGGAGAAAAGGAAGAAGAAATGAGCTTTAGTTATAGTAAATGGGTTTACTGTAAGATAAGCTCGAGAAAGAGGAGGAAACCCCAAAAGAACTCATGAATAAAAAAGAGCAACAACAAAAAAAAAAGGTAAAAAGTTTTAAAAGATTCAAAAAAGTGTTATTCGACGAGAGAGAGAAAAGAGAACACAGTCGCGTGTAGAGACAGAGATTAGAGACGAAGACAACATTAAAATATTTAGACTTTTAGTTCGGACTTCTTAGCGAATCATCATCCTCATGAACTTGGATTAAGTGAGCGTACTTATTAATTACCAGAATCTCCTGGGACCCACTAGTTAACGGAGCTAACAGAACCAAATCTCGGTTTTCTATAACCGGAATCATTCGGACCGACAGTGGTTTAACCTACCAGTTTAACTGTTTAAGCTCATTCAAGGCAAATGAAGCTTTTTTCTTTTCTTTTTTTTGTCAATAGGGCAATGAAGCTGTTTTTTTCAGAAGCTAAAGATAGAAATTTCAAAAGGAAAAGAGATTTTGACTTAATCACAAACCTGCTGCAACAATTTGGTTGATGGGATCGGATAATTTTTTTTTGTCGTCAAGGTTTATCATTTATTATAAAAAGGTTTACAACTACTGGTAGATCTAGGTTCACCATTAAACCAAATATTAATCTCAATTTTAAAGTCACTTTTTGTTGTTAAATTTATAAATGAACCCATATTTTAGTATTGACTATACTTTTGCCCCTACTAAATTTCATTTCTAAATTCACTTATGTTTATAACAGTATAATCATGGTACTGAAAAACTAAATTAAGAGAAATTTATAGAATTCAAATCTTAAAATAGAAAAGCAAAGCCACCGCAAAGAAAATATGAGTAATATAGACGGCGAGACCTCCTGTAAGAATTGATGCACCTCGTAATTTCCGTATAAATTTTCACATCCGGAGACTTCTAGTACTGGCAAAGTCGGATTGACTAGATTGACACATGAAAAGGAAACCACAGAGATATTCAATTTCGATCAAATCTTAACTGTGCAAACAATGGCTAATCTCATCCTAATCCAGTAGAGCAGACGCCAAAAGTGAAATAACTTATGTTAACCTAAGATTTGGAAAATTCGAAGCAGAAAATCCCAAACAAAAGACTAAAATAAAACTAACCAAAACCCAAACTGGATCATTCCTGTTAAAGTTGCATGTTCTTTATTTGGTTTAATTAGTGTTTAATAAGTTTGGTTTTTCCTAGTCTTCAGTTGGACTCAAAATTAGTTTGTATGTCTCCCGTTTACGTTTATGTCGGTCCTTCTTGCATGTAGTTATGTTTGAGTTTAGAGTGGATTTCAATTCCTTTTCACCAAGAAAGATGGTGATGGTTTGTCGGAATTTGGACGGAATTTATGGGTAAGAATCGGATCATTTAAGATTCAACTTTAACCTATAAATTATTAAAATATATATATATATATACACGTACATACATTAAAACTTGAATAACAGCAGGACTGCAAGACCGCATTTTCTGCGGTCGCTATCAATTCAAAATCTAACAAAACCTTTGTTTTAATCCAAGGAAGATGAACAATGAAGAGAGACGCGAAAACATCAAACACTTTATCCTATATACATCTCAAAAACAGAAAACAAAAAAAATTTAGATGGATATTTTTCTTCTCTTTCTAAATGGTACTGCTGAATGTATTACCAGCATTAGCTGAGGATACTCCGGATGAGAAAGCATTTGAGTTATCTCTGGATGAAGGATTAGAAGAAGAAGAAGGGGTTGTGTAACTGTTTCTGTTCACTTCCCCTGGCTTCGTTTCAACTGGTTTTCTCACTTTCAAGTCCATGAAATCAGATATCAAACCTGGTCTGTTTATCTTCCTATAGTCTATAATATCCTTCTGCCCTGTTAATAACTTCACCACTGTAGACATACTTGGTCTTAGCTTTGGACTGTCTTGTGTGCACAAAAGACCAATTTTCAGGTACCTACAAGCTTCCTCTGCATCAAAGACTCCGTTTAACCCTGAATCAATTAGATCCACGAGCTCTTTCCGCTCATAAAGATCCCAAGCCTGTCAAATCCATAAAACGAGGTCATTTTCCACAATAAGAGCTTAGACCTTACAAGTAGATACATTTCATAGAAGGGTAAGGTTGATCCTGCAGGTTTGTCTGGATAAACACACTGTAAGACCAATTTTAATGGATACGCAAGACTTACTCTTTCAAGAAGATACTGATATTCCGTGGGTAACCGAGTGTTTTTGTTACTTCTTCCACTGACTATCTCCATTAAAAGGACTCCAAAGCTGTATATATCTGCTTTACGCGTCAGTTGTCCCCTAACCGCATATTCTGGTGCTAAGTAACCACTGCCCCAAAACAGATGTTAACACATGTTAAAGACCTGCAATTGTCGGTGGAACAAAGGAAAAAAGGAAAGGGAAAAAAACATATGGAACTCACATGGTACCAGCAACACGAGTGCTGACATGAGTCATGTTAGGTGGCATAAGCCTTGCGAGTCCAAAATCAGAGATCTTGGGGGATAAATGTTTGTCGAGTAGAATGTTGCTGGCTTTAATATCTCTATGGATTATGTGTGGCCGTACTTCCTCATGAAGAAAGGCAAGACCTTTAGCAACCCCAACGCATATATTGGCCCGAGTACTCCAATCAAACTGTATCCCACTCCGAGTGTAGCCCCCAGCTGAACAACGTTTATTTAGTTAGGAATGATGTTACATAACCAGAGAAACATACATTTAGAGAAGTGAGAAACTAAGAGAATTACCTAAAAGCGTCTTATCGAGGCTATTGTTCTCGAGATAATTGTAAACAAGAATCCTGTGATTCCCTTCCACACAGCATCCATATAGCTTAACCAAATTCTCATGTTTAATTTCTGATATCACATTGATCTCAGTCAAGAATTCTTTTACACCTTGTCTTGACTCAGCCGAGAGAATTTTGATAGCTGCGATCTTTCCATCTTTAAGTTGGCCCTAGTGATCAAAAGGTTTCTCCAAAATAGTAAGAAAGGTGAATAGAGAGTGTAATACAAAAAATGAAGATCAAGCAACTGAGTTTTCTCATTTACCTTGTACACAGAACCAAACCCTCCTTCTCCAATTTTATTTTCAGGATTGAAATCATTTGTAGCCTGACGTATCTCTTTGTATTTGTATATCTTCACGTTGTCTATGTTTGAGATTTCTATTTGCATATTATACACTTAGATTAGAAGAAAGCAGCAACATGACTATATATAGAATTAACATTCAAAACTTAAAATAATGCATAATCTTTCTATTTAAGAACCCTAGATCATGCATCTATACCTCCATCAACTTCAGTAGGTTTTCTTCCAAAGCTGTTGCATAAGGACCAGGAGCAACCCATCATCAATGTAAAACAGACCTGTGTTGACCTGTTTATACCATTAACAACGGCAGTTCAGATATTTGACTTCAGACTAACCATAGATCGAGTTCAAGTTCTACTCAATTTCTCAATAGAACTTCAGTCCAGTTCAGAAACCCCCCTAAGAAACCTTACTAGAAACTGAAAATCTCAAAAATGAAAGCAACTAAGAAAAGCTGTAAACGTGTAATTCGGGTCAGTCAAGATTCAGAACAAAACCTCAAAAACAGATGCAGACAAAACGAAAATCACAGAGAAATGAAAGAAAAGAAGAGAAACCCACCTCAGAAAAATCTAAAAATTAGGAACAGCGATGATGCCAAAACAGAGAAAGAGAGAATCAGAAATCGCAGGTAAATAAACCTGCTACTTGGCTAAGTTCGTATAAAAAGGGTGGAGTCTTTACTCTTCACGCGACGACGTGTGAAATAGGATTGGATTTGTTGAAATGGGAGACTACGGAGAAATGAAGAAGAAGTAAGAGGTCTTCGTATGGTGGCCGGAAAAAGTCAATGGGTCAATCGTAAGCACACATCATCCTTTTATTCATTGCTTTGAGTCCGATGACCAGAGCCTACCATGTTTTTTTCTTTCTTTAACTTCTTTTTTCACGTCAAATTGCCTCTCTCCAGCTCATTTACGAATTATGAAACGACTACTAATCATTCTTTTCTTTTCTTTGTTTTGTTTAAGACTATTAATTAATTATCCTATAATTCAATTCAATCATGTTAATTATTGACTATTCCGTATTATTTACTCTATCTAATATCTATGCTATATTCACGTGCATTATTTTTGCTTTTCTTTGGAATATTTTTTTGGTTTTTTCAACCATAGACCTATGTATAAGTAGCACATTATGGTTGATCCAATTATTTGTCTTTTTGAATATAATAATAGAATAAATACTTTTCGACATCTATCATTACAAAGCATGTTTGTCAAAAAAATCCAACATGATTTTCTTCTGTACTCTTTCAGTTTTGTATTCACACATTAGAATATAGATTCCTCGCATGACTGAAAACAATCCATGTATGTTTTACATACAAAAATTAGGTTTTTAGTAATTGATATGTTAAATGAATAATATAGTTACAAAAACTGCTTATACTATAATTTTATAATCTTTTAAGATATATTGCATGAAAAAATTTCATGGTTTCAAACAACTTTCGAGTTAAGTTTTATTTTAATGTGAATGCGTGTGTTAAGCGCAGATACAAAACTTAGTCGCTTATTAAACGTCTAAAATTTGAATAAACAAATAAACCTACCTGTGGCGTAAGATGATGAAATCCAAAAGAAATAAATGATAGAAAATGGATTTTTAAAACAATTTCGGTCAAAATGTCAAACGAAAACCTTAACACATTTTCTTGTTGTTCTTGTTCATCAAGAATGACAAGTAAAAAAAGTGAGACTGTTCAAACGACGACAAAAGGGTACCAGTAAAATCAGAATTCTTAGCTCTTCAGGTGAATTCTCTTCACTAGGGCCTACTATTCACTGTGTTTGATAAATGAAACAGACTTGCATAGAAATCAAAGTCAATTCCAACACTAGCACATGTCACAATTGACCCAAATTTTTAAAAAGGATCATAAGAGAGGTTTTAACCTTAGGGTCAAACTCTTTGAGCAATAATGGCGACATTCCTAGGAGAGATGGTGGGATCAAAGATGGGAAGCATAACAGCTTTAATGGAGTCACCTTGTTCTTGGAGAAACATAAGTCTATCAAGCAAGATCAATGTTTCTAGCACTGGTCCTAACGCAGCTCGAATAGACCAGTAAGGCCCTATCAGTTCCTGCAATTTTTTGAGTTTGATAATATACCGAAGACATGCATCCATCAGTTTACGGGAATTGGGAACAAAAGAGAGACGGAGAGGGTTGAGGAATAGCTTACAGTGAACGCATCAACTTCATTCCATGTGGCCCTCAGGTCAAGATCTTCAGGATGTTCTAGATTCAGGCGGGAAAAAGCTGACTGGCAGAACTTCTCAAAAGAACACATGTTGGAATTTGAGCTCGTCTGCCTCATGGGTTTCTCGTCAGTGGTTTCTGCAGTGAACTATAGACATAAGCAAATTGATTTTGGTCTCACTTATTATAGAATCTAATCTATCAAACTCCTGACCTTTATTAGTTTCATCAAGTGTTGATCGAGTTTCGATGGCTTTTCTTTGTTGTTGACGACGGAATGCCTTTCCCTGGCGCCCAATGGACGGACTTGTCGCCAAAATCTCAGGATAATGTTTTGACAGAACCTTCAAAGAGAAATTAAGTTGTAACTGGTTAGAGACAATCACATAAATGCAGAATAAACAACAGGTTTATTCACCAACAAAACCGAACCCATATTACCATTTGGAAAGCAGCACGAAAAGAATGCAACTCAAAATTCTGGAGACCAGCATCTTCTCCTAAGTTGCCCCATCTCTCAGCACTCTAACAAGACACATGTAATTTCTTTGCACAATAAGATTACAGAGAAGAAACATTATGATTAAGAACAACAATGTTGCAATTGCAACATCCAAAACAGATCCAGTAATGAACAATACCTGACAAGCTAGATCACGTGCATTTTTGCCAAGCGAAAAGCCCAAGGATTTGAGACCAACACTCATCGGAAAACCACAATTCGGACAAGAATCCTCACTACTCATCTCAGATAATAAGTTGTAACAGCAGCCAATGCTCACTACTGCTTTAACTTCCTCGCATTCCACAAAAGTCCTGACGAAATCAAGTTGCATATTGCTTTAGCTCTTGAATGTTTAACAACGTAATCAGGACCAAACTAATAATGTGCTCATGTAATCAGAAGGTAACAGACCGAGGGTGAAATATTTGCAACAAGCATCCAAACTAACCTTAGCATTGTAACAGATAGATCCCCACAAGCATGAAGGCCAGCAAGAACAAATGAACACGATCTGTTTGCATAACTTAATGATTGCGATCTCCTTGAATATTCATTCAATGCACTTTCATTTAAATCCAAGTCAATTTTCTCCAGAGGGAAACTGGTCAAGGCTTTCAACATCTCTGTGGATAATACACGGCATGTAATCGTCATTGGAACATCTGGGCACTTGTTTCCTGAACTAACAGAGAAGACGTCAAGTAACATCTACAATCTAAAAGACCATAACTGAGCACAAGGATCAAGGAATAATAATGAGCATCCTGTCAAGCTTAAAATGCAAAATAGACATCCCTTACTTAATAAAAGTTTTAAAGATATTATAATGTGCTAACCCCTTACCCAGATTTACGCATCAGTGCTGCAAAATGCTTTCTGATACGTGCTGCACGTGCATCCGTTACGTTGCTGTGATGAGAGGAAGAATCTATAGCAACTACTGAGTGCTTGTATTGGAATGAAAGAACCTGCGCTAGATAACCCTGAAATAATATTTAACAAGTGACAAAAGTGAACAAAACATTTGCCAATGATGTTATTTAACACGCTTAAGGAAAACTATAATATACAGAGTTACTAAAACTCAAATACAAGAGTAAAATTGTCCGTAAAAATGTTTCCTAGACAGGCAGAAAGAGAATTTCGCAATGTAAAAGTTAAAAATAATTATGCAATTAAGATTGATAGGTAAACATGATACAGCTATATAAGGTACCTGGCCAGCACCAACATCAACAACAGTAGGATCTCCAACGCTATTAACAACTGAGCTAACAACAGAGGAAAGAACTTCAACCTGCATAATTGATACCCATATAAGTGTCTTCGATCCACTCAAATGAAGTAACCAGTACAAGGTATTGAAGCATTAACAGACATACTTACGATTAAAGTAAATTATAGGTTTTGTCATAAGATGTATATAAATGCTATGAGATTTTGGTGATCATCACAGGTTTTAATTTTACATGTAAAATGACAGATGACTTTGCCGGGTTCTTCAACATTGAGAAACATTAATACTTTCTTCTACAATTCAAGTTTCTTGGGTTGGGGTAAGCCACCAAAGCACACTACTGAAGTTCCTCAAAAAAGTAGACATAACTGATAGATATGAATCACACCTCAGGGAGTGATAATAGCAATGTGTACCTCATGTTTTTTCTTTAGATTCATGCCCTGTGAAAGAACGGTGCTAAGAGGTGTCATATCCCCAACTGCAAGTATCTGCCAAGAGTGGAAAATGATGAAACATTACTTAGTCTGTATTCTACAATACAAACCTGCTGAAACACTCCACCATTCAGTGTTCATACACTCCAAGTAAAAGTTACCTAGGAGGAAATCATATCGCAGTTATAATTGAAAGAATGTCAAATAGTGTGCATAGAATACAATACCGCCTGTAAATCAGCTTGCTCTCTAGGAAACGATAGAGACCTCAAGGTATGAACAAATTTCTTGAGTGAAGCAGGCCAGTGATCCTAACAATCAATACAATAACACAAAATCATACACACACACATCACGTTTGTCTAGTTTAGTAAAAACTATCTTTTTTATTTCATAAAATTTCTGAGTCATGAAGAAGAGACCAGAACTTTACCTGGACACCACCGGCCGGAATAAGAAGAACATTTTCCAGCTTCTCATCACTTAAGCAACTCATCCATTCCTGATCAACAGTTTCCCATTGCTTATCCTAAGAAAAAAACCCATGAATCAACTCAGAATGAATATCAAAATCCAACTGAAAGATGAATTTTCGAATTGTTTCCGATAATTGAACACTACCTTAAAGAAATTGACAACGTGAGCATTGATTAAGAAAGAAAAAGGTTTAAGGAAATCAATAATGGCGGTAATCCATTCTAGCGTTTCGGATTTCGTGTTGCAAGAATACTTGCTGCTCTTCATTTTCCTCCGATGACCTGCTTTAGTTCCCGCCGCCACTCGCCGAACAAATATAAGAACAGAAACTTTTCTATTATAACTTCTTAATTTATTCAATTTAGCCCTACTTATTTATTCTCTTACAAATAAACCCAATTTTGTCGCTGGTTTCGAGACTCTCTTCCTAACATGGAGAGTTTAGTATTCTTCAAATTACTACCAAACACTTTCTCTCAATTGTCTTGTTGTTAACAATCTTCTTGAGATACATTAATCACATAACTAAAAACAACACACAATGTCAGTCTTTTGGTTGTTTTTCTAAGCTCAGAGAATAATACATAGCAGAAAACAAAGAGAGTATTCATGAGAATTAAATTAATAAAACATCTGGTAACATGAATCCAAATTCTAACTTAATGCTTCTAGTTACTGATCTTCTCATCTTCATCTTCTTCTTCACCGATTTCATAGTCATCAACATCAATTTCGACTTGAGGGAAATCTCTATATTCACTGCAGCCACTGTGACCAAATATGATAACATAAAAGGTCCTTTCACGATCATATACGAATTGAAGAAACTTGCCATCTTCAAGATTGTTATCTCTTACAAAATTAACCCAACCAAGTGTTAAAAACACTTTCCCTCCTCTTTTCTTCATCTTAATCGTCCAAGATCTCCCACAACAGTCTAGGAGTTCCACCGTAATTGGCAATGGATCTGGAAAGTTCTCGTTGAATCCCACTGGAATCGCCTATTTGTAATAACACAGACACAAGAAACTCTTGTTTAAAATCACCAAAGAGAAGTTTGGTTTCAGCAGCTAGACATTACAAATCACAAATCTTGCATGACTATAAATGCCTGATAAAGATGGCAGGAGTTATAATGATTTGGTTTCGTGAAATATATGAATGAATGTTATCAACTTTTACCAAAACAAAGCTAAACTTACTATCGATGAACAAGAACAGCAAAAACATCATGCAGAAAAAGAAACTCAAACAACATAAGGAAAAATTGATCTGATACACAAGAAGCAAAAGAAAATCTTACTTGTTTTTTGCTAATATGAAGCTATAGAAAGAAATTAGAGGCCATAAGTCCTTACCTCGTAGAAATTAACTAAAGAAGTTTACACCTTAAGATCTCCAAATCAGAAACATTAATTACACATATCTTGTTTACTTATTGAAGATATAAAGAAGAAAGAAAGAGACAAAAATTCTCACCAATGCTTCAGATGACTTTTGTGAAATGAAAGGCTTCACAAATCGAACTACACTAGTGGCAGCCATGGAGGAAAACAAAGAGTAAGAACAAATGTAGCTAAGATCAAAAACCAGAAACTGTAGTCTGTAGAGATAAGAACAAAACGAAAACTCTCTGAAATGTTTAGTTACTTTTCAATTTTCAAAACATGGAAAATTCATTGTAGTTTTCTGAATTAAGTAAATGATGTCATCATATTCAGAAAAACCTGCCACCTTTTGACCCGTCACAGCTTTTCTATGTACAAAACAATAAATACAAAATCCTTGACTCCTTTATGTTGGGCCTAATGATCTGGCCCAATAGCCCAATAATTAGCTGAACCGAACCGAAACTCAAAACCCTAGAGTTCTCCACCATTTAATCCTCTCTCTCTCTCAGACTTCTTCAGAACAGCGTTCAATCTAGAATTTTCTTGGGAAATTTTGATCAAAGTTGTTCTTCGATTCGACGTCTCTTTGTGTTTATGCTCGCAATTTATTTCAGTTTTCTCAGATTTATTGTTATGAACCGAGGGGTTTTTAAAAGAGGGGAGATCGATGATTATGATGATGATGTTTACCATAGAACAATCCAACTCTGATTTCTATTGATGATCTTTTACATCATGCACTACCATCTGAATCTCGTTCTCCCCTTACAAATAGTTTTTCTTTTTAATTTAATTCGTCAAATTACATCTGATTATGGATCCTTGGTATGAACTTATCTTGTTTTAGTCTTCTTTTCTTTTGACTTTCCAGAATATTTCTCGTTTTTTTCATAAGCAGTTAAACGGATTTTTCACAAATCTTCAGTATATTCAGTAACAAATATGAGTTTTATTTTCGGTAGAATTTAATTTACTGTTGACCTATTGGACAAAAGGTATTAAAAATTTTAGATTTACTATTGACCTATTAGGCAAAAGTTACAAAACTGGTATCAAAAATGTATTTTGTTTTTGTCGTCAAGAGAAAAAAATGTTAAAACATATAAGCAAATATCTGAAATAAAAGAAATATAAACCGTAAGTCTTTCAGAAAAAAGAAATATAAACCCTAATGATTGTTTAATTTCATGAGCGACAATTTCATAGCAGATAAAAATTAAAATATACAAAACTATAAGAAATTTTCTTAAGAGTGATATTAATTTCGGAAAAAGGAAAACCTTACCGTTGTTCTGCTGTAAAATATTGCATCAATCAGGCAACCAAAGAGATTGTTGCAGTTACAAAAAAAAAATTGAACAAATGGGCTTAGTCCATTATCTAACTGTACGTTAATTCTTCCACGGCCCAGATTTTGGATTTCTCTATTTCCATTAACAAAGCTAACGTAGCAATAACACTCTAAACCGTGAAGCGTTTATATAAAGATTTAGGTGAATTGTCCGAATTCATAATGTATATATAGGGAGGTTAATCGACTTTTGTACAGATTAGTGAACTATACATTTAGTTTATTCTCATGTTTACTTTTGTTAGATAATTTACTGCATGAGGTGTTAGTACCTTTTGTGGATGATATCGAGGGTGTTTTGCTCCCGAGATAAGTTTGTGTTTGAATTTTTTTAGTTTGAAATAAAGTTTTAAGTGTTTTGAACAAAAATGCATTCATTACCTTTAATGTTTTTTGCATTTCTAATAATTTCTGTATGTACTAAGAATTTTATCTTGTACAAGATTTATTTGTCGTAGGGTTACTGGATTCCAAAAACTTATTTACATTTTTTCATTTTAATATAAAATTTATTAATATTAGAATTATTTTTGATTTTGAACAAAAAAAGAAGGTAACATAATTAAATAGATGTCATTTTGGTTTGACTATCCAACAAATAGAAGAGTAAAAAGGAAAAATGACTATGGAAACCAGTTGACTGTGTTGAAGATATAAGTAATTTTGTAATTTGGTTTGACTATAAATACAAGAGTAACGATGAAAAATGATACAACACATTACAAAACGAAAAAAACAAAAAAAAACAAAAAAAAAACGATGAATTCATCATCACCATTATTTCCAATAATCACATATGTTCTTATATTATTTCTTCTACATGGTATTGTATTCTGCCAAGCATCAATGCAACATATACAAGTGAACATAATCAACGATCTAGGTCCAAATATCTATCTGGGTTTACACTGTAAATCAAAAACAGAAGATCTTGGATCTCAAACTTTGGCTTATGGACAACAATGGGGATTTCGAGCTACTATTAATTTATTCAACTCGACTTTGTATTTTTGTCACTTTGTATGGGGAAATCAGTCCAAATGGTTTGATATTCTTGATGCTAACAGAGACTCTTATATTTGTCAAGATGGTCCATGCTTTTGGAAAATTAGATCTAATGGCCCATGTAGAGTAACCCATAAAGAATCATGTTTTCCTTGGAATAGTTGATACTATGTATGTAATCTTCTTTATCAATCATAATATTAAATTTAAAGTAACAGATTTTTAAAAGTTCTATAGCTCCAAAATATTAAACATTCATATATCTTTAAATATATATTTTAGGTCATTCAACTTCATTCTCCATATCAAATTCTTCTGTTTTTTTGTCAACAATTAAAACGACAAAACCTAATCCATAGTCTAAATTTCATACAATAAAATTCTTTTTGATCTATTATATATACTGGAAAGGGATCAAATCCCTAATATCAAACTATACATTGAATTATCCTAACCACTATATTGATAAGAACTCAACAAATTCTTGTGTTTGTAAAAGTAAAATCTTTTTGTTTTCAACTATTTTATATTATCAAAATATAGTGCTAACAACCAAAGAAAAGAATCAAAACAAAGAAAAGTAATACCACACCATACAAAGTGGATCAAAATGTCAGTTTTGTAAGAAAAACAATATATATATATATATATATATATAGTTGAATACAGTCGATATATCATCAATTTGGGGTTTGCTTTCAACATAATTGACCACAATTCTTTATCGATGTTGTCTATTTTCTTTTTAGTATTATTAATTTCTTTTTCATCACTATATCTTTGTTTTGTCTGAATAACAAATCTGAAAAGTAATTAAAGAACTTTGTTCTCGGCTCATCTGCCTCTTGCAAAGCTCCAAGATTACATGTGCACTGCCCACATTTGCAGTCTTTAATGGACAATGACTTGCAAAATTATCCTAAATAAGAATCAATTTTTCATAGTAAAATTCTATCACCAAACTTATATGTTTGCAACACACCAATTCATTACTAATCCGTGCTTCATTCAACACGGAAAACTATTTTTCAAGTGCTCTCACAAATCCTGATGTGAGATCGAAGGAAGGACGTAAGGTCGGATCAATACTCATCTGAATCCACAACACTAAATAAA
This sequence comes from Lepidium africanum, assembly GCA_900406405.1. Taxonomy (NCBI): domain Eukaryota; kingdom Viridiplantae; phylum Streptophyta; class Magnoliopsida; order Brassicales; family Brassicaceae; genus Lepidium; species Lepidium africanum. The sequence goes on from OVAX01000046.1 coordinate 47,958, forward strand.
AGTGCTTCAATTGTCCACCAGTCATCAAGATCGGTTGATCCTTCACTTGGTTTTGATATAGTTCCATCATGAAACCTAAACTTCTTGTGTGATGATAACACCGTCTTCATCTCGCAAGCCCATTCATCCTAGTTTGTCCCTTTCAACGGTAGATGAGTGATGACAGTTCCTGAATCATCAGCTAGTGTTCAACTAGAGTCGTGCCAACATCATAGGCGGGTCAAAATAATATGCCCTAATTTAATGAAGATAAAAAAATACAAAACTAATTAATTACTATCATATAGCAAAAAAAATTTGCAAACAAAATATTAGCTATAAATAAATATTTTTCTATAATTGACCAAAATTTTACAACAAAATTTCTAATTAATTATGTATTAATAAATAAAAAAAAGTAAATTAATTACTTTTTTGTATGACATATTCGAACAATTTAAATTTGACACACTAAATTATTAAATTATGATGATTTGTAGAATGGAACTTTTTTAAACTAAACAAAAGTCCAAATATTTATTTATATTATTTAGATCCATATGTGTATATGTCTATTATTTGTGATAATATATGCCCCTAATATTTTTTTAAAAAAATATGCACCAAGCCAAAGTTTAAAATTTTTGGCTTGAGGTACGACCTGTGTTCAATGCATCCCCACCAGTGTTCGCCATTGGTTTGTAATGAACAAGTTTTCAGCAAATTTTTAGTTAAATTTAATTATCTTATCGATTCTTATTTCTATAGATTTCCGTAAACAAAACTTATTCATATTTTATATTGTACTTTTTATTCTATAAATTGTATATAAGAAAACTCATAATTTATACCAATATTTTTCCCAAAACTTTAAAGTGAATCAATTTTATTATATTTTATTACTTTTTTTGGTAACTATATTTTTATTACTTAATTTACTATTATTATAGTGTCATACAATATGTTTTGAGTGACATGTCTAACGATAAAAACGAGCTGGTACACACATGTGATTCCTCTAACCACTGTCACACATGAGCTTAATGAATTGAAAATTTCCGGAGAAACTATCTTAACAACAAACATGTTTGCTCATTATAGATGATTAAACAAGGTAAAAGGGACCAACGACTATCAATCCATCTCTAACTGGTTGCTAAGGATTCCAGCAAACACGGGTTAAAGGAAATTGATGAAAAAAGGTTCCATGATCACTTGTCTCACTTATTAAAGCTCTAAAACCTATAAAAAACGACATAAAGGCAAGTGACTTGAGTCCACAAGATAAGCTACCATCATAGGCACTTTCAAAACTATGACATGTTTTGAACTTGAGGTAGATAATATGTGGCAATTCCAACGAAACAAATTGTCTTAGAATCTACACTTGAACCAAAAGAACTAAAATAAACTTTCACGTACAAAAGCCGACGAGACAAGATATAGGTTTCTTGCTATCGGAGGATAAATTCTGACCAAAGTGTCAGATATAACCCGAACTAAGCCAAGACTTATCCAGAGATTAAGCTAGCCTTGAACATTTGTTTTTTCGGTTTGGTTTGGTTATGTTCTTTTGGTTTTTGGTTCTTTCGGTTACTAAAATTGTGGTAACCAATGGGTACTTATTAAAATTTAATTCAGTTTTTGTTCGGTTCCGGTTCTGAAAATGTAGAACAAAATTAGTCTCAAAATAGTATTGGTTCGGTTCCGAATGGTTACTTTTTTCAGAGAATAACCAAAAGTAACTAAATACCCAGAAACTATGTTTACTTGTAACTAAAAGTAACAAAAATATTTTAGTACTAACTAGTTTTGGTTCCTATTTGGTAATTTTCGGTTATCGGAAGCGAACCGAACCGAGATTCGAAGGTACCTAAAAATTTGAACTGAACGGTTCTTTTCTAGGAACCAAAACCAAACAAAATCGAGAACCAAAGTTACCTAAAAATTGAAACCGAACACTTTATTTTTAGGAATTGAAACTAAAGTTTTTGGGTCAATGCGATTTAGTTTTAAAAAAATTCAGTTATTATGGCCTAGATAAAAGGAAATCGATGAAAAATGATTCCATGACAGATTTTCTCACTTATTAAAGCTTTAAAATCACTAAACTACAACATAAACGCAAGTAACTTGAGCCTACATGAATAAGCTACCATTATAGGCACTTTAGAAACACAATTCATCATGATTTGCATTTATTCTCCTTGCATTCTCAGCATTTTAGAGTCTTTTTAGGTTTTCATTGTACATATTGCACCTGCATTGCATTTGGAGCAAACTTAGGTACCTTTAGAGCTTAATCAGAGCAATTGGGACAACATTGGGTGTAAAGAACAGCAAGGATCAGACTGAGAGGAAGTGCTTGGGCAAAAGAAGCTGTGGAATGAAGATAACCAACGCCTTTCCACCCTGCCTCACCAGTACTTAGGCGAGTGGAGGGTTGGACGTCCGTAAACAAAAGCCTCGCTAGATTTACTCGCCTTGTTGCCACGAGTTGAAGACTGCTTGGAAAGATTGGAGTGGTTAAGTGTCACCTCGCTTGGATGTCTCGCCAGATGACCTGCGAGTGAAGAAGAAACTGAAGACCAAGGCATGACTCGCCTGTTTTACTCGCTTGTCTTACTCGCTAGTCAGCAGCGAGGCAAGCACAACCGACTTCAGTTTTGCTGACTTTTTCTCCGTGTTGACCCATCTATGGTTTTGTGTAATGGGCTATAAATACCCTTTTTGAGCCCCAAAAAAACACAACCACATTTTATTACTCCTTTTAGCCAAGATCTAGAGTGGTTTTTCTCTCTTTTTATTTTGTGCTTGCCACTTTGATGTTTAGATCTCTTGGAATGCAATAAAAATCTTTGTTTGCTTTTTGTTAATTCTTGTTTATCTTTCTTTGCTCTTTCTAATTATGTCTCTTACTTTAATTTCTGGGTTTGCTCATTTCATGATGATTGGTGAGTAGTTTCATTAGGGTTAGTGAGGAGATGGGCTTTTAGTCACTTGTTCAAGCTCTTTCATGTTAGATCTCTCTAATCTAGGTTGAGTTTAATGCTTATTTCATTCTGGCCATTTGAAATATGAGGTTTGCTTTCCTTGCCTATAAGGTGTTTGTGGAAATGCTTGAAAGAATCTACGATTGGAATTTGCTTCTCTAGCCTAAGGAATTGGTTGTCTAGAGTGTTGGTAAGGCTCATTGGACTATTTCTTCATGACTTCTTCGCTGTTAATCACCATGAGAGTGGATTAGGTTGTAGTCTAAGGAAAAGGATTGGATTTCATGAGAATGATTTTGATTGCTTGTGAGTTCTTGCCTAGAGATCGCCCAATTAGGTTGTTGATTAAATGGGTAGCTCTCAGCTAAGCTTACATTAATGATCCCAGCTCCTCATGAACCCATCCTTGCTTCGTTTATTCATTCTAATTCCAGTTCTGTTTTAGTTTATTCTTTTGCTCTGCTTTTACATTATCACTCTGTTTTTATGCTTCATACTCTCTTCTGCTTTGTGACAATTCTTAAACTTAAATTCTGCTTGGATTAGATTAGTTTACCATATCCTTAATAATAGTAGCACACTTTTAGTTTGACACCCTTTATGCTATAGGGATTTGATAACTTGGTGGCAAAAGCCTGTTATCAGCTTCCTTTTTAACATTATTCGAAGAAAGTCTACCAAACTTCTGAGAAAGTCCACCAAATGTAGTCTCACATTTGTCAAAGCTAGCCTCACACTTAGGCTCAAATCTACCACCCACTTCTGATTGCCCTATGCCTACAAAAGATGTCCTCAAAATCTCTACACACAAACGAGTAGCCTATCTCCGAAATTGTTACAGAAATCCTCCCAATTGCCTTGCGTTATTAACAATGACCGGAGGAGTATCTTGTTGTAGAAATTGCATGAGTCATTTTGGCATGTAGCTCAAAATACCTCATAAATCTCTTAATTTATTCCGAAATCTTCATACACAATCTTAAGGAACTCACCATAACTACATCTTCACTCACTCCAACAATTTTACACCCATGAGAATTATCAACCTTAAAACCGCACTCGTTTCTCTCCTCTTTCCAATTCCCACAAACTAATATGATTTAATCTATAGATCCAAAGGAAGAAATTAAAAACAAATGAGAAACGAAGAAGGATTTCGAGCTTTAGCAATGGAGAATTGGTTGTACGGCCACAATAAGTACAAGAAGAGGGCAAGTGATACCTTATACACACTAATAATTAATGGGAAAAATCGTCTTTTTATTTCTAGGTTAAATCATCAAAGTTTACCAAGGAAATCCAAATGTTTGATTCAAAGTCTACCAAAAGCCACACGTTAATCCAGCATGCATAATTGTCTTTAAAGTCCATCACCTCTATATTGAAGGCTAATAAACTCTATCAACGTAAACTATGAAGGACTTCCAAGTCTACAACACATCAAGCGATAGTATACTAACAAAGCCATTTCTCTTCCAAGGTTGCTTATCTATGCTTGCAATCTCTAACATGGACTATAAAGTCTACTACCCCTTAAGTGTTAGTCTATCAAGCTTAAAAATTAAACCTCAAAGCGATACTTTTATGTCCACCACGAAGGTCTTTAAAGTTTACCACACTTCAAAACAAAGTCTACTATGCTAAGAAATTTCTAGCTGAAATCGATACTTTTAAGTCTACAATGAAGGGTTTGTTAACATTACATAAGTCTACTATGAAGGTCATCAAAGTCTACTACACTTTAAATGATAGTCTACTACGCATAGAAAGTTTTTCCTCAAATCAATAATTTAAGTCTACCCTGAAAGGTTTGTTACCATTACCTAAGTCTACCATGAAGGTCTACAAAGTCTACCACACTTCATCTCGTAGCTACTACGCATATAAATTTCTTCCTCAAATCGATACTTATAAGTCTACTATGAAAGGTTTGTTCCCTATACCTAAGTCTACCATGAAGGTCTACAAAGTCTACCACACTTCAACTCATACTCTACTATGCATAGAAATTTCTTCCTCACATCGATACTTTTAAGTCTACCATGAAAGGTTTGTTCCTTATACTTAAGTCTACCATGAAGGGCTTCAAAGTCTACCACACTTCACCTGAAAGTCTACAGTGCTTAGAAATTTCTTCCTCAGATTGATACTTTTATGTCTACCATGAAGGATTTGTTTACATTACCTAAGTCTACCACGAAGGTCCTCAAAGTCTATCACACTTGCAGTGAAAGTCAACTACGCATAGAATTATCTTCCTCAACTTGATACTTTTAAGTCTACCATGAAAGGTTTGTTCCCTATATCTAAGTCTACCATGAAGGTCTTCATAGTCTACCACACATCAACTGGAAGTCTACTATGCTTAGAAATTTCTTCCTCAAATCGATACTTTTATATCTACCATGAAGGGTTTGTTTACATTACCTAAGTCTACCATGAAGGTCTTTAAAGTCTGTCACACTTGCTGTGAAAGTATACTATGCTTAGAATTTTCTTCCTCAACTCGATACTTTTAAGTCTACCATGAAGCGTTTGTTCCCTATACCTAAATCTACCATGAAGGTCTTCAAAGTCTACTACACATCAACTGGAAGTCTACTATGCTTACAATTTTCTTCCTCAACTCGATACTTTTAAGTCTACCATGAAGGGTTTGTTTACATTACCTAAGTCTACCATGAATCTCTTCAAAGTTTGTTACACTTGCAGTGAAAGTCTACTACGCATATAATTTTCTTTGTCAACTCGATACTTTTAAGTCTACCATGAAGCCTTTCTTCCTTACACTTAAGTCTACCATGAACGTCTTCAAAGTCTACCACACTTGCACTGAAAGTCCACAAAGCATACGAATTTCTCCCTCAAATTGATACTTTTACCTCTACCATGAAGTGTTTGTTTACATTACCTAAGTCTACTATTAAGGTCTTCAAAGTCTACCACACGTTACCAAATGGTCTACTATGCTTAGAAATTTCTCCCTCAAATCAAATTTTTTAAGTTTATCATGAAGGATTTGTTACCTATACCTAAGTCTACTATAAAGGTTTTTAAAGTATACCACACTTTATTTTATAGTCTACTACGCTTATAAATTTCTTCCTCAACTCGATACTTTTTAGTCTACTATAAAGGGTTTGTGTCCATTGCCTAAGTCTACCATATCATTTAAAGTCTACCACACTTGGAATCGTTTAGTTTGGTATACTTTGTATCTTGAGATATGCTTATGTGGCAGTTTTCATTAATGGTATTTTCATAAATACATTTTTTTTTCCAAATAAAATATTTTAAAATTTTTAAACACTATTCTAATAAATATCAAATATTACACACCATATAAGTCATTACCTATTTTCACACACATTTTAGTAAATCATCTATATTTTTAACCAAAAAATTTGTCAAAAGGTCAAAACTTTCTGACATTAATATTGGTCAAAAGATAAAAACTTCTTCATCAAAATTATATAGTAAAAGAAAAATGATCAAAAGTTGGTTGGAACTTCGAAATGACCAAACAAAAATATCAAGCATTTTGACGAAAAAACATAGTCAATAATATTTGATTAAAAAGTGGTAAATATGGTAATAAAATTATGTTTAAATTGGTCATGGTCAAAATTTAACAACCAAATATTTTTCTTTCAAAAAGTGGTCAAACTTTATTTGACATAATGTAGTCACTAATAGTTTGACCGGAATTTAACATTATTACAATTTAACGAATTTAATATCCAATTTAAAAATTATTTTTAAAATTTGGACATAATTATAGAAATATTAAAAACTTATTAAAATTTAGAAATTATTTTTTAAAATACATAAAACTTAATATTAAATTTAATAAATAATAATAATCATAAAGATTACAACCATAAAATAAAAAATTAAAGCACATATACGAACATAAATACAAAATAAACAAGAGTTAAAACCATGGAAATGGAATACAAAGGCATGGTGTGTATTATATTATTACTTCCCCTATGAATATAAAAATTATTGTTTTATAATTATTTTTTTCTTGTTCGAAATTATTTTATAATTATTTTAAAACTGAAAAAAGTAATATGATAAATAAAATTAGATGTGATTTTGTTTTGACTATAAATAGAAGAGGAACGAGGAGAAATTTACAATAGAAAACCAAATACAAAAAAAAATTAAGAAAAAATACAATGAATTCATCATCACTTTTATCTCAAGTAATCACATATGTTCTTATATCATTCCTTCTACAAAGTGTTGTGTTCTGCGAACATATACAAGTGAACATGATTAACGATATAGGTCCAAACGTCAATATGTTTGTGCACTGCAAATCAAAAAATAAAGATATTGGATCCCATACTATGGCTTATGGACAACAATATAGATTTCGAGCTACTATTAATTTTCGGAATACAACTTTATATTTTTGTCAGTTTACATGGGAAAATCAGTCTAAATAGTTGTGAAAACCATTCATATGTTTGAAAAATTAAATCTAATGGTCCATGTAAAGAAATCAGTAAAGAAATATGCTATCCATGAAATAAATGATACCGTATATATGTAATTTTTTTCATCATTCAGAAAATGAAATTAAAACAGATTTTTAAAACTTCTATAGCTCCAAAAGTAAATCAGTTTACATTCATATATCTTTAAGTATATCTTTTAGGGTATATACTTGAAAAGTTATTCTAAAACATGGTCAAACTTTTCTTTACAATATGTAGCCAACACTATTTGTTTAACCGAATTTTAAGATTTAATAAGATTTGTAAAATAAAAATAAGTATTAAGAATAAATAAAATTTAAGATTCAAACACTAATTGATGAAATACTCTCTCGTTTTTCCACAAAAGATATCTTCTCCCCTCTCTCTATGACATCACCATCATCTTTTTTCTGAAAAGTGATATTATCTTTCTAGATAAGAATCACAATCGAAAGAATGAACGGACAAGAGCTTGGTGATCATAGTATCATTGTTAAGGAAGCTCGGTCATGACGAAAAGATGTTGAAGGTGTCGTAATCATGGTAGCTGAGGATATCAAAGTGGAGGCGGTGAAGCTGATGTTTATAGAGGTGGAAGGCGACGTTTCTGTGTAGAGAAAACAGAGTTTATTATTTGTACATGTTATTTCATGTACAAGTAATTGTCAAGGTTATTATGATCACATTCTCTGTAATTGAGTGTGTTCAATATATTAGTGTATAACGTTACGTACATGACAATACGTAAAAACATGATAACTAAACCGGGGTCATTTATTATTGAAAGATGGTAATGATAATGACCTGTAAACTATCATAAGTAATTTATACAGAGTTTTATATACAGAGGAAATTGTTTCATCATCACGAACGGTTGTGACAATGAAAGAGATGATTACTTCTCAAAACGAAAGGTGAGGATTATGATGGTGCTTGATCACACAAAGGTGGTGGTGATCACAGTGGTGGTGTAGGTGAAGGTTATTAAGCAAGCGATGGTGGTGAAGATCTTAAGTTGGGTTAAAAACATGGAAGTGACAATCACATGCATGGTTTGTATTATATTGTTAATTCTCTTTAGAGTATAAATTTAGGGTCAATTTGCTCAATAATCATGTATTGATCATTAATTAAGTGAATAACTATGAGAAAACAAAATTTTTATATATAACTGTTGAAACAAAATACTTTAACTAATAAGAAACAATAACTAATGAAACTTTAAGAAAGGAAATTGCAGAGTCAGAGAATCAAATCTGTTGAACTTGAGAGAAAAATTCTGACTATTCTGTGCAAAGTTACAAGTAAGTATCTTCAAGAGTACACTCTGCTCTCCTAACACGTGCACTCGATTTAGGAGATAAAACTTTTAGTGTGTTATCTTAGAAAGCAATAAACCCAGAGAAGAACAATTTTTCAAAAAATGATTTGGAAAAATCCGATGATCTCAAGACTTGATTTCGTACTTGATTTATACCACGAATTCAACATCGATACGTTAATTACTAGCATGAAACTCGCCTCAATCATCTCCTTATGATTTTTGAAACGGAAGAAACAAATCAAAACCATTTAAATCTCTAATCAAGTTTACGATCTGACATTAAAGTGAATACGAAGAAGACAGTGAAAACGTTATTTTGATAAAGGCAAATGGGATTAAATTAAGAAGTCTGTTCAAGTAAACATTTATGTTAAAATCTTCACAAGTAATACTCTGTTTTAAAATCCATTATGAAATCTTCCGAAACATATTATCTAATAATAACCACTTCAGCTACGGTATATACCATTTTAACCTCAAGAACTATTCTACAATAGACAGAAATGATACTATACTGTACAAAATAAATAGTAGTACTACTAATGTACTATATACTATTTGCAGACTAACTACATAATATAAAACAGAAAATATAAGAATTATGAGAAGAAGAGTAAGGAGGATGAATAGGAGAAGAAGGATGTGGAGAAGAATCACAGAAAGAGGAAGAGAAGAAGAAGTTTAGAAAGTATATTTTCCATGTAAGAGTATTTCCAAAAAACACTCTATGACTTTATATTTGAAGTTTACTATTCTCCAAAAAAAACTCTAAAATTCTTGAAGTTTTGATTCGTGACACTCTATGTTTGAAATTTTACTATTTTAAACTTCTAATTTAAAGTTTTTTGTTTCAGCCCAAAAAAAAAAGGTTCTTGTTTTAATTTGTATTTTAACCCATACAACTTTGTGTCTTAAGAAATAATTTAATTAACTTTGATGTTTATCACTTAAATCCATGTATATTTTTAATATCTTCATATATATGCATATAATTTTGATATTTCATACATATATATAGTATTGTATATATAAAATTAAAAACAGATAAATATAACACAGCAATAATATTACATATCATTATACACAAATATTACACATAATAACAATACATTAAGCAAATTTTACAAGATAAAATAACAAAGAAAAATAAAATTACAAGAATACATAAATACTACACGAAGAAAATAGTACAATTAGTGGTGTTTGTAATAATTATATGTATGTCTTATAGTTAAGTATAAAAGTTTTATAATTTTAAATACTTTATGATCAGTAGTAAGGACTATAATGTAAATAAATAAAATTTTGAAGTTTTGTTTTTGGAGATAAACCCAAAAACTTCTAAAATGAAGTTTATTTTTGGAGGAAAAAATCTGAAACTTCAAATTTGAAGTATGTGAAACTTCAAACTGAACTTTCTTTGCAAGTGGCCTTTAGCCTAGTGGCAGGTAGTAAGTCCACTAAAGGCAGACACACTTGCACATCCAGGGATCAAGTCTCGGTGCTTGCATTATGCAGGAACTTGGCTAATGGGCTGGCCAGTTGTGTTGACAAAAAAAAATTTGAAGTTTCTTTTTGGAGATGCTCTAAGTGAAATAAAATAGAATATAACTAGTAAATCTACTTTCTATTTTAAAAAAATCAACAATATATTCAATTTTTATTTCTGCCATCTGATTGATAAAAGAGTTTAAGGATTACAAATGACCGAGAAAAACAAAAGACCACAAAAAGATCTCGGGACGCATTCAATCCTTCAAAGAGGATGAGATGATAGCGATTTCAAGAATAAAACTAAAAATAAACATTGAATCAAATCTTTCATATGACCTAAGAAAAACCCGTAACCTAAGACAAGCTTCAGACTACCGATGACTTGAAAACAATGCACGACTTTCTCTTGAAATGATGATTCTCAATCTTTGTAGATGCCAAAGTTCAAAGATTCCTAGGTGAACAAGAAAACTCAAGCAATCTAAATACAAAAACAGATTAACCTTAACTAAAACTCCATTGAACCTTTAACTAATGAAAGTAAAGGCTTAGGAGAAAGTTAACTAAACACAGCACCTTAACTAAGGCAAATCAACTTCTTACATAAAAAGGACTTAACCACAACTAGAACAAACTCGTAAAACTCATGGCTAGTATAAACAAAAGCTACGGAGGCGTAAAGAGAACACGACCTCACTGGAGATGACCATACTAGCGCCAAGGGAGAGATCCCAAGAAGACTCGAAGAAACCACGAGCCACATCGACATATTCATCGCTGGAAAGTGAGACCCACTTATTCTCACGCACTCCTAAACCACTGATAAAGACCCAAAAAGGAGGCACTACCTTCGGAAAGACAAAAGGAAGAGTTGACGCCGGTGAAATTGGGACCACCGGCCGCCAAACCTGATATCAAGTTTCAGATCTGAAGCAAAACTAAACCTTTATACACAGAGAACTAACAGGAGACTCTACTGCCGGTGTTGTGGTAGCCACCGACGGCCAAACGATATCACACTCAATGGTGGCCAAAAGGGTTATGGCGGTTCTATGGGTCACTCAGACCAATTCTTTTATAACCCAACATATTCAATTTTTAAAATACATTTTTGTTATTTTCTAAAAATTTAAAATCTTAATATATGTAGAAAATATTATGTGTTTTGTAAATAGAAAATTTAGATTTGATTTAATTTTTATTCAAAGATATAATAAAAATAAAGTAGTGGGGGAGAGAAGAAGTAGAAAAAAATAAAATAAATTGATAAATATAAAAGGACAAAATGATAAATGATGTAAAATTATAGAGAATATTTTTCTTTTTACTATTTCAAGATCATTTATTATATTCTTTTACATTTTTTTGTTATTGCTACAAATTCATTCCTCTAAAATTTATTATTTAAAAATTATCTTTAAATTTGAATATCTTAAGGTAATATGATAAATAAGATATGAGTTTGGTTTGACTATAAGAAGAAGAGTAACAAGAAAAAATTTACAATAGAAAACCAAAACAAAAACAATGACTTCATCATCATCTTTATCAAATATAATCACATATATTTTTATATTGTTCCTTTTACTTGGTGTTGTGTTCTGCAAAGCAGCCAAACATGTACAAGTGAACATGACTAATGATATAGGTCCAGACAGTAGATCTTGGATCTCATACTATGGCTTATGGACAACAATGGGGATTTCGAGCTTCTTTCGATTTCTGGTTTAAAACTTTGTATTTTTGTCATTTTGTATGGGAAGATCAATCCAAATGGTTTGATATTCTTGATGCCAATCGAGACTATAATGCTTGTCAAGACCATCCATGTGTTTGGAAAATTAGATCTAATGGTCCATGTAGAAAAACCGGTAAAGAAAAATGTTTTCCTTGGAATAGTTGATACTATATATATTTAATCTTCTTCATCAATCGGAATATTAAATTTAAATTAACAGATGTTTAAAAGTTCTATTGCTCCAAAATGTTAAACATTCATATATCCTTAAGTATAGCTCATGTCATTCAATTTCATTCTCCATCTAAAAGTTTTCTCCCACCATCAATTGTTTTATAAACGTGAAAGTTTTATGTCAACAGTCTTATATTTTTTTGTTGAAATGTGAAATTTGTTGATCAACAAAAAGAATATTTACAAAAAGAGTCCATAACCAATAAAGAATTAGAACAATGGAAATAAGCTAAAAGAATAAATAATTATCTTATCCTAACTCCAAACCACCTTTGCAGCAAGCCATGTAGCTTGTGTGGGTAGGTGGAATGAAGAGAGGTGATGCGGTTACGAATCGTCTTATCAATTAATTGAGTGAGAGAGGAGGTGCTGCTTGCATTTCGTCCATGTATTCGTCCATTTCTTTCACGCCAGACGAAGGAGGATAGTATCCTGAGGTTACCGGTGAAAGCAAGTAACGAAGAAAGAGTAAGTGACCAATCTGGGTTGATAGCCTGATTCAAAACGGTGAGACACAACAAGTCCTTCCAAATGGAGAAAGAGTAGGGGCAAGCAAAGAATAGATGGTTCCTTGTCTCATTACAGTCTCCACAAAATACACAAGGTTGATTGTGTCCCCACAGTCTTATTCTATCTCCTGTTGATAATCTATCCTTGATAGCAAGCCAAGAGATGAAAGAAAAACGAGGTACTCCTTGTGTAAACCATATCAAACGATGCCAAGAAACCTTTACCTTTGATGTGCGAATCAGATTCCAAGTCTGCATTGAAGAGAAATCTGGACGATAATCTCCTGAATGATGCAACCATAGATAAGTATCATTACCTTCTTCTGAAGGAGGCAGAGGTTCAGACCTTAAGAGGCCCACAAATTCTTGTCAATGTCTGCACCTGCTTAACCGTGGCAGCCATTGTGTAGTGTTACATGCATCTTGAACTTTGGCTGAGAGAGGAATACCCAAGTAACGAGTACCAGCCAAACCAGTGTGTGGCAGTAGTTGACCAAGAGAACTCCAATGATCATACCAAAAAAACGCTGTTTTTCCTGAGACAATTCGCACTTTCATAAAATTGTAGGCAAAGTCCCTTAGTTTCAGAAGTTTCCTCCAAATCCAAGAGCCTTTGGTGCCACTTTCCACTTCCTAAAAGGAACTATATTTCAAGAGGTAGTGGTTTGTCCAAATTACCCACAGCGAATCAGGACAAGAAAATAAACGCCAAAGAAGTTTCAGAGCAAAAACCTTAGAGGAATCTCGAAGTAATCGTATTCCTAACCCACCTTCAGATTTCGGAGTACACACCTCCACCCAACTCACTTTAGACTTTGTGGAAACAAGAGGAGATCCAGACCACAAAAAAGCCGCACATAATCTCTCAATTTCATCAAGACAGGGCTGTGTTAATCTAAAACTAGAGCACCAAAAATTTGCAATACTAGTAATGACGGATTGAATGAGTTGTAACCTGCCAGCGAATGAGAGAGTTTTAGTGGCCCAAGAGGTCATACGTGCTCGGACTTTATCTAGCAAAGGAGCATAATCCGAACGAGAGAGTGACTTGGTGGTCTAAGGTAAACCAAGATATGTAATTCGTAAGGAAGTTGCGGAGATGCCATAAGAAGTAACAGCCTCATGAAATTGATCAGTTATCCGACCAGCCATGTAAATTGATGATTTCACGGGATTAAAATGGAGTCCAGAGATCCTGCCAAACTCACTTAAGACATCAATAACACCTATCATGGAACAAGCCTTTCCATCCGTAAAAACTAGTATGTCATTAGCAAAGCTTAAGTGTGTGAGATTCACCTTTTTACAACAAGGATGATAGCCAAAACGAGACTTCAATGCAGCCTGGTCCAGCAATTTTGATAAGACATTACTGAGAATGACATAGAGAAATGGAGAGAGAGAACAACCCTGTCGAATGCCTCTTGTACTTCTGAAGAACCCACTAAGTTCACCATTAACTGAGACCGAGAAGGATGCTGTAGATATGCAAACATAAATCCAATGAATGAAGAGATCCGGTAATTGCATAGAACGAAGAACAACAACAATAAAACCCCAATCAACTGTGTCGAAAGCCTTGTCAATATCAAATTTAATTGCACAACGAGGTGCAATCTCTCCTTTGTGATAATCTTTAACTAACTCGGTAGCAAGAAGTACATTTTCCAGCAGCAATCTATTTTTAACAAAATCACATTGGTTAGCAGCAATTGCGTCTGGCAATATATGTGTCAAGCGATTTGCAAGTAGCTTCGAGATGACCTTGTAGATGATATTACAACATGCAATGGGGCGATAATCCCTCATGGAAGCTGCATTTGAATGTTTTGGAATCAAAGCTAGAGATGTGGCATTAATTCCAGATGGAAGAAACCCATAGACAAAAAATTATTGGACAGCAACCACAAAATCCGGACCAACTACTGACCACGCAGCCTTAAAAAACTCCATTGTATAACCATCATGACCTGGACATTTATTGGAAGGCATGGTAAAAAGTACTTGTTGTATTTCCGACGGTGTAACCGGAGCAACAAGAGAGGCTGCACTACTTGGAAAACAATGAAAACCAACCAAATCTACCAACCAATCATGATTCACTCCCTCAATGTCTTGTTGTGTCTGCAGAAAATTCTTAAAATAAGATACCGCTTCCCTTTTAATATCATCAACAGTTGTCAAAACCTCTCTTGCATCATTACGTAGCTGTTTTATAGAGTTTCTTGCCGCACAAGACTGAGTCACACCATGGAAAAAAGAGGTGTTCTGATCCCCGTCAGCAAGCCAACGAACGCGAGACTTTTACCTATAAAACTACTCCTCAACACTTGCTAAATGATTCCAACGATTTGTTGCTTCCGGAACAGCTTGGAAACTAGCATAATCCAAAAGAAAAAGAGCTACTTCTTGCTTGTGACACAAATCAGCATAAGCATTCTTCGTCCATGTTGAGATGTCGCTATAATTGGAAGAGTTTAAAGCACAAAGGACCGGTTTTAAACTCTTTAATTTCTACAGCAGAAGATGCAAGGCTAATCGAGAATGATAAAACGGCAATGTATGTTCCCAAAACTGGCGGACAGAGGGAAGAAAAACATCAAGACTCGATAAAAAATTGAAGAACTGAATAGGTTTACGTGTAGAGTTTAGCTTGGTACATAATGAATCACGCTTCTAGTATAATCTGAGATACCTCCTGCCTCATAAACTGCATAAGCATAAGGAAACAAGTTCATCCAGTAATCATTTACTAATACACGGTCCAGTTTCTTACTCATTGGATTTGCTCCTTGCTTATTTGACCAAGTAAACCGAGGGCCTGTGCTAGCCAAATCCATAAGATCACAAGATGTCACCATCTGCTGAAAACGATTCAGACCCGTAAAATTGATATGGCAATCCGGAGCTCGTGAATGTTCAGAGAGGGACAATATTTCATTGAAGTCGCCTAAGAGAATCCAAGGTTGAGATAAGTGTTGATAAGTTGCTCGAATATCAAACAATTCCAGCCACAAAACTCTACGATCCTCCTCAAAATTAGATGCATACATGGCTGTGAAAATAAAAGTACTATTCGAGTCTATCAATCGAAGACCCAAAGTAATCTGCGGCACACTTTTAGTAAGAACATTAGCTTGAACTGAAGTAGATACACCAAACCAAAGTCGACCTAGTCGATGGGGTTCGTAGTTGGTAACAAACGCCCGAATTCATTATTTCCAGACTGTTTTCTTCTTGTATTCTAGTCTCAATAAAAATTCCAAAGAGAGGTTTTATATCACGAATCCACTACTTAACAGCAGCGTGTTTGCGTGGAGAGTTGAACCCACGTATGTTCCAAGCAAAAAACGACATCATTGCTTCTAGACGGAAGCCTTTTTGACCTCATTTTGAGTCGTGGCTATAGCTAAATCCTTCGTACGTACTGTTGGTTATTTCTGAATTCTCTTCCCTTCTCTAGTAACTGGTCGAGAATCTCTAATACCATCACTTTCCTCAACAATCTCTCCATCTTCTCGCACATTAGCAAGAACTTGGTAACGGGGGGAAGGAGAGGTGGGTACAGAAGCTAGGACTTGCGTTGAGGATGAGGAAGGCAAAACTTTACCAGGTTTTGATACTATTGTCCACTCATTTTGCTGTGTGTTCTGTTGCATAGGCGTTTCTTCATCCTGCCTTCTTTTCTTCTTTTTCTTGTGTTGGACCGGTGGGATTGGTTTAGTACTCGGACCAATTACAGTATGAGCTTTTGAACTTGCAACCTCAACAGCTTGACTCGTATCTCGATTTGTATTGTTAGCAGGTAAAGGTAAAGAATCGGTATCATCTTTAGTAACAGATTTGAGCGGCGAAGTCTCATCATTTCGTTTTCGAGAAGCTGAAGATTTCTGGAGGATAAAGATAGGTCCCTGCTCTATTTGCTTTTGACAATTGGTATTGGCATGTCCCCACTTGCAACAGGCTGTGCAACGAGGAGGTAGCCACGGAAACATGATAGGAATCAAACAAGCAGAAAATTGTCCAGCAGGCACAGAGAAAGAATTGGGGAGATCTCCTTCTAAATTGACATTAACAAGCACTCGAGCAACATCAAGCCAAACATACTTTTCAGTATTGTGATGTAGCTTCAAAGGTTCACCCACATGACTGGCTAAGAAGCTGAGTCCTTTATATGTGAAGAGATGTTCAGGCACATTCTTAAAATCGACCTACATTGGGATGGATTTCAATTCAGGATTTGCAGATGCAGTTTCAGGAGTCCATGAATGAACCACCAGCGGGATATCTCCGATATACCAAAAATTTTCTGCGTAAGACACGATTACGAGTGGACTCATCCGCAATACGGAATAGAACAGCTTTTGAACTGATGAAATTTGCATCAACTTTGACTGGATTCTGTGGATTCTTCCAAATCTGATTAACTATAGCATGTACTGCCCAATGTGGGGCGCATCACCAATGAAGTGGCCAATAACTAGATTGTGCCATAAGGGGATTTAATCCACAAAAAGATCTTTTGGTAGAGAAGCAGAGACCACTCCATCGAAGATTTGCAGAGAAAGATCATAAGAGGCAATTCAAGGTGAAGACTTAGACGCTGCGGCAACCTAGTCTCCTTTCCGAGATGGCAAGGACGGCGAAGTGACTAATTTCAAGGACAGTGGAGAGGATGTATCCTCCATGGAGAAGCGGCGAAAGGAGATCGCCCTAGAGGAAAAAAGAGAAAAGTTTTATTCCTCATACATACAGTCTTATATTATCAAAATAGTATTAACAAAGAATGAAAATAAAGTTTGAAAAAAGAATATCACGCTATACAAGTCTGAACTATAGATCAAAATATTAGTTTTGTAGGACAAACAATATATTTGAATTCAATATATTGCTATGTCGTAAATAATATAATTTTTTTATATTTTGATTATGTGGTTATTTAATTTATTTTATAGTAATATGATCAAACGAATTTCGAGAGGAAATAATTGTGAAAGTAATTAAAATGATATAATTTGATTTAAAATCTGGTTGGTTATCAAAGATTTTACTCATTTAGTTTATTGGATGACTAATTTATTAATATAAATATGATATAACTTTTTTGACACATTAGAAGAACATTTTGTGTCGTTTTATTACCATTAATAATTTTGTTTGTTTCAAATATTAAAATTCTAATGGCTTGAATCATAATTTCTTACAACTCGATACTTATTTTTTTATAGAATGTTAAGTATAATTCTTTATAAATTTAAAGTTGTTGTCCTAAAAGGATTATTTTTAATATATAAAAATTTATTGATATATATATATATATAACTTGTGTAATATATATATATATATATATGTGTGTGTGTGTAAAAGTATAGTCAAAATAGAATAAAATTCAAAATATGGTTTTATTATACCTAAAATATTAAGATATAAATTATTTTATAACAGTATATTATTTGTAATATTAAAATCTTGTTTATATAAGAATAACATATCTTATTAGTTTTATTATTGACATCTATTATAATATTTATAGTATCAACACAATATAATATATTTGTAATATTTATCGATTCCACGTACATATATAAAATCATATATATATTTTGGTTTCCTATAAATAATTATATTGTTTTTCCATTTTTGTTAAAATTAGGTAACAATTATAAATTGTATAGTTTCCTATATATACGATTTTATAGTTTTTTATTTGATATTCATATTATAAATTTATCTTATATGGTTTAAAAATTAAATTTATTAAAAAATTTAATTTATTCATAGTTTCATTTATTACAAATGACTTACAATGCAATTTTCTTACAAATTCAAAAGCGTTGCCTTTTAAATTTATTATTTTAAATTATTTTTGATTTTGGAAATAATATTAAGGCAACATGATAAATTAGATGTGAGTTTAGTTTTAATATAAATGGAAGGCTAACAAGAAAAAATAAATTAGAAACCAAATACAAATACAAAAACAAAAACAATGAATTCACTATCATCATCTTTATCACAAATAATCACATATGTTCTTATCTTATTCATTCTACATGGTGTTGTGTCCTGCAAATCAAAGTCACAAGATCTTGGATCTCATACTATAGCATATGGACAACAATGGGGATTTCGAGCTTCCATTAATTTCTTCAATACAACTTTGTATTTTTGCCACTTTATATGGGAAGATCAATCCAAATGGTTTGATATTCTTGTTGCTAATAGAGATATTACTGTTTGTGCAGATAAGATTCCATGTATTTGGAAAATTAGATCTAATGGTCCATGTTGAGAAACCGGTAAAGAATTATGTTTTCCTTGGAATAAGTAATACTATAATATAATCTTCTTCGTTATTCCGAATATTAAATTATAATTAATAGACATTTAAAAATTTGATAGCTCAGTTTACATTTATATATTTTTTTCGTAAGGGTGAAAGCTTTTTCAACAATTTTATGTAATCAAAGCAGTTTTAAGAGCCAAAAAGCTTAACACCCAAGAAAATTCAAAATTTACAAAAGTAATATCATGCCATACAAACCTTGGACTATCATTCCAAAATATTAGGTTTACATGAATAAACAGCCATGTTTTCGTGGTTGCTAGCGACATCAACAACGACCATCGATTTAGTGTTTTGTTCTTTTTACAATCGTTGGTTTAGTGACGGACAAAAGAACGTTGCAGCAACATTTTTTCACAAACAAAAAAAATTTCAATAAAAAGATTTAAAATAAACAAAACTAATAATATAAATATAATACAAAATATACTAGACTAAAAATAAAATAAAATAATTAAAAAATAAATTATGTATCAAATTTTTCTTGTTAATAAAAAAAAATTTACCAATTCGATTTTGTTTATTAGGAGATTGAGTAAGGTCCATATGTAACAATGACCAGATAGTCCTTTGGCCCAAATGTAAAGAAGTAGCCGTTAATCCATTTACTAACAAACATCTCATTTCTTATCAGTTATCTCATATATTATCTGCTAAAAAATATGTGTACACATCTATATATATATATATAAAGTAGAATGATGCTCTCTTCTTAGAGTGACACATCATCCTATCTTTAATTTAACCTCTTAACTAAAAATTATAATCTATATGTATGAATTTGACAATCACACAATTAAAAATACAAATAATGTAAATCTATATATATAAAGTAGAATGATGCTCTTTTCTTAGAGGCGTCACATCATCTTATTTTTAATTTAACTTTTTAATTAAAAATCATAATCTCTATATATGAATTTGACAATCACACAATTAAAAATAAAAATAATAAAAAAATGAATATAAATTTTAAAATCACGCAATCAAGAATACAAATACAAATTATGAATGAATAAATAAATATAAATTTAACAGTTACATAAATAAGAATACAAGTTATTAATTCATTTTATAGATCTAAACACTTACGATTAAAACAAGTACCTGAATTGAAATATTTTCTATATTCACCTTTTCTATTTCATAATTTTGTATTAAGAAAATAAAACCACAATTAGAGAAAGTGAGAATTTCAAAAATGCTCTTTTTGACATGCTCCTTTTCAAAATCTACCATTTCCTTTAAAAATTAGGAGAGAAAAATATGCATGAAGGGGCACTTTTTGAAAAAAAACATGTCAAAAATGGTATTTTTTAAAATTCCTTTTAGAGAAATTATAAATTCACCATATACCTCTTTAAAAGGACATAATTTAGAATTATTACTTTATTTTATACCTCTAATAATCTAGGATTTTAATTAAAATAATCTACAATCACAACAATAATTAATAAATTCCTCACATACCTCTTCTAATTATGTGGTTTTTTTGGGTTGAATTCTTATTATAAGTTTAACTCCATCTTTTTATAATTTCGTATCAAAAAATTAAAACCACAATTACGAATCAATATTGATAACCTCATCGTTTATATTAATATAGAAATCAAAGAAGATGTAGTGGATTTTTGCATAAAGTCATTTAATTTAATTAAATTAAATAAAGATCATTAAAATCAAATTCACCATAAGATTGTTAGAGAATTGGTATCTAATTAAATTTATTACATACATGTAGAATATTCATGAATATAGTGATGATGAGTATCTTAATATATATCAGAGCATTGAAGATAAAAGTTTCGAGTAAGACAAATATTTCATTTGTAATAGTTATATATTGTAATAAGTTTCAATGTATTTTATTCAATCTCATACGTTTTGTTTATGCATATGTTGATGATGTCTTCTCATACTCCCCCATTAATATGTGTAAAACAATACTTTCATACTTAATGAAAACACAATTAAACTATTATAAGTAATGCCAAATTGTATCGACTATATTATCTTTAATTAATAAAATGTAATTTTTCCCTCTTATTTTTTCTTTTAGATATACTTTTTTCGGCCGGTTCGATCTAATTTTCAAAACACTGGTTAACACATATTTTCTTTGTTAACACATTTATTACCCAGTAATACATTTATTAGCTGGTAAAATACCATTATGTTTTGAATAAAGGCTAAAATTGTCAATACAATCCTTTATCCCTAACCTTTAATGACCCCTCAACTATTACATGAAGAGTTAATAATGGCAGACCGGAAGAGTTAATAGATAACTAAAAGAGTAGAAGAGTTAACAAGTCACTAAAAAAAGTTAGCAAATAGAAAACATGATAGCAGATAAACCAAAAATTTGCGGGTAACTCATACTCAACTATTACAGGAAGAGTTAACGATGGCAAACAGGAAGCGCAAGAGTTAGTAGTTGACAAAAAATAAGTTAGCAGTTATGAAAAATGATAGCATACACACCGAAAATTTGGGGGTCAGTCATCCTCAAATTATAAGGACCATGGCTGAATTAGCAAGTATGTCGTATGATATCAAACCCAAAAACATGAGGAAAATGAAGAAAAGGACAATCCTTTTTTCTTCATCAAAAGAATTAATTTGAGAGAGAAAAGTAAAGAATATTTTTTTACGCAAATTTTCTGGGAAACCACCAATAATTTGCTCGATAATTAATTTAAAATATAGAGGAAGTTTCGATTCCTAGAAGAAATCAGCCCAACACCATAAAAACCTTATTAAGCTTCGGAAATCTACATTTCTCAACCATATTCAAATTAATTAGAATCGTAGCCTCACAACTTTCTGGCAAATCTCCTAACCCAGGCTTCAATAGATCTCGATCTCCATAACATGATGATAAATTTTTGTGAATGAGAGATATTCCCGATAGATTTTTGATGTGGGCTGAATTTTTTTTTAAAAAAGATTAAATGAATTAGAGAGGATAAGAAAATTTTATGGCATAAGTTGTGTGAGAAGAACACTACAAGAAAACATGTTATATTGTGACCAAAATTTTAGTCAACATAATTATGACCAAAAATTTATCAATTATTGACGAATTAAATATTTGGTCATTATATAATCAAAATATTTTGACTAATCGATATATTATCAAAATATTTTGACCACTTTTTGACAATAATATATACACTAGTAGAAAAAACTTAACTTTGACCATGATTATAATCATAAATTGGTCGAAAAACAGTTATTTTGATTAATTTTTGATCAAAATTGAATGGTCAAAAATTATTGGTTGAAAATTTATATTGGTCAAAAATTAATCAAAAAACTGTTTTTTGACCAAATTATGATTATAATCATGGTCAAATTTGAGTTGTTTTCTAGTAATAGAATAAGAGTGAAAAAAGAAAGAGCGTGGGAGAAGGGAGGAAAGGTTAGAGAGTGGAGATGCTGTAATAATATAAGGGCAAATGTAAAATTTATGGCAGAAATTGTGTGAGAAGAATAAGAGTGAAAAAAGAAAGAGCGTGAGAGAAGGGGAGGAGAGGTGAGAGAGTGGAGGTGCTGTAATATAATAAGGACAAATGTTCTAAAGAGTTGAACATGAACGATTTTAGGTTTTGGCAATCACTTAATTTAGATATATGTTATGTATATCCATTGCAATTTCTTTTCTTAAATTATATTTTAGAAAATTATATAAACTTTATATATTTATTAGTTGATATATATATATATAGAGAGAAATTATATATGGATACTTATACACAACTATTATTACTAACTACCAAATATTAACGTAATTTTTTAATTTATAAATTTGTGTATTTTAGTTTTTTTTATATCAATTTATTTTATTTTTAGTTTAGTTGACATTTTTTAGTTTTTAGATATTAGTTTTGTTTATTAAAAATTTTATCGCTTGCGATTAGGGGTGTTAATGCGGGCTTCAAACCTGCGGGTTATATTTAGACCGCTCCGCTATAGGGTGGGTTAGAGTTATATATTTTATATCCAAATAAAAAGCAGGCTTTGTGGGTTAGCCCATTATGGACAACGGGTTAATGCGGGTTTGACCATTTAGTCAGCAGGCCGACCCGCGGACATATAAAATATTACAAAAGTAATCAAAATTTATAAATAATCATATTAAAAAAAATTATAATGTTGAGTAATATATAATGTTAATATAAAACATATTTGTATCTTAATTTTGTAAAGTCAAACCCTATAGAATAAATTAACGAATAATTTTACCCTTTTTATTTATCAAATTCATGTTTTATATTATTAAAAATGTTTCATAACATATAGATTTTGCATCTTATGGTTTTATAATCTTGTTTCTAATGCATTTTTATTTAATATTTTGTATATTAAAATAAAAACACAATTAAGAAAACCGCGGACAGACAGCATAACCCGCGGTCATGAAATGGGGCGGGGTATGATTTTCGGGTTGGTCCATTTAAGCAGCAAATAAGTTGGACCCGCAGCGGAGCGGGCTAAATGGAGCAGGTTAACCTGCATTGACACTCCTACTTGCAACTAATCACATAAATAGATCGTAGCGACTGTCAAAAGAACATAATTTATTCAAGGCCAACATTTATCTTATATATTGTATCCAACTATTTTTTACACAATTTTGAAATTATAAATTTGTTTTCAAACTATCATTAAGATATTTTAAAATGATCCAAAATATGCAAAAAATAATCTTAAGGTCAAATCTGAGACATTTTTTGAAAAAAAATCTCGAATTCAAAATATGTTAACGAAGTGTATATAACGAAAGCTTTGTCTATAAATTGATTCTATATAATAAATTACAAAAAGATTTATCATGAATTATAAATTACAAAAAAAAATTAATACAATAAACTTGACCTTTAGTCTAGTGGCAGGCGGTAAGTCCACTAAAGGCAGGCGCACTTGCACATTATGGGATCGAGTCTCACCGCCTACATTATGCAGGAACTTGGCTAATGGACCGGCCAGTTGTGGCCCAATGTTGACAAAAAAAAAAAAACTGGACCAAGGCCTGGTCTAATTAGTTTTGTTGTTTAAGGTAGTAATTTATATACATTTTAAAAAAGGCAGTGATTTGAATTGTATAAATCTAAAATTTCTTGTTAGTTTTTTTTTTACTTTTTGATTTGATTCTTAGGGTTTTGAATCATAAATTTATTTTTGTGATATCAGAGACATTAACTAGGTTATTCTTCACCATCATATTGGAAAAAAAACTTGATGAAAAAAAAATGACAGCTTAGAAAATTCTTTAGGAAATGAACTTTAAGATACAAGTTAGATTTTATCGGGCTAATTGTTAGAAAAAAAAACTAATTTCTTTATCTAATATTATAGATTTAATTTGTGGTTTATCATTGGTTATTTAGCTAGCCAAAAATGCGTATTTTGAAAGTTCATACTCCAGACCCAAATAATACTTATTTGGACAATAAACTCTTGTTTATCCTTTGTAAAAAGATAGTTCCACATGAACTTTTATAAAAAAATTCTTAATGGCGTTTAAGTGGAAAAAAAATGAAATTCATCAAATGCATTTGGTTCAGGACGGAGTAAGATTGAAATTCATCAAATTTTGGGTATTCATAAATTGGGAGGTATAGGAACATAGTTAGGACTCCCGAAAAGTTTAGGGAGAGCCAAGACAAAGGTTTTTTTGTTTGTTCACGAATGGAGAGGATAAATACATGGTCTTCTAAATTATTGTCGAATAGAGGTAAAGAGGTTCTTATTTAGTCAGTTATTACTGCATTTCTTTACCTATGTAATGTCCCACTTTCGGCTTCCAAAAACAGTAGTTCTGAAATTGAATTCCGTCGTTGCAAACTTCTGGTGGAGTAATTCAGAGACATCGAAAGGGATCCATTGGTTGAAATGGAAGAAACTTTACAAACCAAAATTGGAAGGAGGACTTGGATTTAGAGCTTTAGAGGAATTTAATACCGTTCTGTTAGCTAAATAATTATGGCGATTAATAGATTTTCCAAATTCTCTTTTCTCTAGAGTTCTAAAAGGTCGTTATTTTAAGCATAATAGTCCTATGGATTCGATCTGAGTGTATTCACCCTCCTATATGTGGGAAGTATTATTTCTGTGAGATCTTTGGTGAGCAAAGGAATTATTAGGAGAATTGCAGACGGCCATTTATCATCAGTTTGGAGAGACCCATGGATTTCATATATAATTTCGCGACTAGCTAGAGGGATTGAGCCCTAGCTCTTTCCGGATGTAATGGTTGATCAGTTTATTGACCCAATTTTGAATACATGGCAGGAAACTCCATTGAGACAAATTTTAGTTCCAGAGGATGTAAAGTTGGTCTTAGGGATTCATATTCCACGAGTGAGGAAATCTGATTATTGGGGATGACATTTCTCCAAAACATGATGGTACTTGGTTAAATCAGGATATATGGTGGAAGAGAGTAATACACTTACAGATGTTAGATCTTCTGGCCCAAATTTTGAGATTCTCCAAGCTCATGCTTGGAAACTGAAATGTCTAGCCAAGATTAAGAATATTATTTGGCAAGCAATTTCAGGTTGTGTGGCGGTTAAAGATAACTTAAGGAGTAAAGGAATTCATTGTGATCCAGTTTGTTGTAAATGTGGTGTGGATGGGGAGTCAATTAATCATACCTTATTTGAGTGTTCTCCAGCACTTCAAACTTGGGCTTTATCGGATATTCCATCAGCTATCAATAATTTTCCAGGCCCCTCAGTGTAGTCTAACTTTGATTATCTATTTTGGCGATTACCAGATGGCGCTGATAACTCAGTGTTCCCCTAGATTTTATGGCTTAGTTGGAAAGCAAGAAATGATAAAGTATTTTCAAACATTGATACAGATCCAAGGGAGATTATCAAACAGGCTAACCTAGAAGCTGCATAGTGGTTCCTTGCAAACAAGAAATTTGGAACTGTGCATCAAGTTGGAGTTGTGCTCTCGTCGTCTTCTTGGCCTCAGTTTACCCAAACCCTAGTGGGTAATCCAACCTTTACTAGCTATCAATGTTTTGTGGATGGAGCATGGCGCGCTTCGGATTTGCATTTTGGTCTTGGTTGGTACTGTTTCCCAGACTCAGTGGAGAGTGTTTGTCAGAGTGCCAAGTCTATACCCAGAAGTTTATCAGCTTTGCATGCTGAAGTTGAAGCGGTTTATGGGCGATGCAGTGTCTTTTCTCTCTAGAGGTGCAGCTAGGAACGGATTGTTCTTATGTGTTGAAAATGGTGTCAGTTCCAGACAATTAGTCAGCTTTTGCTACCTATCTCGGAGATTTTGCTAGACTTCAAAATGTGTTTAGATACTTTACTATTCATGTTATT
The DNA here is from genome assembly GCA_900406405.1 of Lepidium africanum. NCBI lineage: Eukaryota > Viridiplantae > Streptophyta > Magnoliopsida > Brassicales > Brassicaceae > Lepidium > Lepidium africanum. The sequence continues at coordinate 74,414 of OVAX01000046.1, forward strand.
CTCCGCTATCTAAATCACAAATCTGATATTTTTGCTCGTAGTTTTAGAGGATAAGTTTATAATTTGAGACCCTTTGTAACATTTGAGGATCATCCAAGTTAATATATCTCATGTTAACAAAAAAAAAAAAAAAGAAAAATTCCTCAGTTTACTATCAAGCAAATAAAAACTGCCACGTACCATCTCTCGGATTGTTTTGTTGGTTGTAAACTCAGAGTCTTTCGTCTAATCTTTTTATCCCCTAGGGTTTTGAAGCTGGGTTTCGCTTCTGCGTCGTGATTTTTTCTTCATATCGCCTATGGCGAAACCAAGTCGTGGCCGTCGTTCCCTTTCCCTATCTGGTTCTTCATCTCGGTCCAGCTCCAGATCTCGTTCTCGCTCGGCTTCGAGTAAGTCCAGGTCCCTTTCGCGCTCCCGGTCCCGTTCTAGATCGATCTCTTCATCTTCATCTCCTTCCCGGAGCGTCAGTTCTGGGAGTCGCAGTCCTCCACCTCGTGGAAAAAGGTTAGGGTTTCTTTTTAATTTGCCAGTTCATCTTGTTTCTGCGCGTAATTTCGAATTGGATATGATAACTTCTTAGTTCTTCCTGGAAACTAGTTTTATACTGATGGATTGAGCTAGTAACTAAAAATTTAAGAATGGAGACTGTTGCATTTAACATTATTGTTATAGTTTATCTTGTCTCGCCTTTGTGTTCTGATATATCTTGTACAGTCCTGCTAGGCGAGGTCGCTCTCGTCAAACCAAAGGAACCTCTTCACCTTCTAAGTAGTCTCGAAACTCCTTACTCTTACACATTATTCTCGTATAGAATGTCAACAGTTTAATTTGCTGACTTTACAATTGAATTATGGTTTCAGGAAAGCTACGCCTATTCAAGAATCTCTTGTTCTCCATATTGGTTCTCTAAGCAGGAATGTGAATGAAGGCCATCTGAAAGAAATATTTGGTATGCATCCTTCATATTAACTCTGCTTGCTCTGAATTATTGCATGATAACTGAATACACCAGCCTCAGCTATGATCTGTAGTATTTAGGATCATGGATCCTCACTAGCATTATTATTATTGGAGTTTCTGTTGATAAAGTTGCTTGACTAAATGTTAATTCTTCACACTTTTTATTACTAATTGCTTGTTTGTACTTATATATTGTAGGCAACTTCGGTGAAGTTATACATGTTGAACTTGCTATAGACCGAGCTGTAAGTTGCTTTCTCGTTGCTATCTGTTTTCTTTTGTCATTACTTGTTAAGAAATCTGCCAATTAGTACTCTTAATATTAACAGGTTAATCTTCCAAAAGGACATGCTTATGTTGAGTTCAAGACAAGGGCTGATGCTGAGAAAGCGCAGCTGTTCATGGATGGTGTATGTCTATAAAAACATGAACTGTACTATGTTCTTACTACATATTGGCAGAGAAAATTTATACCTGTTTTTGTTTTTACATAACGCAGGGCCAAATTGATGGAAATGTTGTTAAAGCAGCGTTCACACTCCCACCGCGTCAGAAAGTATCTCCACCTCCTAAACCTGTCTCAAGTGCACCAAAAAGAGATGCTCCAAAATCTGATAATGCAGGTGCTGACATTGAGAAAGACGGGCCCAGGCGCCCTAGAGACGGTATATGTTTTATCTTTGGTAATTTGTTGTTTTTGTAATCTATGGTTTATATTGTGTCAATGATTATAACCAATAGCTTATCCACATTGAAATACAGTAGTTTCTCCAAGAAGACGTTCACCGCCACCTAGGAGAGGCATATCACCTAGGAGATTACCTGATTCTCCCCCTCGCCGAAGACCAGGCTCTCCTATTCGCCGTCGTGGTGATACACCACCTAGGCGCAGGCCAGCGTCGCCATCTAGAGGCCGTTCTCCATCTTCTCCCCCTCCAAGACGATACAGATCTCCTCCAAGGTTAGCTTAGCAATGACACCATCTATTTTGTGTAGTGTTTTAAGAATCAGTAGCTCACCTTTCTTCTGTTTACAGGGGCTCTCCTAGAAGAATCCGTGGCAGTCCTATTCGAAGACGGTCTCCTCCTATAAGGCGAAGGTAAGTCCATGTCATTCCTGATAACTAGTAATTGGTGACAATTACGGCTTTATAGGCTAATTAACTTAGTACATTAGTCAGTTATTATGTTTTAAATTGGGCATGTTTTCAGGTCACCTGCAAGGAGACTTCGCAGTCCTCTGAGAAGATCTCCAATCCGCAGGCGTAGCCGATCCCCAATTCGTAGACCTGGTCGCTCTCGTTCAAGGTCTATCTCACCCCGCAGGTATATATTCAATCAAATTTTGCAAGGGTCATCTTTGACATCTATACTGCTTTATTTTGTTGCATGGTTAAAATTAGTATTCATGTCTTCATGACATGCTTTAAAGTCTTGAATAATTTAGGAGTATACCCCAAGATCGTATTTTGTCTTGTGTGATTTATTCTTTGTTTGTATGCAGGGGACGTGGTCCAGCTGGGAGACGTGGGAGGTCGTCTTCTTACTCTAGTTCGCCAAGTCCCAGAAGGGTAAGGGCGTGCTGCAGATCATTTTTTAGCTAGACCAAATTGGATGCCTTGTTGAGTTATTGGTTTTGACTTTCAATCTGTGTTATTTATTATACTTACAGGTTCCTAGGAAGATTTCAAGGAGCCGGAGTCCTAGGAGGTAAACACATTCCTTGTCGTGGCAGTAATTAACTAGTCTTCAGCTTAAACTGGGAACAACACCTTAGTCTGTAGCATGCATTAGTAAAAAGAAAGCCCCATTGCTTGGTTACTCCAATGTTTGATAAATGACATACCATGGAATGTACACATTTAACTGCGACTTGTTCTCTAGATGGCTCCATGTGATTGGTACTTGAAGCTTAGTATATGGTCATTAAATTTGTTGAAATATTGTGTAAAAGCTTTTGCTCTCAAGTCTAATGAACGAAAATGGGTTTTCATTGTTGGGTGTGGTTAGGCCGCTGAGAGGAAAAAGAAGCAGCAGTAACAGCAGCAGCAGCAGTTCACCGCCACCTCGCAAAACCTAAGGAAATAAAAGTATATTAGATTAAAGAACCTTCTCGACTAGTAGACTTCTCCATCTTTTTATCTGTTTCGGCTGTTGGGTTTGTCAGAGTGACCAAATGAGAGTTGTGGCTTTCTAGTGTTGGGATGTTTAATGTTCTTCTGTGTTAGGGTATCTCCCACCACAACAGCGTTGAAATTACATTATGTTTACTGTAGTTTTGACGCTTCATAAGAATTTGATGGATATAAATACATCGTGTTACTTTGACCAAAAAACAAGAGTGCTTAAACGGGTAATTGCGGTTTCAAATTATGTTTATCAGAAGAGTGCGAAATGGCTTATACGTATGAAATGGACCACTGATTTTTTTTTTTCTTTTCTTTCTTTTGTCAAAGTACCAATGATGTTTAAAGTTAAACAAAAAGTAAAGCCACATTATTCATTATAAGATTGTTTGAAGTTCCGTATTAGATTTGATTAATTCAAATAAAGACCTGGTGATGCAAATAGTTAAGCATATACATATACCATCAAGCTTAAAATAAATATTTTACTTTTTGTAGTTGCTCAAGCTGTTTGCACTAAGTTTGGTGTTTCTCTATCTAATGCTATGTATTCTGCATATTATAAACAAAAGATTTAATTTAATTTAGTTTCATAATGTAGACTAAATGATACGAGTGTAAGAGACTATGCTACTGTAAACAAGGAAAAACAATGTGTGACTAACTAGTTGCAACTTTATGCTACGGGTGACTTCACAATCTCCGCATGTTTCAGCATGCATCTATGGCATTAGTTAACGACTCTCTCCTTAACATCCTGTAATCGAGATCTGTAAGTTGAGAAATTATGGTGCTTGACAAGGTTTTGGTTCAGACAAACTTGGATGTTCCAAGTAAAGCTGCAAGCAGAGTGGCTCGCTGTTCAAAGACTTGACTGGAGTTATAACTATTGGCTTTTGCCACTGCTTTGTATCTGTTGGTATCCATTGCTTTCCTCCTTTGCTTGAACCCACTTCAGGAAGCGACCTCACATAAGCCGTTACCTCCCATCTACAATCTGTTTTTTAGTGGGAAAGATCAAAAAGAACAATGTTATAAAATAGAGAATGTGGCATATAAGAAGTGTAAAGGTGGAGCTAGAGATGTATTTACTCCGGGGAAGAGGCTTGACAAGGGATTTTGAGACGGAAAGCTTGATTAAGAAGGACCTAAGCGCATATTCCAACTGACCTTCTTCTACCGAAGCAGCGCAAGACGGGTTAATTGCGAGCTTGAAGATGAATCTTTCCACAGGAACATTATCCTCACTGGAAAATATGACTGCTACTCTCTCAACAAGACCCTGTTTCAGTAACCAACAACAAACATTGTTCACACGATTCTCTATCACAATCATTAGTGTTTACCATATACTTACTAGAAATGATTATATACTCACCAAAGGCAAATCTTTGAATTGTAATAAAAAAACATTTGATTGATGAGTGCATAGAGAACATAGATTTCATGTATATGTTGTATACATAAACTCAACAAAAGACGAGGGTTTGATCAAATTAACTAAAAACCTTTTCCAGAAAAGGAAGAAGCCCAGAAGCAGCAGAGTGAATATAGTCGCGTAGCTCAGGATGACTCGCCCTTTTCACAGCCACATTCATATATCTCCTCCTTTCAAATGCCGCTTCACAACACACAAGATGATCAATCCATCACTCGGGGGTGTGCAAATCATGAACACATTAAAATACTATCCACAACTGTTTCCATAGCTCTTTACTCACCAGCTGGGTAAAAACCTTTGATGAAAACAATCATTGTAATGGCTACTTCCATAAATTCGACCAGAATACGACCAACTTCTCCTGAGCAACCAGAATTTCTGAATTTTTACAACCTAAACAATAAATTGACAAAAAGGGGGGGGGTGGGGGAGTTACCGGACTGATTATCGTCCTTCGGATTCATTAGCGTCTCGTAATCGCTAGACAGAGATCAAAGATTGAAAGCTTAAACTCGCCGCCGATGGTGGTGGCCTCGCCGTGATCTGAATTTCTCTCCTCCAGGTTACTGCGCATGTGACAGACACGTGACTCTTTAAATTCATTATACATATGGGCCTAATGATTCCTTCTCAGGCCCAATTTCGTCTTTCCCCCTTCCATTAGAGTGCATCACTTTCTCCTCCTCGTCGGAAATGTTCTTATCCGGCGAATTATAGACGGAATCTGGCAGATTCCTCAATATCTGATTTCAAGTACGTGTGATCTTGAGTCTGATAAATATCACATGATTTTGAGCTCGACACTAGTGTAGCTAACGTTGTTGACTTTGTGATGAGAATTTAGAGACGATGGGGAAAAGAGGAAGGGCTTGTGTAGTAGTACTTGGAGATCTTGGTCGAAGTCCTCGGATGCAATATCACGCTCTTTCCCTTGCTCGTCAGGTTCTCTCTTTTGATTTGATGCTACATCAAATTCAGTTATAATTATCTTCATTATTTCGATCTTGAGTTTATTAGATTTCGCAATTCCCTAGCTTTATGTACAAAAATTGGATCACTACACTGATTTTAGCATAGAAAAACTGTAGGCCTCTTTTCAAGTGGACATTGTTGCATATGGAGGTAAAGAATTTTCTCTTTTTTGGTGGTTGTCGGTGTTCTTGCTTGAATGTTAATCCGTTGTTTGAATGTTTCTTACATTCATGAACAGGATCCATTCCCCACGAAGCAGTTTTAAAGCACCCATCAATCCACATCCATACCATGGTATCCTATGATCAGATTCTGAACATAAACTACTAGCAAATTTGTAACCCTGGTCATCAATATCTTTTCTTTTGGGATAAAACAGGCACAGCCTCGATTCGTTCAGCTCTTGCCAAAGATACTCTATCCTGTAACTCTCTTGCTCAAGGCATTTTTCCAGTTTACAATGCTTCTCTGGTTTCTTTTCGTAAAAGTACCAGCGCCTGACATTTTTTTAGTCCAGGTAAAGGCTTTTATTTTTTGTTTGCTTAATACTTTGTTTTTATTTTCTTGTAAAACTTGCTTAAGTTACTTGTACTTATGTCTGCAGAATCCTCCTTCTGTTCCAACCCTAGTTGCTGTTAAGTGGGCAAGTTCATGGAGACGTGCAGCTTTCGTAGTAGATTGGCATAATTTTGGATATACATTGTTGGCATTGTCTTTAGGAAGAAATAATTTGGTTGTTTCCTTATACCGCTGGTATGTATATAGAAGAATGACTTGATAATGCTTACTATCAATGACACTTCTTTATCTCTAAGGCTGAAATAGTAATATTTGCATAGCTTTGAGAAGCATTATGGAAAGATGGCAACGGGTTCGCTATGTGTGACAAAAGCAATGCAACATGAATTGGATCAGAATTGGGGAGTGAGGTGAGATAAAATTTCTTGTAGATCATAGTCTTTAACAACTTTTCTGAAGTAAAGAAGTTATGTATTTCTAATTTCGTATTTAATATTGTTCTTAATTAAAAAAACAGAGCTAAAGTGTTATATGATCAGCCTCCTGAGTTTTTCCACCCCGCATTGCTTGAAGAAAAGCATGAGGTTAGCTGGCCTTTTTGGTTTACTAACCACTTTCACTAGAGTAGAGTGCTAAGGGTAATGGAAAATTTTGTTGCTTTGTTAGTTGTTTTGCCGGGTGAAGAAAGACCTCTGCCATCCAATTGGTGTCTATGATATCGTCAGCGAAGGTACCCCCATTAAATTAAAAAGTCCAAGTTTGATCCTTCTGAGCTTATCCATTCATTCTGATGCCAAATCTTAAATTCAAAATTAGAGTTGGAGAATCAAGAGCTTAATGAAACCCTTTTTACTACCAAAATCAATGCTGACATCTTGCTGAAGCAAAACAGACCAGCTCTTGTTGTGAGCAGTACAAGCTGGTGAGGACACATAATAATTCTTTATTCACTTTCACTCTTGTGGCATCATCCTTCCGTGACATTGATTACTAGAACATGAAATTTTCAGGACTCCTGATGAAAATTTTGGTATCCTATTGGAAGCTGCAGTAATGTATGACCGGCGTGTGGCTGCAAGGTCAAAAGGAAGTGATACAATTGAAATTTTAGAAGAGCTACGCCTTTATCCCAATTTGTTGTTCATCATTACAGGTATAGACAGTTTCGTTCTTGTTTAGAACATAATAACATTTCGCTGTTTCTGTTTTTGATCATGAGTTATCTATATTGCCTATGAAGGCAAAGGACCTGAAAAGGAGATGTACGAGGAGAAAATCAAAAGACTAAACCTTAAACATGTGGCATTCCGTACAATGTGGCTCGCAGCTGAAGATTACCCATTGCTGTTAGGTTCTGCAGATCTCGGTGTTTGCTTACACACTTCCTCATCGGGTTTAGACCTTCCCATGAAGGTGAGCCCATTATAATTAGACCTCATATCATATGTGCTAAACTAAGACTTGATTTTCCATGGCGTTTTAGGTTGTTGATATGTTTGGATGTGGTCTCCCAGTTTGCTCAGTTTCCTACTCATGGTAAGTAATCGGTGATTTTCAATATTTTCATGAACAAAGGCTATAAGTTTACAACCTTAAACTTCTGTGTAGCATTCAAGAGCTCGTAAAAGATGGGAAGAACGGACTCTTGTTTTCATCTCCATCAGAGTTAGCAGATCAATTGTTGGTAAGTAATTTCTTTTCTTTCTTATAAAGACAGTTTTTCACTTAGTCAACTCCAATAATGTTCTTTTGCTTCTGTTTTTCACTGCAGATGCTCTTCAAGGGTTTTCCCGGAAACTGTGATGCACTAGTGTCACTTAAAGCGGGTGCAATGGAGACTGGTTCTTCTGGTCGATGGGCTACAGAGTGGGAAGACTGTGCAAAACCTTTGATTACTCAGGCAAAATCCCTGAGCGCTCTATCTCTATCTTAGATACACAGAGACACAAATTGTTGGGCTATTTCTCATAAGATGTCTCATGTCTGGTCAATGCAGGTTGTGTCTCAAATAGCAGATTGATGCAAGAGGAGGCTCAAAGTTGGTGGGCTGGAGAGTTTGCTCTCACAACTTTTGTAGAATTAAATTTGTATACACACAATCATAGGTCACAAGATTGTCTCAAAATATTGACAGAAGGCTAATTCAAAAGAGAGATTTTGGAAGGAATCTGTATGAAAATGTTGTCAAAATCTCAATTGACTTAAAGTGCAAAGACAAATCTCTGAAAGACTCGAAACAAAATCCACAGCCACAGTTAATGTATATGAACATTGAAAAAACTCTGACGAAACCTCTGAATCTGCCACTAAAAGAAATCTACAGACCAGCTTTTGCTTTTCTCCAGTGCTTGTGATTTTATGGTCCGCGAGAAATTGAATCAAAACCTTGTGAAATTTGACGTCTCACTTTGCCTTTGTCTTAGATTTCTTGAGGAGACTGGAAGTTCTGAACTCAGCGTCATCTCTAATGAAGCTCCACCAGAGAATGGTAAGGGGAATTGTGAGGGCATGCCAGATGGAGTGTGCATCGAAGTACCCTTCATAAGGAGGAAAATCATATATCTCTAGAAGCATGGCTAATCCTCCAGCTATCACAACTACCCAAAGTTTCCAGTTAGAAGGATGGCTCGAAACAGCGGCCCATCTTGCCCATAGGAAGAGCTGAGCGACTCCCATTGCCACACAGACGATCATGTTCCAACCTGTAAGCGTTAAAATCGGTGAATTCACCAATATTATTGACTCGATATTAGATAGGGGAAAGAGTTTGTGGTGTACCATAGTCAAGTTTGTAAAAGTTGATGTATAGTATGTGGGTGGTTACGAAAGCTAGTATTGGAGCAGATACCATGACCCTTGCAGCCTCAACTCGGACATCAAAAGTTCTTAAGATGGATAAGATGAGTGAGAATCCAAGCACAGCTATGGCGGATGAGTAGTCCAACCTCTCTGTGAGATCAACATCCCTGATAACAATTGAGACGGATTACCAGAAACCCATACAACTTATTATTGTGGATGATGAATTAATGTGTTGATGATTTACCGGCTGTGGAAAACCGCACTCCAAAACCAAGAGTTCATGGACAGGAGCCCGTAGATATGCCACAGACCAACGTATTCATAGTACGCTGTCCTATCTTGTTTCAGAGGCAACTTATAGTACAGCGTGATGAAAAAGGAAAGCCAACCATGGAAATGCATTGCTAGGTTAAGCACAGAGAATGCAACAGAAGCAGGCTCCTAACAAAGAACAAGGTACGTTAAACTCATATATATGAAAACAACCAATGATAGAAGAAAAAGAAACTCACCTGAATCCCAAGTACACGCTTGAAGGGCCATTTACCATGATACTTGACCGGGGCTTGACCACGAGTTTCCCGTTCTCTCTCTCGATTAACCATACATTGATATCGGCAATCACCTTGACAACCCCATTTTTTCCATTGTAAATACAGAGGTTCTTGTATGTACCAGGGACCACCATCGGATGAGGAATTGCACTGAGGAAAGCACACTTGTCCAACACAACCACTTTTCTCACATTCTGCAAGACACGTCCTGACACATGTTTCGATATAATGTCCATGAGTCAAATGCTGCTAACATTCGCACTACTAAACTAAGCTCGCGCTAGTAGCCAAACAACACACAAACAGGCTATCTTAAATATAAAATTCTTAACAGTACAAAGTAAAAAGATGAGCTCTGTCTGAATACTAGAGAAACTGAGGATGAGAATACCTGTAATAGGGATCGGCATCGCCAGCACTAGCATCTGAAATACTGAAAAGGCATGGCACCAATAGAAAGAGGGCTGTCCAGTAGTGGACCGCCATCTGAGCAGATCAACAGCTGAAAGTTGAAGTGACAGCACTGAGCTACAACTATGCTAGCCTACAAAATCGAAGATAAATACTCAAAGAGGCTACACATGAAAAGTATGAATCAGATAGCCAAAAGCCATTGAAAAGAACTGGATTGAACCATAGTGAGTATATTTATATGATGATTATTCCATTAAAGAATCTCAAAGAAAGTGATCAATCCGGAAAAAGAAATTTTACAGTTAAGAAAAAAATCCTCTACTAATATAGCTTCTGGAAACTAGAGAATCTCCTTATCAACGACTTGCAACGAAAAGACTCTAAAAAATTCAGATTAATCTATAACCTAACATACGATTTCCAGATTCAATCAGATTATTGAAACTCAGAACGTAAATCAAATTTAGAGACTAAACCCGTAAGGATCTCTACAAACTACGCAAGGGAAACAAAAAGAAGAGAGCCGATGAATTATAATCCACAGGAACAAGGAGAAGAAAGAAAGATTGAGCAGATCAGATAAAATACCTCCCGAGTCCGAATCCGAGTCTGAGTCTGAGTCTTCTGGTCTTCGCAAAACCAAAGGTTAATGCTCCAAAGAATAGCTTCTGTCAAATTATCGCTGTAAAATAGGGAGGACGAGAGAAAGTCAGGCACGTGTCTTACTTATTATTAACCAAAACGACGCTGTTTTGCGTGATTTCATTTCTTCTACCATTAGCAATCTGATATACAAAATATTCCAAAACAATAATAATAGATGAAGATACAGTTTGGGAATTTGCAGGCATTACATGTAAGTAAAAACAAAAATGTAACCTCGGCTCTATTTTATTTATATGGACTTTATTACATATTACTGTTTCATCTTCTAACTATTTGGTATATACCCAAGTCTCTTAGCTTATTTATCCAGAATTTGTTTATTTTCTTTACAAATTTGAACGAGTAATACAAAGGTAATACAGATTATGTAACTGTGTATTTTTATATGCTTCTTCTTATGTTATTATGAATGGTAGACGTGACAGATACACCCACAAGCTTGAACCTATTCTTTATCTGGATTTACTTCTTCCCCAACTGTAATCCAACGTTGTGTTTTCTCATCGATATCGTATTTCAGAAGAGTTCCAAACAAGATCTTTCCCTGAATCCAATGACATAACAATAGATGTTACTTCACAAACAATCATCAGATAACTTTCTTTTATAAGGTGAAAGAATGGTTTCAGAGTTTGAACCTTTATTCTCCTATATGACGCTAAAGTTGTTAAGGGTTCCTTGGATTTCTTCACTTGTTCATCCTTATTACTTATGTTTATCATCTGGCATCGGTTACAACCACCCAACGACTGCATCAAAAGGAACAGAAGCAACCCGAGAACCGTGACCTTTTGTTGTTCATATGACGAAATTGTATATTATATGGGTTCATGGACTTACTGTGAAATGATTGTCCCCTATCTTCAGAGTTTTCCATTTATCTTCCGCGTATGGTTCACCTCCAGATATAACCAGATTTGGTCTGAATCTATATGGATCAAGTTTCTCATGAGCTCCGCTGTAATCTTCCTCTGCAACCAAATTGGTTTTTAATAAGCAAGGAGCAAATAAAGGAACAAGATGTAAGATTAAAGGAGATGAAAACGTACTCGCTTCTAATCTTCTGTTTAGGTCAGCAACACTCTCTTCAGAGATTAACAAGAACTGAGCTTCGTTAGCAAAGTTGATATTGCTTTCCAAATCTCTGCACAACCCAGGACCCTTGTTTCTGTTCAAGCAGTGTTTGGAAGTAGAGCTAGAATATCGTATCAACTTGCATTGTCGACCAATCGCATCAGTGAACCAACAATTGATTCTAGTTTTTTCGTTATGGTTAACAAGTCTGCAACCAAAATCAAATCTATTAATTATAATAGCTCAAGAAAGACTGTATATATTTGGGAGCATACTTTTCGGCATGTGAATCTATCTCATCGCTCCTCAGATTATATGAATCAGACTTGATTCTGATGTGTAACTTGTCTTTACAGCGAGCAGATTCTACAGAGAGTAGTCCTTCCTCAAGGTCGATAAACGTTTTAATAAGAGACATCTCAGGCACCTAGAAGCCATTGCCAAGTAAATCAAAACTTCAGTGACAAATCCGAAGATATAGTAGACATTTGAGTTAGAAGATGGTTTATTACCTTCTTTTGTGTAAGCATTTCACCGGTCAGACTCTGAATCATCCATTCTCGATCATGCAGCAGGCCTTTTATGTTTTAAACAACAAACTCAGGTTAATGCCAAATAGATCAGCTGAACAGTAATACCTGCATGAATAGCAGCACTGGTTTGGAGAATGACCAAGCAAGTTAAATGAAATACCTGTTCTGCAAAGGGGCCAACAATTCACAGAAAATCCAGCACATGACTTGATCGGGTATATAGTAATTGATTTGAGGTAGTAGCTTGGAAAAGATTCTTTACTTCCAAGTTCTACAAAGTAACAAAAAGCAGAATCCTTAAAAATTGAAACACCATATATAGTTTATGAAGTAATTTCGAATCCAGTGTTTATTAGGAACAAAGAGCACCATCTAGGATTAACGAGAAAGTACCTTCACGAGGAAGTTGTGGACACCTACGAATGACGACAATTTCATTCCCAATCTTCTTTGGAGGTGATACAAATGAACTTCTGATGAAATCAACAAATTTCTGACATACACTTTAAATTAGGTGGCCGCAACAAAAGAATGAAAAACGAGCTTTGCTAATAATTTAGACAGCTTTGGACAAATGAAATGGGGAAAATCTAAATAAAGGAACCTACATATACCTTGGCCTCTTCAAAGGTTGACATATAACCAAACGAAATCCTAACAGCACCTGTTGGTTTTCCATTTATCACATCATTGTCATCCCAGCATACATGCCCAGCCTGATTAAATTGGAGGGTGTCAAGGTCAATCATATAATATATAAAACCAGATCTGACAAATCAAGGCCGGTAAAAAGATTGATGAGCAAAAAAAAAAAGAAAAACATAACAATTATACCTCAACATTAGACAATAGATCAGAATGAGACAAGTAAAGATACTTTGCACATGCGCCTGGATTGCAAAAACATCCTGTCTACACCAAAATGAAGTAAAATGACAGATGGAATTCCAGTATTATAGGACTTAATATAAGATAACCCATTGCCAAAGACAGCAAGACTTCATTTATCTTCTGTTATCAATAGGGTGGAAGAATTCGATGACGACAAAATTTGAACTGTGTGTTTTTAAAACATACCCGTAACTGAATTCCATATAAAGAAGCAAGCTTTTCCACCTCCAGGTAGCCAAACCAAGAGCCATCAGGTCTTTTCAAGTTGAATGTAACTGTTGGGCCTGACTTATGTGATAAAAACTGAAACATAAAACTTAGAATGAATCAAATACTATACGTCACACGAAGAAGTAAATCCATATGATTTCTGAAATATATGATTGATGCTTGTTGTCTTTGATCCTCTTTGCTTTCCTTTTTGCTAAAGCATATTTTCACTTGATAATGAAATCCTAATTAATGGAATATGAGTAAGAAAAACCTATTTTGTAATCATGAAAGAACTAACCTTCAGATTTTCACTGCCATATAGAACACATAAACCAGCCCCGTTTCCATGTCTTAGGGCCTGAAGTTTCTTCTTCACATACATGGAAAGTGATGTTGTGTGCCTAGTAAATAGATAAAGAATACACTTTAGCTTCAACAATAGCAGATAGTTTTGAGGAACTATTAAACTTCTGCAAGTTTCAAACAATTAACAGCTAGAATCAACAACGAATTGAGTCTTCATAAAAGACAAGGCCCTACTAGACTATCTCTTAAAAAGGAATAGGTTAGAGTCATTTTCAGAATATAGATTCCGTATGGACTACACGTCTACTCACATCCAAATTGCAGAAGTAGTGAGGGACTTGAGTTTTTTGAAGCCATGACGGATGGCCGCTATGCTCAGGAATGAGGCAGAACCATCCTCAAAAAATTCCTCCACCTTCTCCCTTCTTTTTACAAAGTCAGTGTCAGCAATTGAAGCAGCAACAGTACCTGTAAGCATTATGGTCATAAAATGCCATACAAATTCAACCATTTTACACAACCAATTAAGATGCATACCTCCACTAAAGTAAGTCTTTTTGAGCACTTTGGCTGCATCTGTAGAATATAAAAGGGAGAAGAATATTATGTCAGAGCTAGCATTTGCAATCTATTTTTATTCAATGGTATAAGTGGGTCTTGTTTGAGTAACGAGTCTGACAGGAGAGAAGGATAAAATGAAGATAATATTGGAGATCTTAGCAACAGAATTGCTCTGAACTAAGTAATTAATTTCACGAGAATGTTTCTGAACTATAATCAGAGTATTGAATACATAGAGAAGGAGATAACATCAGGAACAAAACACGCACCATTCCGCACAAGGAGAGCACCTAGCCCAGTAGGATAACCAAATAACTTCATGAAAAAGGCGAAAAACCAATAAAAGTTAAAAATCAAATAACGAAAGTGCTTCATTTATTTTCAGAAAAAGCAGCAGCTACCTTGTAGAATGATACAACAACAAAGTCAGCAGGATACTCCGATAAATCAGGTGGTAGTGTAGCACAACCTTTTGCAGCATCAATTAAGACCATCCACCGCTTGCTCCTTATGACAAGGATATAACAATGGTGAAAGTAAAATATTAGAAAACGAATCAATTCAACCTTTTTCATGTCCTATGCACACTTGGAATCAACAAAGAAATCAAATCATACCACGTTAGTTCCTTTAAATGTTTTCAAATGGTTTTAGGTTCACATTATTAATTGTATAAATCATCAGAGTGTGTAGAGCTCATTTCTAGGTATCACCATATAAACAGCAGAAAATCCTATTTCTATATATAGCAAATATCTGTATCATGTCTCCTGCTCAGAGGCTGTATCTAACTTACACTCAAAAATCATAGACAAAAAAACTTCACTATGATCAAAGAGCAGAATTGTCTTTGGCATAGCATCGTCAAAACTCAGTAATATGAATCCAAGTGGAAATTCAGCGTGAGCAATGCAAGATGCTGTAGAAAAAATATCTGAAAGAAGATATTAGATGGTACATACTTGCTAAAGGGAGAGCCTTGTAGTGTAGTTTCAGTATTTTCTTTAATTAATTTCACCAAATCTAGATTGAATCTCAGGCCAGTAAAATTACACTCTGAAGGAAAAGCAAATAGATTGTAGGCATCTCCTGCAAACATACAGAGTGAAATACAGGATCAAATAACAGACGAAGTCAGTATGACAGATGACATGCGCTACATCTTGAACTGATTTTATCCAAGATGAAAGAAGAAAGAAAAGATTCTCAAGGTAACAGACCTCTTGACTCTTCCTTTTGGATTTTAGAAGTGTTTCTCATCTGCACAGCACGATGCTTTACCTTGATAGATGATCCTGAACTTGCAAGCTGGCCAGGTTGGTTATCTGCCTCTTCAATATCCACTGCACATGCTGAAGCACCTTGACCTAATGCATATTCCCTAATACCAAGTACACTGTTGTGATTCTCCATGGTATACAAAAAATTGCTGTCATGGGTCCACGGAAATGACTCTCCGACAAGCTTCAGCGCTGCTGTGGCTCCAGAGGTGAATATGCAACTGTAGTCTTCAGGAGATGCATTAAAGTATTCAAGTACCTGATTGAAACATATAGAACAATTATAAGAAGAACACCAGTCAAACCAGGTATCATCTCAAGAGTGTTAGAAAGTAGTACCTGATGCCGAGCATCCGCAATAAGGTCACTGGTCGCTGAACTGATATCACTTTGACTATCTAACTCATGATTAAGGAGCCTATTTAGGCAACATAAGCTCACATAATATTGTCCATACTAACAAGATCTTAACTCGTTTTTCATTTTCACCAATCAACATCAAAGTTTAACATTTTCAAGTCATGAACTTAGCACAGGAATACTGGATCTAAGATTCAGAAAAAATCTGCCATCTCATCTAGTAAAACAAAAAGTATATCAAAACTTAGTTTAAAAGATCAGGATACGTGGATTTCCATAAACATTGCTTGTAAAGTCCTTAAAAATATTTTCCATCTGCAATTCAGAATACAAAGTTGAACCAGCATGATCTAAGTATACAACACCTGCACATACCACAAGAGCAAATAAATTCTATATTCAGAACTCAGAGGTTTAAAGATAAAGTATCAATATCGTACTGGAAGAAAATTACTTAGATCTACAAAGATACTAAGCATTTTTTGCACAAAGTGACTCAATATAAATATCAATAACACACTTTGATCCAGTCTAAAGAGTATCTGAACTGTTTACTTATGAGAACTGATCAGTGATCACCACCGGTCTTAAGACACCAACCTCAGAGTCAAATCTCATCGATTACATACTTATCCTAACTACTACTGAGTCTCCATCGAGCAAAGACAAACTCAATTTCGATAATTTCGATAAGGCTCAAGTAGTCGGTTGTTCCTCTACTGACCCAACTCAGTTGTTATTTTCTAATAAATTTCGAAAATCTCAGCTCAAAAGCATAAATTTCGAACTCTATTGGATATGAGAAAAGAGCTTTGACACAATTCGAGGAGCCCAAACATGGTGAAGATCAAAACAGACCTTTTTCTAATCTCTTGAATTCGGTCTCGCGGATCTCTTTGATGTTCTTGGGACCATCTGGGTATCCATAATAATCTCCGAATTCCTCAAGAAATTCTTCCATCGTGATATCTTTTCGACTTTTCCGACTAATCGAATTATAAATTCTCTCTTTCTCTGATTATCTCTGAAAAATCGCCGAGGAAGAAAGAATGACGGTCCTTCCCGGTTTTTTCAAAATAAATACATTTTCCCTTTTTGACGTAAGTACATTTTGATTTTGCTTTTTACATTATAAAAGGAAATAGATTTTGTTTCTAACAATAAAAATATGAAATTTTAGCGTAAATAATTTATGTACTAAATCATCAAAAAGATCCTTGGATAAAAATATTTTAATGAAAACAATTTCAAGTATCTGCTAACAATTTATTAAATTTAAACTGTTTAATACAATTTCATTACAACATCTTAGTTGTATTTATTTATTCTCTTAGATTTTCGATTGAATGTTGCTGATATTCTTTTAAGAGAAAAACAGTTATTTTATTTTCTCTTTTACATATATATATATATATACACATGGGTTTTAACAAAACAGAACAAAAAAATATTGCGATATATTTCGATATAATGGTAGACATAAAATATTTTTTAATAAATCTTGTTAAATAAACTATTAATAATTTAGTTAAATTATTTTAATAAATAAATCAGTAAATACGTAAAAGAATGTTTTTTTGTTAATTATATAGTTAGAAGTTAAAGACAACAATGTAGTAAATTATTTTTATCAAAAAAAAACAATGAAGTAAAGTGTCCTGTATGAAGAAAATTATTGATGTTACTTCTAGACTTCAACGGTAATTTTTGGTCCTACTCGTGTGAGTTGTTGATTATTTCAACGGTAATTTTGGTCTTTTCCAAAACGAGATATAGAAAATTCAAATTAGTAACAAAATTTTGAAAAAATAGTACACATGAAAAAGAAAACCGAATATATGGACTGATTCTCATTTAAATCCCATCGTACTTAAAGTCCAATTCATTAACGGTCACTAAATAACAGTTCATCTATTATATAAGTAGCAATGTTAGCGATTTACATCAATTTCATACGCTCTCGTTTTTCTTTTCCTTTTGGAGCGGTGCCGAATTTCTTCGAATCCTCATCATCTGTAAGTTTTTCAGGAGACGCTTTTTGAAAAATTCTGTATTTCTCTTCTTCTTTTTTGGGTTTTTAGCTTTGTTGTTGATTGTGTTATTCTTAGATTTTTGTAACACGCTTTTTCAGAAATGAAAACTTCAATTTGGCTTTTCGTTTAGTAAATCTTAAAGCCCTCTTTTACAAACTATTTTCGATTTTAGGGTTTTGAATTTCCAAAATTTTGTTTCTCTTTATAAAATCTTACGTTTGTTATTTCTGATTAGGGTTTCCGAAAATCAAAAGCCCTCTTTAGGTTTTGGGTTCGTGTTTTCTTCTGCTACTTTCGAAGGAATTTTTTTTTGTACTTTCTTGATTTTAGTCTTCTCTGTGTTTTCTTGTGTTACATAGTTTTAAGGTTCTTTTTATGTCTTCTTCTTCTAAACGATTTGATATTTACTAAGCTTGTGTCTGCTCTGAAACGAATTACGGTTGAACTTTTGCTTTAAATGTGGGTTTTGTTTGTTTCGTTTTCTTAAAATGAATGATCTGTTAGCGACTGCGATACAATTCCTTGAGTTTGTATTTTTATTGTATAATGATGTTGAATTCTGTGAAACAGTTGTAATCCAATGATTTATTGAATCTAGAGTTGATGGCTCAAAAAACTGAAGATTCAGAACAAGAACAGCAAACTCTTTCTACTGATGAGCTCTTTGGCACTCTCCGACTTAATTCGTACCTGTAAGTTATCCAAAAGTCCTAGCTTTTTTTTGTTTTGTTTTTGTTTTAATTTGTTTTCTGTTTTCATCAAACCCAAAAGAAAGGGACGACACATTATCTGATTGTTGTCTGTCCGGTTTCTAATCTGGGGAAATTGTCCCGACGTTGCCTTCGATGTTGCCTAAGTAACAAGACAAGCAAGAGATGCTTCAATCAGAAACAAGCAATTGGTGCCGAAGCATAACCATACGACTCTAAGTGAAAAAAACATATGACTCTAAAGATGGAGGATTCTATATATCCTATTAACTTCTTATATATTGCTGGCTGGGCAGCATTATAACTTAAGAATTGTCCCGATGTTGCCTAAGTAATAAACACAAGCAAGAGATACTCGAAACAGAAGCATATGTCCGTAATTATGGCAAGCAAGTGATGCCGAAAACAGAAACATACGACTCTAAGTAACAACAGCATATGGCTCTAAGCATTATAACTAAAAAACTGTCTCAGATGTTGCCTAAGTAATAACTCGAAACAAAATCATATGTCCGTAATTATGGCAAGCAAGTGATGCCTGAAACAAAAACATACGACTCTAAGTAACAAAAGCATATGACTCTAAGCATTATAACTTTAAAAATTTCCCGATGTTGCCTCCAATGTTGTCTAAGTAAGTACACAAGCCTGAAACAAAAACATACGACTCTAATTAAGACAATCAAATGATACCTGAAACAAAAGCATACGACTCTAACACAAGCAAGAGACACTTGAAACAGAAACGTATGTCTCGAACTAAGAAAATCAAGTGATGCTTGAAACAAAAACATACTGACTCTTAAGTAACAATGACATATGACTCTACGTAAGAATGGAGAATTTTATTTCTCCTATTAACTTCTTATATCTTGCTGTCAGAACAGCATTATACGTATATAGAATTCAAATTCTGCATTGATTTGCCCTTATTAAGGCATATCGAATGGTGTCCTGAGATCATATTCAATGATCTTCATTTTCAGGTACTAACTTCTTATTTGCTGGCAGAGCAGCATTTAAGTTTCTGCACAAACTCTATATCTTGTAAGTTGAATAATAAAACAGTCTCTTCTTGTCTCATTGTGTTCTTAGAACATTGAACTCATTCTTAACAAGGAAGTCAAGGTGATGCAGAAAATTCAGTTTCCAGAGATGATATCTCTCCTGTTTCTCACCAGGTAAATGTCTCTTTCCTATTTTAAAACAGTGTATGATCTTCACAATATTTTTCTTTGATGAAGTTTTGTAAATCCTTGATTGAATGCATCTTGATCACATAAATTCTCTTATAACTATTTCATTACTAGTGCTTATTATTAGCTTATCTTTTCAATTCTAGAAGACTAAGAACTGGAGTGATCTTTCTCAGGTTGGACTTCTCTCTCCATCGGTTTAATATATTACAGTGTTGTTGGTTTGGTTTTGAAATACTTTCTGATTGTTTATAGGGAAATTTTGGCATTTTGGCAACTTCAGAGCCCAACAGACATTAACTCATTGAACAGGTATATATTTGAATCTTATACATGCTTGTTTTTAAGAAAGAATTGTATCTTATAATATTTCAATTCCCAATCTCTGTTTCAGCAATTTTTGTCTTCAAAAATGTAAGCTTTGGTTTCTCAGGTGCATCCTCCTTATACTACTTTTCTAATTTCAATAGTATCAATTGGTTGCTGTGTTTAGTTTCTTGTAGTCGTAATTTGAGTTTGTTTGGTGCTTGAGTTGAAGACCAAAGGGTTTTTTCGTCATAATAGTTTATCTCGTTTTCTTAGAGAAACTATGAAAACATGTAATTTGTAGATTGTTCATGAAGTTCTGACACTAGAGTGGTAATCAGGAATGATATCTCACGATTGTTCAACATCATGATATTGTTTCTTTTTGTAAGCGTGAGTTGTGTCTAATGCTCATTAACTTAAAACCTGTAAGACCTAAAATAAACCACCAGTTGATCTTCCCTAAAGCTTTCTTTAATCTGATACGTTTTTCAAAAGTTTTGCAGGTGGCATGTATTTTTCTTTCTATTTTGAATCGGCTAGTGATTGTTTCTTGTCTTTTAATTGGTGTAGTACTACTATTACTTTTGGCAGCAAGTGTCTGATTCTTAAACCAAAATCCAGCAGCTTTTGATCAGGTAATTGGTTACACCTTTAATCAAAGATGTGATTGTATGTTATTTATGTAGCTGCAAATTTGAGATATCATGATTTATCAACATCCTATGCTTTCTTCTTGTGTTATTCATCTAAGGTTTTATAACAAAATTGCAGCAGCTAAGGTTTATTATCATCCAAGTCCTTATGTCGTGATGCTAAGATACTAATGACTGGGTCATCCAATAATCGCCGTCTAAAACGAGGTGTTGTCTATAAACAACTTCTAGAGATGACTAATCGCTGGTATTGACTTTTTGTCTTTGATAATTTTTAAGTAAAGCCTACAACCATATGATCTTTTCATCATTGGCTAGATTGCAGGTTTTGTGGCACAATGACGTCTTTCAGCACTCCTATTTTCAAGTAACTAGCTATGCATTCGATTCCCAATATATTAATCCTTTCATTTCAACTCTGGAAGACTAAAAAACTAAGAACTAGAGTGTTTTGGTTGTGTTTGAATTGATTTAGTAATAGGGGTTTTGGAATACTATGTGTGATTGTTTATAGGGAAATTATGGTATTTTGAAGACTTCAAAGCCCAACAAAGATTAATTGACTGAACAGGTACATATTTGAATCCTTTATATCAAATCTCTATCTCCGTTTCAGCAATTTTTTTCTTCCAAAAAAAAACAAAGAAAGTTTTGGTTTCTCGGGTACATTTTCTTATTCTACTTTTCAAATTTCATTAGTATTAATTGGTGGTTGTGTATACCTCTTTTCAAGCATGTAAGTAATCGAATCTTGAATCCTAATTATTCTTGCAATTTCTATTCATGTCAAAACTCTTGTGTTTTTTTTCTCTTTCCAGTATCATAATTTATAATGTTGTTTCTTGCCTTTAATTGTTGTAGGAAGTGAATGATTCTTCTTAACTAAAACATCTTGGCAGGTTTTGATCAGGTGATTGGGTACCCTTTAATCTAAATGTGTTTCATATGTTGTTATTTATATAGTTGCAAAGGTTAGGTCTCTTGGTTTTTCAAAATTTTGTGGTTTATTTTTTTGTAGGATTTATAACAAGCTCGCAGCAACTAAGATTTATCATCATCTAAGTCCATGTGACATGTGATGAATATTACCGACTTTGTCATTCGATAGCTGTCTAAAACACAAACACCGGACATAAACATAAACACTAACATAAATTTTATGCTCACGAACACCAACTTTAATAATACAAACTTAAACTTAAGCACAACACAAATGCAATCTAGACTTAGAATATAATTTGAACCAAAACAAAATCAACACATACACCAAACAAATATAGACATTTAATTTTGTGCTCATAGAGACCAACGTTAATAATCGGACTAAAAAGCAACCAAATGAAACTTAATGTGAACACTAACAAACGTAAAATGCACTGCAAAGCAATTAACCCTCTGCCTAAATAAGAGGCATTGCACAGTACTTTTCATTCCATTATGAAAATTTAGAAATGAGTATAATCGTTTTCAAAGTATTTCATTATCTAATGGGTAGAAGTTATAACAACCGACCAAACACAACCACTGTTTTAATTACGTGGGGGATGTCCATTTATATCACCAAAAGATTTTCCGTTTGATTAGTTTTTTTTCCGAATTAATATATGTCTATCATTGGTTCTACATTAATCTGAACTTATTGCAGATAAATTATTTAATTAGCTATGCATTCGACGAAATCACCAAAAAAAGTACATGTCGATTTTGGATGAATTTAAATTGAACAACAAAATATAATTTAGTTACATGCTTGTATATTGTAAATTGTCGTTTATAAACAGATGTGTCAGATTATCAAATAATATATTATTTTGTTGACTAATTCTCAATACAGCATTTGAAAATTCATTTGAAATCATATGATCATAAAGAAAACTAGATTCTGATTCACAAAGAAGTGACAAATCCATACCCGACCAAAACAAGAAAGAAAAATAGAGAAGCAATGTTGCTTCAACTTGCAAGTAACTATAGCGCAAACTAATCGTATAGTTATACAATTTCATATAAAGACAACATAAAAACCCATTTGGAGAATTTATAAGTGGGCCCAAGAAATCTTAAGAAATAGAGATGAGATTTTTTGTCCAACCAAAGCAAATCTAATGACTTAATAACTATTGGAATGGGGCCACAAATGATTTGATGTTTTAGTTTCTCTTCTTGTCTATATAAACACAATCACACACTCATCTCTTAAGTCTTCTTTCTCTCTGATTTTGAGCTTTCAAGTCTTTTTTTCCTTTCTAAATGAGACAAAAGGGTTACAGACACGGAAGAACAGCATCGCCTTGTGCGGCGTGTAAGCTTCTCCGGCGAAAATGTGTGAAAGATTGTGTCTTTGCTCCTTATTTTCCGGCTAAAGAGCCATACAAGTTTGCCATTGTCCACAAGATTTTTGGAGCTAGTAATGTCAATAAGATGTTGCAGGTTAATATTCACTTTTCTCTTTCATTTTTATAGTTGTATATGTAAAGTGATTAAGCCTTGTAATTTATGGTTACCTCTTGCTGCAATTGTATCATTGTGAGTTTAACTCGCAGTTTAGATATTATAGAACACAAAAACGGGTTATATAATCTCATGAAAATGGTCAGACTTTAGAGAAATTTGAATGATCACTAAGGCTTTTAAACTCTTTCATTTAATTCTTGAAATTTAACGTTTAAAAAATTAGGGTTTTTGGATCTTGTCTATGTAATGTGATTTGTACTGTTTAGAAGATTCTTTGTTATTTTGGAAAGTATCGAAACCGCGTGTAAGAATAGTGGAAGAAGTCACTTTCTAATTTATATCAAAAGTCTATATTGCATGTCATGTTAAAAGGCAGAATCATGACATTATTTCTTTTCATTTATTATATTATGACGCTGTGAATAATATATACATGTTTAAAAGCGACTTCTTACTATTTTCAACTGTTGAATATTACAAAATCATATCATTGACAAAATCATTACAAACTAGCAAACCTATCATTTGCTTAAAGACCTATTTACAAGTCTTTAAATAATAGAATATTGTTAATACCTATTTTAATTAAGTATATTTGGTTTAACGATTGTAGGATCTGTCGGAGAACCACCGGAGCGACGCCGTAAATTCGTTGGTGTATGAGGCCAACGCAAGGGTGCAAGATCCTGTGTATGGTTGTGTAGGGACAATTTCGTCATTACATGGACAACTCGAGACTCTTCAAACTCAGCTCGCTTTTGCTCAGGCAGAGTTGATTCATATAAGGACGCTACGCCGTATTGACACTAAACCTCCACCGTACACGGCGAGTACCGTTACTTTTCCGACGAAGAAAGACATCTCCAGTGTATTCGACATGGCTTTTGTGTATGAGGACGGTGTCGGAAACTCTCTTTGGTCGTGAGCTAGATATAAGTTACCACTCTTATCATTACAATAGTTGAAATATAAATGAATGATAAGATGTGTATATTTGTATAATATGAATAAGCTAGGTATACAGTTAGATTAAATTCAAGAAGTACTTGTCTAGATAAGCAATTAGCAGCTAAGTCTAAGTAATTAAGATTATAGACTTTATTAAGAGGCATATTGATGTAAAATAAACATAAATGAATTCCGTCAGGAAAAAACATTGCATATCAGTAAAATCCCGTCGAGAATTCATATACAATGATTATGATGCTATTACATTGGCTAGGATTCAAGATATTGTGGATTATGAAAGTTTTAACGCATGTTTCTGTTAAGGAGACCTTGAAAAGAAAGATAAAGATCTTTGTTATCTTCCCCAAATATCTCATCTGCTTTTCTCAGAGTTTCCTGTCAAAACCATCAAACGATTTTTAATCCGTAATCTAGTCATACCAAAAGAAAAACATAATGGCACAGAACTTCGACGGTTTCTTACCTCTCGGGTTTGCTTCTGGGCGTTGAGCTCTTTGATGTTAGCTAAGAAAGAACTGAATTGTTCATAGGATAATCGGCTCCTGAGTATGACAGAAGAACAAAATAAGCAACTGGAAACTATGGGTAATGATAAAATAGAAACTAAGACAACAGAACGAAGTTTTACCTGGCTTGCCGGAAAAATTCTTTACCATCCATGCGAGGTGTACGAGCTGGAATAGAGTTTTATATGTAATATGTGTGAGAGAACATATTATTGAGCTTTATCGAATTATACAAGTAACAAACTTTAAAATCCTATGAACCTGGTAGTGTACGGTTGCGAGGAGGAGAATTAGCAGCTGATGATTGCTGACTTGAAGGGTACCAGAGTGTATTTGTCTTTGTGGGAGAAACTGCACCTGATGTTCTTTTAGGAGAACCCGCTGCAGAATAGCCTCGAGGGGATACACTTGTGGAGATGATCTTTGGGGTTGCGGTAGGAGTAAGGCGTGGAGATATGTATGGTGTCATTGAGAATTTGTTTCCTGTGTATTTTGAAGCTGCAAAGTAGAAACTGACATGTTATTCTTAAGTTGCAGCATAAAGATAGAAGCACAGCAGTGGAGGGTTGATGTAATGTTACCTTCAACAATGTCTGAAGATCCACTGTAAGAATGGTTTATTGAGTTTCTGTTGGTCCTTTCATCTGCATAGTTGAAAAATAAATAGCTCACAAGGATAGACCAGAACAACACAAATCTTTGATTGGGAAATGGATACTGAAGCGATACCTTTGCCTGGATATGATCCATGAACTGACTGGTCGCATGTCCTAATATCAACAGGTTCGGTTTGCTGTAATAACCAATGGAGAAGAAGCAAACTTATATTCTTGAATTAAAGACCACAAGCGATAGAGAGCTATAAAAACAACAAAAATGTGTAATAACAAAATCTTGAAGATCTTACCGGACCACTCTCGTCACTCAGTGATTTGATTAGCTGCCGCTTGAAAGTCTCCAACTGAAAATAGAATAATTAGCTGTTTTCTCCCACCAAAGTATATGATGTGAAACTATCTTATAACACATAATCAAACAAGATTCTCACCTTAGCCAAATCACGGGTGAGTTTCGTTACAGTCATTGCCAGTGAATCCTTCTCCTTTGTCAGGTTCATCTTTAGGTGATAAGCAAGCCAGTCAATAGATAGATAAACAAGAAGCATAAGCCATGTTTAGAGTCTTATAGAGCAGAGGAAACAAAACACAAAGTGTTCTCAATGAAGAGCGTGAATCTCAATATGCAGACCACAGCTGAGTACCTAATCTACCACTATATGGATACCAACCTGAATCTTTCAACATTATACAACTCTCTCAACATCAAGCAATACACCATAATCATAACAAAACACATAGAAATTGCCCGTAAGTTATCCTATAACAGCAAGAAAAATCCTAAACCTATTCTAACCAGTCAAACCAGAGACTCTCTGTGTCCATTGACAAGCAAAAGTCTCCGCAAACAAAACTAGATAAATTTCAAAATCAAAAAATTCTCAGAAGTAACGGAAACATAAGAGCAACATAACTGGGGAGTGAAATGAAGTGTTGTACTCACATTGTCTTCGAGAACAATCTTCAACCTCGAATCAGCTTCGCGGAAGTCTTTCTCCAAACGAGACGCCTTCTCCTCAAGCTCACGCACAACACTTTCCTTATCCAGAAGCTTCTGTCTCAATTCCACGACCTCAGAGTCCAGATTCGACACTCTTGAAGCTATCGCCATTGACGTGATCTTCCTCGCGAGATCCAGCTGCTCAAAAGGATCCATCGGAATCACGGACAGAACCTCTTCGGGGAGCTCGAAATCCAACCGTTCCTCTCCCATTTCCTCTACCACCAGAAATCCCCTAACGTCTCGTGTCTCGTTGCCCTTCACACCGAAGAATTTCACCGAAGATACCGATGTAAGGTCAGAATTGACTCCCCCAAAATTTCGAGATGACAACCCCGAGAAGATTAGGGTTTTCAGTTCTGAAATTGTCCAATTGCCTGTAGTTAGGTGCAGAAGACAAACAAAAACATAAAACAAAAGCAAAAACTTTACACGTGTTATATTTTCATTGGCTATAAATTCTTTACCTGTCTCAATTTTGAATTTGGCTTGTTCGAATTTTAAGAAAACACTTTTGATTACTTTTCCCTCCAAACCAGAGAAATAACACGTTTCGATCACATATTTTTATAATTTCGCAAATAAATCATATTAAAAAAAACGAAAAAAAAAATAGTATTAAGTAAGACAATCAAATGAAAATGATAGTTCAGTTTTGGTCCTACAGATAAAAGTTTGAACAAATTGTGACGTTTGCATTTATTATATTTGTTACTAAATGAATTCCAAATTGGCCTATTGGATTATATAGAGATAATAAATTGCTGAATCTAGAATTGTAATAATAAAGGGTTCAGCACATTCTGGTTACGAGTTGAGATGTCACATCTATGTAGTTGAGCAGAGACACGTACATAAATACATATCATTTCGTGTCTACGTATATCAATTTCCTTCCACGTACAAAAATACAAAACCGGTTTGCATTAACTTTTTTTTGGTTAAATTTTTGCATTCATACCGGATCATAATTTAAGAAAAACTGACAAGTATCAGTTCATTTAGCTGGATTGGATGATATATTTTCAATTAAGTTAAAATCTCTTATATTTGATAACAATTATAGATTTAAAAACCGATTTTAATATCTATCAAATCCGATTAAATTCGGTTTATTCGAATTGCAGACTTAAGTTGAGAACATGGATTTATCTCATGCCGTTCACCAGTTCTGCATGGTCATTAAATAGCTTCGAAAACTTATCCATCGGGACAAAACAGAAACTATATATCCACCGGTTTACCTAACAGCTATCGTGTTCGTCTTCGAGGCTTTATGCATTTATTGTAGTGTCTTGGTATCTTCGAGTATGTCTGTGTGCGTATAGTATTAAAATATTTGCCTATAGATAGATGGATACACACAATCACACATACACACATCTCTATGCGAAGAAGACAAGAAACAAATCATCTTCTTCAGTTTTCTTTGCTAACCCAAAAAAAAAGACAAAAGGAATAAAACATGTATTGCCTTCAAGTTGCAGCATATCACTTGTTCTTCAACGCATCTCGGTTATGTTATCTTTTTGCTCTGATTCTTTTTATCTTTTTTAGATTCTTCGCTATTTTCCAGAATATCTCGGCAGTGAATCAAGTCGGTGAATCCAGAACAGCATCTTTTTGGAGGTTTACTGATACACAACAAGCTCAAGGAGATTTTAATGTAACTTTCTCTGGTATCTTCTTAGTATCTGTACTCAAGGATATTGCCGATAACGTTTTGTAATGTTCATGTACCTATATCAATAAATACGGTGTTGGAAAACAAACCACTTTCACTAGTACAAGTTTCTTTGGATTGTGTACTTTGATGTTTTATTTTTCCTTTTTCTGACTAAAATTTTATTGGGTTTCACCAAAATTCAAGCATAGTAGTTTGTTGTCTTCTTGTAATCCAGGTTTAAATCCAAAAAGGTCTTTATCGGTTTGATAGTATGATTGTTCATACCGCGGCAGTCAAATCCGATGAACTCATAGCTAGCTCGAGATATCTATATAGACTAGTTTTTTTTCTTCTGGTCATCTCTATATAGACTAGTTTAAGAGTACAGTAATTTGTTTTCTTTCTCTTTTCTTCTTTTTATATTCCCTAAGAAAGTAGGCGTCTATTATCGATCCACCAATACTTTCCTAATGAGTAACTTAATTATTTTCTAATATTCAATACATTTTATAATTTACTTACTTTATTTTAAAATTAGGAACATCCCGTTAAAGATCTTCAAAAGTTAGAGTTTGAATGTTTTTTACTCTCAAATTAAGCATTCAAATTTCAAACTATGAATTTTTTTATATTTAAAACCTAAAAATTAAACTCAGTATTCATAATTTAATCCTTAATATCTTGTACGCATAAAATAAATGTGGAAGCTAAATAATAATGTCAAAATGATATAGACATTATATATATATATATTAAATTATGTACGTGAACAATCAATTTGATAATAACTAAATACTGTAAAATCATTTTTTAAAAAACTAAACTACTGTAATTAATATATAACAGAAATCGAATGGTTGTTATGTTTCTGATAATTTTCACCGCAAAAATGAATTCAAGGTTATAATAGTTTTCAAGGTTGACAGTGGAAAAAATCAGGGTTTCAATTGTCGGTGACTCTGATTTCAGTAAAAAATTATGGGATTTTCCCGAGTAATCAAATGTAAAGTATTTTGTGTTAGTTATGTATACATATACAAAGGTATAATGAAGCCAGAGCCCGGTTCCAAGTATGATGGGCCATCGTTCAAATTACGGCCCAAAATAAAACCCAATTGTGTTCGGGCTGAACCGACATACCTCACATGTTCAACATTAAGTTTTTGGCTTTATATTGAATTGAATGTCAGAATTGAGACAGATATAAATGCATTTAGATGCCACAATGTTGTATAAGAAAACGGCTTCGTAGTTCGACAGTACTAAGGGTGAGAGAAAAGAAGGACAGGCAGAGAGTTGGTGGGTCACACTCTGTTTGAATAACTGACCGTACAAACCAAACCCACCTGCCACTCTTTAATTCCTTTTATTACACGTCATTTTAGTTTTCTTTTAACTTTTTGTGTTACGTTTTTATAAGAATAACATGGATATAGTTGCACAAGTCTTACTGATAAATATCTATATAGTTAATGAAATTATAAAACATAGAACATGCCGTTTACTTAATGTAACATTTCATCAATTAAAGAACAAAATTTATAAATATCCAAGACGCAAAGGGACAAAAGTGTCGTGAACAACTTGACTTGTGACTCAGATTATTTATGGTCGATGTTTTGTTTATGCCTTGATGTCTTCTATTTTGTTGTAACTATCTGTTTATCTGAGTTTTTCTTTCATAAGAAACTATAAGTTAAACATGTGTTTTCACAAACAAAAAGAAAGAAAATGTATGTTTGAAACATGCGAATAACGTTCAGCAGACAAGAAGTGTTTAATATGTATAATCAATCTAATTGTAATGTTGAAGAAGTTGTATGATTTATCGGGAAGTTAATTAATTTATATATAATGAAATTTTTTAGAACAAATAATATACGTTTACCAGAAGAAAAAAAAAAAAGAAACCATAATAATGAAATAATCGACCAAAAAACGAATTTGTATCGATATTTTATTTCTCTATGATTGAATTTGACTTCTTGGTCTTTGTGTAATATTAAAGAATGTTGAAATTATACCGTCCTATTTCATCCAACCATCTGTAATATATAGACAAATTTAAATAAGAACTTTAAAATTTTAATGTAAGTAAAATATTTTTTAATTATTGGATAGAGAGTCTAGTGAATCACCAACCACAAATGAAGCTTTCAAATCATTTCCTCTTTCTTTCATATTTGACCAAGCTGATGTAAGAACAAGTTATTAATCATATACACTCTCAATTTCAAAATCACGGACTATTTCAATTCCTTGGTTTAAACTCTACTAACTCAAATTTATATTAAATATATTAATACTAATAAACACAAAAAAAAACACAATTAATAATTTTTGTTGAATGAAACAAAAGACTTTTATTGGTATTTGGTAATATATAATTTTACAAGATATAAAAATGGTAAATAATTTTGGAAAAAGAGTAAAAAAAAAATACAGTAAAAATTGTTGTACCCGGCAAGTACATCTTTCCTCGATGCTCTCGTCATAATCTTTTCATGTATTCTCTCTCTATATAAATACTCCTTCTCTACTCTCTTTCTTACTCTCTCCACTTTTGAATTTTCATCTCTCTTTCTAAACCGCCGGAGTAAAAACTCAAATCAATATGAAGCATCTCATCCGCCGCCTCTCTCGTGTCGCCGACTCCTCCACTGAATTCTCCATCCGCCGCTCAACCTCCTCTTTCCGCAACCGTCGTGGTCATCATCGCCTCCACGCGCCACCTCCGTGGTCAATTTGTCCAGCGAGACAAGTCAACACCGTCCCCGCCGGTCACGTACCTGTCTACGTCGGCGACGAAATGGAGAGATTCGTGGTGAGTGCAGAGCTCATGAACCATCCGATCTTCGTCGGATTACTTAACAGATCCGCTCAGGAATACGGTTACGCTCAGAAAGGAGTTCTTCATATCCCATGCCACGTCATCGTGTTTGAGCGCGTGGTGGAAACGCTCCGGTTGGGTGGGTTTGAAGAGTCTCTCGAGTTACAGGAACTCGTTGCTACATTGCTCTCTGGTGATGAGTTGATTTCTGGAACTACAGAGTGATTCAAATAAAACGGCGATTCGAAATTCTCTCAGATTTTTTATCATTTCCGTTTTAAATATCTCGATTTTTTGTAAATATATACTATTACTTCAGTTTTTGTTTTTCTCGATGTCGTTAATCTCTGTTTTAGCTGATCGAGAAACAGAATTTTCGTTTAAATAAAATCGAAATCTGCAGAAATTGAATTAACTGAAAAACGCCGATGAAGGTTTTTTTAAAGAAACGTGCGTGCGTCGCACACGTTGTATATCAGATTAGCTCAATTTCGAAATTACACGTTTTGGGTATATAAGTCATTTTAAGTGTCTAACCCTCACCAAGACGACGTCGTACGGATAGCTACATTCAAGTCAATTGCGCAATTTGATTTTAATTATGTTTCAAACAATTTTAATTCGGTTATACTACTGTATATTGTGCATCCACCCAAAAAAATTGAAGATCATATTCAGAGATACGAAAGGCTTTTAAGGTCTATAAGAGGATGATATGGTAATTTATGGACAAGTACGGGGTTAGTTTCGTGATTTTGAAGAGGACTATGGATTCGTGCGCACCGTACGGACTACGGATCCAGCAGATAAAAGTACTGAGAGTTGCAACAAATGTCCAAACACAAGTTGCAACTTTAAACAACAGATACGAAAAATCCATGAATATTATTATTATTATTTTTTTCTTAATATTACATTCTTTCTAGGAACACCTTTAATTTATCAAAATATGTTTTGTTTGCATGCACACTACTCAAAAATCAAGTTGTAATTTATAATCAATTGTTCAAATAAATAAATAATAAAACTTACATGTATATATATATATATATATAACAATTGTCGATTAGATTATATCATCATATAAAACCCAAAACTAGTAGCAATTTGATTTTAATAGTCGAACCAAAGCTCATATAACACCAACGGTTGAGAATACGAACTACTCCGTATATGAAATTATGAATAGCTATGGTTGTCGCGATGTGAGAAAAACCTAGTCGTTTTGTATTCGATGGTCTTTTGTGGACGATTGAGTGTATGGTCCATTAACAGAAATTAGAAGTAGAGTTGCGAAAGCTAATTTAGAGTTCATCAAGATGAAAGATTTAGATGAGTGACCAATTTTCCAATAATATATTATCTCCGTAAAAATTCGGCTGAAAACGATTTGTTTGTACAATGCTTGGTTGCTTCTTTGGAATTATTTTATTAAATGCTTATGGTTGAAGGGAAAAAGAAAAATAGTATAGCATAATCAAAAAGTATTCTTTAATGCATATATTTCTCTATTAGTGTATAAAAGAAAATGATAAATTTTAAAAATAGGCGTCAAAAAAAATATTTTTAAAATTACCTCAATACTATATTTAATATAATTGTTTTCTAAGGTAAAAAGTTACGGAATAGTTTCGGTGTCGGACTATCTGTCCAAATTGAGATCTACAATAATTTTAAGTAAATCCGCATATCAGCACGATAAGTGATGTGGCAATCAAGTATTGGTTAGAAAATTGATTTGGCAAATCTATGGCACATGTGTACTTCATTTCGTACGATGTTGAGGAAACTTAAAACTTGGTAGATAACAGCTAAGAAGTTCAGATAGACTAAAATATAGTAGTATTGAATTAAATTAAATTTATTCATATTGTATAGTTAAGTAAATTTATTAAAATACGAACTTATGGTGGCTTACAACTGTAGTTGGGCAACTTGTTGTAGTGTCCAAAAAGAGCAGTGTGAGAGAGTTGGGCAGTTCAAATATATGTACTTTTTTTTACCTCGTTTAGATATTGGGCCTGGGCTGCTTATAGATCTTGACAAGATGGGCCTATATTAGTGTGTAAGCTAACTTCAGTGAATTTGAAGATCGGTAACGCCATCCATCAAATGGCTGATTAAACAGCGTCGGTTTAATTGAAGCCGTATACTATACGAAGGAAAACAATACAGTATATTTATTAAACAAAAGAAATTACTAGAATAAAATACAAAAGTTGAGTTTTCGTTGTCTTTTAAGATAGGTACATAACATTGATTGATTACGATATTCTATCTGCGAATATTACTAGTAACGTGCGATATAAACTATAAAGGCCTGGAATATAATTTAATATTCAGAGTAATTGTGTTCCTTTCGCAATTGCCTTTGAAAAAAATTCCATAGGTGGCACCATTATTTAATGTAGATGTTGACTCAAAGATTTTCGAGTTTTCCTAAAGGATAAAAAATAATTACTCGTAACATTTTCCAAAAGCATTGATTGATATTTTTATTAGTACAAGTCGTGATTCAATTAAGTGATTTTGTTTCCACTTGCATGACCAGACTGCAAATATATTATTTTTTTTTTTGATAAAAACCTGCAAATATTTGTACAATAATTTTATTAAAAGTTAAATTAAACTAGTATTAAAGTTTTAAAGTAGTACAAGATTGAGATAAATTTTAGTTTCTTACGTTCAGTTAGTTTATTCAATGCAAATACTGTTGTGATATATACTAGTTTAAATAATGTATTGACCAAAAACAAACTTTATAACAGTGGATTCATAGATAGACACTAGAGTTTTCAATATTTTGATAGAGACAAATACCAACCAAAGCCAATAGCCAACATCGTAAGAAATGTGTTAAATCGAAAAGTTATTTTATGAGATGTTTTATTTATTTATTAGGGTTGACGGTCTAATTGCACCTCGAAACTTTGACATAACCACAATTGCACATGAACTTTGCGTTTCTGTATAATTGCAGACAATTATGATGCAAACTTTCTAATTAAACCTTAATTCAATTTAAACTTCCAATTGCACATAAATTTGAACCCATAAAGCCTAATTGCATTTAAAGTGGTTGATTACGATTTACTGTTGACCGAAATCATATTTTGTTTTGTTAACAAGGCCATAACCAGACATTAAATCAGATTTGGGACCCGATTAAGAGTGGTTTATGACCCGATAAAATCCAAAAACAAAACATAAAAGAGACGAACCCTAGAAATCGGAATTTCACGAAATTGAAGGGGAAGACGCGAAATTGAAGGGGAAATCTTGTGAAATCGGAATGTTTGAGCGATGGATGAAGACTTGGAGGATCTGCATATGATTCCAGTGTATGATGCAGAAGAAAAAGACTTGGGCTTCTCAGATTCAAGCGATGAAGAGGAGCATGAGCGGAATCTGAACCAACTGGAACGAGAATTGATGGAATTCCGTGATGAACCTTGAGTTAACGTCAATGTGCTTCCGGAAAGTGACGACGAAGGCGAAGAGAGAGGAGGCGAAGGCTCCAAATCTCACGGTCAAAGAAACAGAGCAAAGTACTCTGAGGAAGGTGAAGGTTTGCTTTCGGAAAACATGACCTTCTTCAACAAAGCTGGATTCAAAGAGGCTGTGACTAAATATGCAATAAGAACAGGTCGAAACTTAAGGCAATACAGGTATGATACAATGAAAGTGGCTTACAAGTGTATTGGTAAGGGTTTTGGTGGTAAAGTTGTAGCTGGAGGATTTACTGCTCAAGAATTGTGAAGAATGAAGAGTGGAAGGTTAGAATTTTCAACAAAGTACATTCGTGTTCTGTGACTGGATATTGCCATATGATCAAAGTGCCGGTTATACCAAGGCTGTTCTTAGATAGAATTAGGGACGAACCTGACTACTACATGCTAATGGAGATTGAAGAAGTATTAAGAGCGGATTGGAAGGTGACTGTGTCGAGACATCAATGTCAGGCTGCGAGAAAGAAGGCGTTAAGGTGGATAGAGAAGGAATATGATGACCGATTCGCTCGTCTCCGTGATTATGCTGTAGAGATCCTTGAATGTAATCCCAACTCAACCGTAGAAATTCAAACATTAAGAAACGGTGAAGGTCAAGACGTCTTCAGTAGGTTTTACATCTGTTTTGAACAACTTAAAAGGTCATAGAAGGAGACATGTCGACCACTGATTGGGTTAGATGCTTGTTTAATAAAAGGCAAGATGAAAGGCTAGATGCTTGTGGCCTTAGGGAGAGATGGAAATAAGCAAGTGTATCCGGTAGCTTGATTATTTTCATTTTTTTGAAGGGATCTCAAGGTGAATCAAGTTAGCTGCAGTTGGTTTCAGTGGACATTACTCAAGCAGAGTCTTCTCAATCGGAGTTTATACAAGGACAAGTTGTTGTTGGTACTGGATCAATCCTTGAAGTAGATTGATGTTGCTACTGTTGTTGCTGGTTTTGGTTGTAGGATAAGTAATCTCGGTTAAATGAGGCAATGAACAATGTGCTTGTTGGTTTTTGGGGTTAGGCACTTCATTTGTCTCGCTTTTAAGTAGGTTTTTAGCAACAAAACTCAGCTACAATGTATTGCTAGTCTCTTTTGTCTCCCTTTTGCAACAATCACTCTCTTTTGGCAATGCTAATTGAACACAATTCAGTATCTTTTATCATCTCTTTTTTATCTCTTTGTCTTCACTCTTTAATACAGTTACAGACACAAACAAAATGCAAAACAAATACCATTGATTATCATGTTTCATAAGTCTACATTCATGATTGATTACTAACAAATCAATTCATGTACAAAGCATTAAGAACTGATACAAACAACATCTTAAGCAAGTCTAAAGTAGCATCCTTCTAATCTCACACCTACCTACCATTAATCTTCAAGAAGCAATGGAACTAACTACCAATGATCTTCAAGCTGATGCATACAACTATGAAGATGACACACAACACCACAATCAGTCGCTTAAACCAAGTCTTGACATCAACTATAGCAGTCTCAACTTGCTCAATAATGTCAAACTCGAACTCCCTTATCATCTTCTTATTCTCTAGGCGTGAAGTCATTACATCTTGATGAAGACTCAGTAATTTCGAATCAATGATCTCAAACTCTTCCAATATTGCTTCATCCACCCATTTAAACACATGTTTTTCAGTGGTTTCTTGCATCAAAAACGAAAAAAATCACCATTCCAATTTTCACAAACAAAGCAATTCACCATTCGAAATCCATAAAGAAACCAATTCAAATTTTGAAATTAACTCAGTTTAACTAAGTCACCGTTCCAAAATTCTCCATTCTTTCCATTCGAAATTCTTCAGTTTTAACAATCCACCTTCCAAAATTTATAAACTTTAATGAAAACCCGATGTTTATATGTTTATTGAAGCTTAAACTTACCCTATTAGATACATCATATACACATCTGAAGAATTTTCGATTTGGATTTCCTTCATATCTCGATACCTTGGTGACAATGTCTTCACCGCACCAGCATCTTCGGGGAATACCCACCGCCTTTCCTGCCCCGTGAGCAGTAGTTGATTCCGACGCATTACCAGATTGATTGCTCATTATCAATTAAAAAATTTTCGGGTGAAGATTTGGGGATTTAGATCACGATTTTGGGGATAAAAACCCAGTTTCCGGGTCTGCATTCAGGTCATAAATGTGGACTCGGTTTGGTTTTAGTTGGGTCATATGGTTTACATTAATAAACCGAGAAATCAGACCCGTAGGTGTAATTAGAAAGTTTGCATCACAATTGTCTGCAATTATACAGAGAGACAAAGTTATGTCAAAATTTTGAAGTGCAATTAGACCGTCAACCCTATTTATTACTACACAATAAACCCATACCTCTTATATTGTAGTAATAGCACTGTACACAAACTAGTTAAGTATTTATATTAACATCTTTATCAATAAATACTTGATAAATTAACTTATTTTTCAACTAAATGCAATTTTATAAACATAATGTACATAGACTTCTGCACTTAAATAGATGATGCCGTCTGCATGAACATGCATGATGCATCGTTGAGTTATGTCAGAAAAACATGTATAAGTCTTTATTGGATCTTCTGAATTCTCATTTATTCGTTAGTTTTATGTTGTGCTAACAATCTATGCTTTACACAAATGCATCGTATCTCCACTTAGTGACTCACCAGGAACAAAGTACACAAAAAGTGTATCTTTATTTTATATATGTATATGAAATAGATATATATTGATATTTATATCACACCAATCATAAACTTGTAATTTCAAATATTTTAATACTTCCTCCGTTTCATAATAAGTGTGTTGTTCTAGAATTATTTTTTGTTTCAAAATAAGTGTCGTTTTAAATTTTCGATGTAATTTTTATCATTAATTATTATGATGTAATTTATTATTAACCAATAAAAGAAAAAAAATGTTAAGAATTAAAGATATAATAGAATTTAATATGTTTCCTTAATTTGGGTGAAAAATAATAGAATACGAAAAAAGAGTAAAACAAAACAGAAATTAATAGAAATTAACTTATAAATATCTTCAACTAACTTTGAACTAACCCATGACCTTAAGGTATTTTGTTTTGACGGACAAATAAAAAAAAAGGAACATTGGTTTAATAAAGATGCTAGTACAATGAACTATAATTACATATATTTGACCAAATAAAATTAAGAAAATACCCATCTCTTCCCATTATGGCATATTGAATTTCATTTCAAATAAACCCCCTGATTTATCTATCATTTACAGAAAAAGAACCTACAAGATAAAAATATTAAAATTCTACCCCATAATTTTCAAATCGACATGTTGAGATCAAACTTAGGCTTCTTCATAGCAGAAGGCAAAGGAACAAACGAGTGACATCTCGGACATTTCGGATTGTTATTAGTAACCAACACATACGATAAACATTCTGGACATCCTGCAGCCACCGGAGACGTCGCGGCCGTTGCGGTTGAAGCGGTTTGACGGCAAAAGTCGCCACCATCGTCGTCTGGCGATTGGCGTTTCTTTATGTTTTTCTCAGCTCTTTCCAAAGCAGATTTTACCTTGTCCAGTGTACAAACACTCTGGAAACTCGAATTCGCTGATGATACAGAGAGAGACGATAGATACGAGAGTGAATGATATGAAGAAGACGAAGACGAAGGAGGAAGAGGAGGAGAAGAAGAAGGCGAGACTAGCTTCAATTCAAGACTTTCGTCGTTGTCTTGGAAGAGGCTTAACAGTGGTTTCGCTGGAGATTTACCAGAAATCGGCGGGAAATTCAAATCCTGAAGTCTTGGAATTGTTTGATTAGATTGTTCTGTGTGATGATGAGTTGATGACGACGAGTTCATTGAATTGCATTGTTGTTGCAGATAAACTTTTCCTGACTATTTAAAAAAAAAAAATCGAATTAAACCTAAATCATATTCAACAATTTTACAATAATTACAAAGAAAATTATTCTTCCTTTCAAAATTTTATCGGGAAAATTAAAACACAGAATCAAAGATTAAGAAATAAGAGAAACGAACCTTCAAATCGAGACGTTTTTCCCATCCATTAGGAACATGAAGGTCAAGGTCAAGCTCGAGCGACTGATCATCTCCTCCTCCTCCACAACCGCCGCTTCCGAGGAGATCACGAGTCATGAGAGCCATCGTGGATCTCGGTCCGGCAGAATCCTTTACGACGGTGCGATCATCCTTGTACCTACTGAGAATCCGTACGAGAGAGCTAACGTCAGCAGCCATACCACAAATCTGAGAGACAGATAAAGCAGAAAGAAAGAAAAAGATCAGTTATGGAGACTGTTAGGCAGAGAGTTATATAGATGGGGCCAATTTGTAACCAATTTTTTTAAAGAGAATCACGTTAACGAGGCCAGTTATAGCTTATTAATATCCAATTAATTTGTTTCATTTATTTGCATGGATGCTAGTCAAAATATTCCTCTTTTTTTTGTGAAAATTTAATTCATGAGTATTTTTGCATTCTACGTCTTCACAATTGATAAATGATTTCACTAATTTTTTAAATTGTTTAGCGCAAAATATATTTATTTTCTCGTGCATTGGTAAATTGGAGATTGAACCCTAATTACTTGCCAAAGTGGGCAAGGCTAGGTCGAAACCAATAAACCATTATAAAAATATACAAATAGAGGTCTTCTGGAAAATAAAAAGAGTAAATAATAAATGAAGAAATAAATATAGTAATTAATTAACAACAAAAAGGCCAAGAAAGGGTGTGGAGGGAGGAATTCAAGGAGGAAGCAGACACAAAGTGTAATAAATGCTAAGAAGAAGAAAAAGTGCATTTAATGCTTCGAAACTACAAGTAGATTCAGTTGAGTTTCTCTCCATTCATAATTACCCTTCCTTCTTCTCCCTTCTTGTAACCATCTACACAAATTACCCACATTCCCTCGCAAATTTAACTTTTCTAAGTATAATTTTGTATTTCAATTTACAAAAAAAAATTAAAAATACACATGTTATATTCAAACCAATTTTGATCAATTTTACCTTTTGAATGAGATGGAAAATGTTGATGTGTTAGTGGAGAAACTTGATTTGTAGTAGTCGTACGTATTATTTGGTTGAATAAATTAGTCAGTTATTTAATAACGCATTGATGAATTATGAATTAAATGCAGTTGGTCGTCTTTGGTATTGGGGAACGTCAAAGAAATTAAATAATATAGGTATTGGTACGAATGAGGGAGTATTTAGAGTTTACAAGCATTGGTATTATGA
Source organism: Lepidium africanum (assembly GCA_900406405.1). NCBI lineage: Eukaryota > Viridiplantae > Streptophyta > Magnoliopsida > Brassicales > Brassicaceae > Lepidium > Lepidium africanum. The sequence goes on from OVAX01000046.1 coordinate 113,788, forward strand.
CCAATTAATCTCTATACCCTACATTATATTGTATATTTCTTGACTTTTCGAAATCTTATTGTAAGCCAAAGCTTCCCCAATTATATCAACCTTCTATTCCTTCTGCCTACCTATATTCTATTTGTTCTTACATACCTTATACAATTCAACTATGTTGATATTTTATATAGAAATTTATCTGAAAAAAACTAAGTAATAAATACACTCAATTTATACACAATCAAACTAGTATCAAACTATTTTCCTTTCTATATAAATAAAATAGGCATATTGTAATTTGAATTACATAACACAACAATTATTATTAACACTACTACGTCTTAATGTTAAATTGTCTGAGTTCATAAAGACAACAATCTTAAATGATGACACGTGTCGTATACTTGTTGGGGGAGTAACAAACGTATGACGTGGATATTTGTTGGAGGGTGTGGCAACGAACTTTTTAGCTCATCCAACTTAACAATCTATAATTAATTTATTAAATAGATCTAACTATTTTTTATAATTATATAATTCGATACCTGTTGTTGTATTACTATTATATATAGAGGTTGATAAGTTACGTACTATTTACATTTTTTCTTATTTTATTTACCGAAAATGTACACAGCAAGCATACGGATTTTAGAACCGTCCTTTTTACATTGGCAGAATCAACTCATTGTTTGAAACCAAAAAAAGAAAATCATAAATATGAACACACAGGTATGTCATGAATAATAAATGGTGTGCTAGTTTTTTGTAAAAACTTACTACAATGTGCACTGTATTGATGGGACAATTAATTGAATAACATTTTTATGAAAACAACAGAATGTATATGCAGTTAAGAGATCAAAATAATACTATTACTAACGTTGTATAGGGGTGTGCAAAATTACGGCACCAAAGCAGCATAAATCAAATCGAATCAAAATCAAATAAAACATCTGAGTATGAAAAAATAGAGGATATAAACTTGATGGTATAAAAAGTGTAAAAGGGGAGGAGTGTCACGGACGATATTCTAAAGACTTAATGACAATTAAAGCTCTTTAATTGCCGACACATATATACGGTTGAAATGTACGAACCTTTCTTTAACCATATACTCACTCTGTTTTTCTTAAAAAAATTCTGAAAACGATATTGAAATAAATCAACGTCAATAACACATAAATGCATATTATTAGGATTAGGTGTTTAATTTCATGGTCAGAAATAGAAATAACTTCAATGTACAGAGCCTTTTCTTAGTAGCTGAAATAAATATATGCGTGATAAAAATGTTGGGAGTTAGTCCTAACTAGACGGCTAGCCCTAAATGTACATAGGTACAGAGACCCATATCATAATATTACTACTACTATCAATTAAGTTTGATGAAGGTTATTAATGGTAGAGAGACTATTGCTCTTGGGATTTGAATGCTATTTAATGCGACATCGGTAAAGCTTATTAATTACCATCACTTTAATGACACTCTTTTTCCTTATTTTTCTTATACTACACTACAAAAATATATGCATATTACAATTACTATTTTCGTCCTCAATTCGTTGTTAATAGGTTTTACAACAAATTAGAGACGAATCAAATTTCGTCGTATTCTGATCATCGTAATAGGATATTCGTTGGTAAATTTGCAAGACTAGATGTTCGTTGTAAATTCGTCATAAAGGATTTTTCGTAAAAGCGTTGTGAAATTTGGATGGAAAAAAAAGCGTTGTAACTTCATCGTAAAACTAACGACGTGAATTCATCGTAAAACTAACGACTAACATCGAATTAGAGACGTTTCTTTACGTTGAATTAAAGACGTTTATTTACAACAAACTAGAGACAATCTATTTTACAACGAATTAGAGATGTTTATTTACGTCGAATTAGAGACTAATTTTTCCCAACGAATTGGGGACGAAAACTATTTACGACTAATTAGGGACGAATTTGGATAATTATTTTTAAAAAAATAAAATTATTTATAAAATATTTTATGATTTAATTAAAATTTTTAGAAAATGTTTTAAATTTTAAATTTGATTTTATAATATTTATAAAATATTTTAAAATTTTTTACAAAAACATTAAAAATACAAATATTTATTGTAAAATTTCATCAAACAAATCTGCACTACAGACTTCTTGCTCCTCAGTCACTCTTTGGTTTAAATCGACGTCCCTCTGGGTCGAAGTCTGGATCCCAAGGGCCTGACGTCTACACTCCAATGCCTCCATCTGATGGGGATTGTCCGCAACCAAAATATCGAACATAGACTCCATTGCTGCAAACTACTCAGCCGTCGATCGCTGTAGCTCCGCTATTTTGTTACGCGAAGCTGTCAATTGAGTACGGAGAGAGCTTTCCCCCATCCAAGTAGAAGTGACTCTTGGGACATCTTGCGCGGATCCTACTCCAAGAATCCGTCCTTTCTTCCTCAGAGCAATCTGGTAAAAACATTAATCATGTTAGTATTAATTATATTACCTATAAGTAATTAAACATTGAAATTAAATACTTAATAATATATATTAACTAATTACCTGTTTATAAATTGTGTCTACTTCTGAAGTAGTCAATTCCACAGGAGTACTTCCTAGGAAAGCNGTGAAGTAGTCAATTCCACAGGAGTACCATCGGAGGTTTCCTGGGAATGATGAGTCTGACTCTCCTGAACGGCAGGTACAACCTTGTTGTGTAGCCTCTCTCGAACAAATCCGGAAGAGAAGAAAAATGTCCTAACTCTTCAGCCTAAAAATTGTAAAACTTAGTTAAATATCTAATTAATTAAAAATTATATGAACTAAATATTTTAATTTTAAATAAACCAACTTAACATCTGTAGAGCGACTCCGCCAAAAGGAGTTTGCCCAACAGTGTGAGGCATAGTGAGCGGCAAACCGTCTGGTCCAACCATGTTCCGAGAAGCAGAACACTGAGCAGCTTTCTTCACGGAATTGGGGTCTATCCAAAAATTCTTCAACTCCTCCCAAACCGCGGTTGTCATAAAGCTAGGTTTGTCGTCATCTCCTTTCACCTCCCAATCTGTCTTCCAATTAGAGACAGTGTTAGAAAGCTGGTTCATGGCTTTCTTGTTGAACTCATGCTTGACGGTCTCGTTGATGGAGACGTCTCAGTTCCAATGTTGCTGTTAAAAAAGAGGATTTAATTAGTATTAAGTAATTAAATAAGTTAATTAGATAAAACGAAATAATTAAAATTAAAAAAATATTTACCGCGAAAATCTTAGACTACGTTACGCGAATATAGTATGGTACCGATGTCCAGTTAGGGGCTGCCTCAACAAAAAAACTCTTGATGCACTTTATAATGTTTCACCCCACTTTGCTATCCACACCAAACCTAAATTTTATATAACAATTGTAATGAGTAAATATATAATAAGAAGTACTTTTATTTTAAATTTCTAAATTTAATTTGTAAAATTAATACTAAATAGTTAACTTACCAATAAGTACCACTAGGTCGATCAATATGCAATACCGGCAAATTCCCGCGATTTCCATGCACGGGAATATCCTCCACCCTATACTGTGCATAGGGTACATCCAGGGTACCATGAGATCCGGATGAATAGCTCCAGGAACCGGTGGAGGGTCGACGGGCTTGTCTGGTTGCTGCTCCGGTCGTGATTGTGACTGAGGAGGGACACTCTGTGACTGTGTCTCTGGTATCCTGAAGAGGTCGACGCTGCAGCAGAGCCCTGATGACGAATATGTGCCCTGAATAAAGTCACTGTAGTGGACACGTCGTCTATGCTTACGGGAAGCAATAGATAAATCTGCAATAATAAGAAAATCAATCGATTAATAATCTATAATAACCGGAAAATATTAATTATATTCTAAAACTAAATTCCATCCTAATTTATAAATTTCATCTATCCTAATTCTATTTATCCTAATTTCATAAAATTACAGCGAAAATCTAGAGAGAAGGTAGAGAGTTACCTTAGAGTGAAAAAGTGAGGAGAAGAAATGGCACATGATTTGAGATTTCGTTTGGCTTATATAGAATTGAGTTTCGTCGTAAACGCGTTGTCAACGGTCAACGTCGTAACATGGCAACGCGTTTACGATGGAAACTTGTTACCGCGTTGTAACAGTGTTTCGTCATAAACACGTTGCCATGTTACGACGAAGATCGTTAACAACGCGTTTACAACGATTGTTTTTAATGTAAATCCCGCTAATTCTTGTAAGTTAGGTGCCTCAGCAACTACTGGCTCGTTATTAGTTTCCTGAAATGCATCTGTAACCATCTCATGCATCCTATCATGCTCTAAAACGCAATGAACCTCATTCTCATTCTGATAACCATCATCATGCAAATTACTCGATTCAGCTGCATTAACTCCAACATTATTACTACTTGCTTCATCATTCCCACCACCACTATAACCTTCCCCATGGTGAAACCAAATGTAATAATGTGGTGTAAACCCCCTATTTAATAGATGATTCCAAACAGTTTCTACTCGGGCAAATTTCGTATTTTTGCACTTCTGACAAGGACATAACATCTTACCCGATTCAAGTGTGATTTCAGTTTGACTGGCTTGGTACATGAATATTTCAACCTCGTTCATAAACTCCTTTGTGACGATTCCAGTAGCATCTCTTTGCATATACATCCACTTTTGTTGCTCGTATATATCACCACCAAAAGACATTTTTTAGTTTTTTTTTTCAATTTGTTTGTTTGTGTTGTGTTGTGAATTATGAAGAGAGACCTCCACCTTATATAGGCAAAAATTTAACAATGCAACATTAAATCAAATACGAGTAATTTACAACGTATGTAACTAACTACAAATACCTAATTTCACATTTCTTCGTTAAATCGTTGTAATGAGAATTCGTCGTAAACAACATGCAAAATTAAGACGTTTTTGCAACGAAAACAAATATTTTGAGACGTTTTACGACGTAATTTAGACTTGTAAAAAAACAATTATGTATCACGAAAAATGTGTTTACCAAATTTTCAAATTCATCTTTAAATCATAAATAAATTTCGTCGTAAGTGTGTTGCAAATTAGAGATGTGTTTACAACGAATCAGTTCAAACATGTTAATATGTTGTAAATGCATCATAAAATACCAACATTTTTGCAACACCTTTACAACGAATCTATATTTCATCGTAAAGGTATTGGCAAAATGTTCCTAATTTACGACGTCCCTAAAACGTCGTAAAGGACGTTGTTAAATTAGTGTTTTGTTGTAATGCTACTAATAGAGAAAGACCCATTTCATAGCATAAACTCATTTTCATTTCCAAAATCCTCTATTTTTTAAAGTTAGGTATAATCAAATCTTAGACATCTAAATTATTAGTTGGAACATATAACCATTAGACTAAAAAGAGCAAAGTAATTTTTAAATAAAGTTTTATTTTAATTTTTTAAAACAGAATTTAATTGTTAAAATAGTAATCTGAAAACCTTAAATTCCGAGGCCATAATGAAGTTGCAGCAGCCTAACATCGGAGATTATTTTTTTCCACCAACCAACTTTTTCAGTTTTTATTATCTTTAATGCTCCTGATCATTTTTTGTTGACCTTTAAATGAATCATTAACTAGTTTTGCACATGTGCTACACGCAGAATAATATTTATGAATCAATTTATGTAATTTTTATTTTACTATCACTTACGACGATAACATTACTTCCAAGTAGAAGAATCAACCATTTTTTCACTCTCACCAATCTCTCGAAATTGATTTTAAAATATTTCACTCTCTATCTCTTTACTTTATATTTTCTTTATTATTATTTTTTAATTTTTTTACTTTAAATTTCACTAATTTCTACTTTGTAATTAATATTTTTTTGAAAATTGAATTTTGATGATGTGTATTAACCAAAAAATTTGATTGGTGCTGAGAATCAAAGTTTTAACTAATATGTCAGTTCTACAATGCTCTAAAATACTAATGTGTCGGTTCTAATTTTGTACCCGCACAAATGAGCAGTTATAAATTTGACACTATATTTTTTTAATATTTTGTTTTTAAATATTTTAAACACAAACATTCAATATTTCACTCATGTTGTTCAAGATATTTAAGAGGATGCTGTATATTTTTAATATTATTTGATTGCTAGGAATATAACTTTGCAATTTGATTCGATATGTATGCTTCCAAAACTTCTCCTTGAACTTCCTCAGCTCCTATCATTTCTCTTTGAGCTTCTATAGATATTTCTTAATTGGAGCTTTTGTAGTAGTATCAAATATTAATGTAATATTGATTTGATTGATACTCATATTTTAATGTTTAAAACTAAAAGCAACAAACCCAAATATTGAAATTTAAAAAGAATTTGTTCACTCCTTAGAAACATTATGCTTAAATTAAAATTAAATATATATTTAAAATATGAAAAACCAATAGTATATATATGTATTACTTTATTGTTTTTTTAAAACATGTTCTTTCTCCAACAAAGTCAAATACATTTAGGAAATGATAGTTAATGCATAATTATGTTTAGTTTCCTAATATTTAAATTAAGTTTGCTGATGTGTATTGTTATTTTAATTTGATTAGTTCTTTCAATTAAATAGGTTGCTGAAGTGTCATCACTAAAAATCTCTAAAATGCCACGTATCGAAATCTGGAGAGACATATTCTCTTTATATATATAATGTATGGATTTCGGGTGTATATTTTAAGTTTGGTTTATTTTGTTTTTTCCATAAAAATCGATTTGTATTAAATTTCCTCAATATCCACTTAATTAACCAGCCATTATGGTATGTTACAATAAAGAAAAGCTTGATAAAACTCCTTTTGCATAGCAACATAAGTTTACTTGTCAAATGAGAGCCTAGCTTTTGCTCGTCCGGTTGGTCAATGAACGTAATTTCTTTCATAGTAACTTTGTTAAGTATTGGGCCTTAACTACAAGGCTCATAAGTGATGTAGCGTATTTAAAGCCCATATATTTAAGACATAGCCTAACCAGATGGTATCAACACATAAACTAATTAAATAAAACCATAATTTGTATTTGTTTTGATAAATCAAAACCATAACATTTAGCAAACATTTTGTTGTTATATATTACATTAGCAAATATATACTTGTAATAAATTTATTTCATTCAAGTTTTATTCGTACATTTTACAAAATTAGATAATCATATTCTAATAAAATAAATAGTAATTAATACTTCTTAAATTAACGAATGCGTCATGCACATGTAATGTGATCGTCTAACTTTTTTTCTAAGTCCACCACTTACTTATCTTGATTCTTAATTTATCCATTTTTATTATTATAATATTATGAGTCCTGTGTTTGGACCTTGTGAGTGATTAGTTAGGTAGTCATGATTCATGAAAAACTCATCACTATTAAGCAAATCTTTTACCAACCAACTCATATGTTGTTTATTTTAAAATTTTTTATTTATATAGTTTTCCCAAGAGTAGGTGTCCTATACTGGGGCTACTTTGTAATTATTCCATCAATATATCAAATCATATAGCACATAATCATGTGATGATTAGGTAATTATAATCAACTATATTTTCGTTTTAATATATAATTGATTATAAGGAAGAAATGACACAGCATATCTAATTCTAATTTATTATCATTTATATTTGTTGAGATGTAAGTTGTCATTTATAAATTCAAAAAATCCAAAACATGGAAATAAACATCCATGAAATTATTAATTAAATATATGCTTTCTCACATTATAAATTTTTAAATAAAAGATTGAAGGCGACGGGCTAATTATTATATAATGCGTGCATGCATTCTTTGCTTATTATTACAACTACATATAAAATAGACATAAAATTATAGTTAATAATCAAAATAGTATATAGTTGGTTTCTGATGTGAAAACACTTTCACGTAACTTGTTGTATTAGACCATTGTTGAGAACAAAAGTCAGCAAATATGATTTTGACGTTAAATGATTTAGACCAATATGATTTGTATTAGTGATATCTCATTTTCTTATGGGACATAAGGCAAAGAATGTATATATATTTCTTGTGTTTTCACCGAAAATAATAAAAAAATATTTAACTGCTACCAACGAATGAATTACATTAGTGTCTTACCAAACAAAAACATACTCTATCTATTAATAAAATTATCTTATAATAAAAAACTAACTTTAGTGCCTCTAGCAGGCTAGCTCACCAGCAACTAAATACATAGTCAAAACAATACTTTTTTTTTGTTGATAATTTTAGGTGATCGATAAGTGAATGTTTGCTGGATGAAAACGTATCATCTTAATTATATGGACTGAAGATCAAGTGATCTGTAAATGTCCGAGATTAAAAACCGGTAATTATATTTACGTAGAACATACTCTATAAATCAATATTTTCTGTTGCCTAAATTAAGTTTTTGGTTAAATTAATATATACTATAAATTAATAAAATTCTATAGTTCCAATATTATAAATTTATAATGTTTTTATGTTAAAATTATAAAGTTTGACTATATATGTATAATGTATGTGCTCAAACAACTGTTTTTTTTGGTTTTTTATTTTTTTATTTTTTACAAGTTATCAAAGAACTGTTGAATAAGGAATATAATAGTTTTACAGTTGAGCTAATTTGGGTTTAATGCTTAATTGAATTGAAGAGCTTTGGACCAATAATTGAAGTAAGGCAAACAGACTTGGTACTTTGGAGTAGAATATTTCCAATTTTTATCATTTGTACGTTCAAAATTCCTAGTGGTTAGCTAAAGGTACAATATATAAAACGAAAGCAATTCTTCACAACTTCTAACTAACAATTAGATGTAAGATTCATTTTATTCCACTTAATGTTTGTTTATAAGTAAACCGGCGGCCGAACCAAATCGAAGACCAATTTAAGATCCTTGCAATCGCAACACGTGTGCTTTCGTCATGCATATTCCACACCTTTTTTCCATTTTTCTAAGAAAGTTTATTTGTTATTTGTTTTTGTTTTATTTGAGGTCGTCATCGATGGTGATATTTCAACTTTCTTCATTTTTTTCAACCTAGTTTACTTAACTTTTTTTTTGCAGTGAAAGCTTATTTGTTCAAGTTAAAATAACATTTTCGTAAGTTGTTCACCTAACAAAAAGAAACCTATTATTGTAACTTTATTTGAGATGTGCACTCTGATGCTATTGGAGTAATAGATAACAATAATCTAACTTCATCACAACAGACAATGTATTGTGTTACAAGATCCAATGATCTTTGGTTTTATTTTAAAGACAAAACTATACAAGACATATATGCATGAGGACAAAAATCGTTGTTGTTGTAATGTCTGGTAAATGATATTTATCATGTCGCGAAAATAACACTCATATTTATTAACATAAAAAATGAATGTAAGCATGGGCTTCGTCATATTTTGTTTGGTTTTGACTCAAAATGAATATATATCGCACTATAGATTTATTATTATTATTATTATTATTATTTTTTTTTGTAAAAATACTATAAATTTAGAATCTTAAACTTAACTCCCTCTCTATTGGAGATACATATACACTGAATTTAAGTTAGGTATTTGATTCGGATTTATTTATGATAAATGACCATACAAATTAATTACTATAGTGGATAAATGGCCGAAACTTTGACTATAAATCAAAGTTAAGGCGGTAAAAATTCACATTATTATTTTATACATTCTTCGAAAAGTAACCCAATATATATGTACTATATTTAACACTATTTTATTATTTTTAGTCAAATGGACGGTCTTATATAAAAGATCTAAGGAAAAACTTTATATTCCCGACAAAAAAAAAGGAAAATACTTTATCTTTTATGTTTTGTAAATTTACATTCTGCAAATAATTAAATGTTGACTCAATTGGTCAGATCGACAAAATTGATGAAAAAGGGTAGAATAGCTTATCATTTTCTAATATCATATTATTGGTGTATAATGACAAACTATATATGGTAATTAAGTCATTAAATTTATAAATGAAACATAAAATAACATTTTATATGGCATATTACATGTTATAGGATGGTCTCATATATCGTATAATAGGCTCTATATATAACATTTCTTTAATAGTATATAACAATATAATGGAATGAGATCTTGCGTCCAAATTTTGATGCTACTCACACAGGTTATAATAATAAAATACCCACAAAAGATAGAGCATTTTATGTGGTAATTAGTTTATGGCAGTGTAACGATTAATGCTAATCTGAAGCATAGAGGCTTAAATTGTGAGAAAAGTTGTAGCAGGAAGAGAAATATTAACCGTGTTCTGTTTTGAATGTCTAACATTTATATAATCACGGACTTTATCTAATATTTCATTTCATATGGACATTTTCCCATGAAATATTATGTTCTCCAACTTAGAGTATTTGTTATGGCGATTACTTAAGAATTTGTATTTTTTAAATATAAATAGAGATCCGAAGGACATTATTAAGATGGTAGATGAAGAGGTAACGACATAGATCCAGGCACCGCAAGGAGTTGAACCATTAGCAGTGTTTAGACCATTATCAATGTCATTGTATTTGATGGGATACAAATGTTTTGTAGACGAGTCTTGCGTAGGACGGATTCAAAGCTTTACTCTAATTTAGGGTGGTTTCACTTCCTGAATAAAAATATATATGTTTTTATATGGGAGCACGTGGAATAAAGAGATATTGATCATCTTTACATGCAAAGTTCAAGGCAGTTTCTTAGGTTATGTCATGCCTAATTTCTCTATACATCTAAGAAGTAGTAATGACAATAAACTACTCTGAAGTTATGAAGAAGATCCAAAAATCAAATGAGTGGCCAACTTTTCAGATATATATAGAAGATTTTATGCAGTTTCGTAGTTTGTTTACATCATTTTCTTTTGGGTGATTTACTCAAGTAGTCCAAAATAATAGGAGAATGACTTAAATAGTGTGGAATTATCTTAAATGACTTAAATAGTCTTTTTTCTTCTTAAATTGTCACTTTGCCCTTTTGAGATGTGTAAAAAAAACGTAAACGAAAATACCATTAATGAATTGTGACACGTCAGCACGCGCATATCGCGAAGATCTGCCGCCACGTCAGCATAAGCTCAACCAAACTCAACCAAACTCTGTCAAGGTTAACCACACCATAATTGATCTTCACAAAGCACTGTCAAATAAAAACCATACCAACTTTCTATAATTAGGAACTCATTTTGATGGAGACTAAGTATTTGAGGTTTTACCAGTGTGGTAGAGTTTAGCAGACTTTTCACCCTTTGTGGTGGAGTTTGGTTGAGTTAGCAACGCTAGTGTAGTTGAGTTTGGCAGAGTTATATGGCGGAGTTTGACAAAGGTCGTCCACTGTGTGGTAGAGTTTGGTAGAGTTGTATTTGCTAGTGTGGTGGAGTTTGGTTGAGTTAGCAACGCTTGTGTAGTTGAGTTTGGCAGTTATATGGCGGAGTTTGACAAAGGTCGTCCACTGTGTGGTAGAGTTTGGTAGAGTTGTATTTGCTAGTGTGGTGGAGTTTGGTTGAGTTAGCAACGCTTGTGTAGTTGAGTTTGGCAGTTATATGGCGGAGTTTGACAAAGGTCGTCCACTGTGTGGTAGAGTTTGGTAGAGTTGTATTTGCTAGTGTGGTGGAGTTTGGTTGAGTTAGCAACGCTTGTGTAGTTGAGTTTGGCAGTTATATGGCGGAGTTTGACAAAGGTCGTCCACTGTGTGGTAGAGTTTGGTAGAGTTGTATTTGCTAGTGTGGTGGAGTTTGGTTGAGTTAGCAACGCTTGTGTAGTTGAGTTTGGCAGTTATATGGCGGAGTTTGGCAGAGGTCGTCTACTATTTGGTAGAGTTTGGTAGAGTTGTATTTGCTAGTATGGTGGAGTTTGGTTGAGTTAGCAACGCCTGTGTAGTTGAGTTTGGCAGAGTTTGTTCATTTAACCTAGTTTGTACAATGATGATTTTGTCCCTTAGTAATTGCATCACCTACCTTCTTTCTCGCCAACTCAATGCAGCCTTGAAACACAAATCACCATTGTTGCTTAACCTTATTCCATATCTTTTGAGCTTCTTTTGCTTGGTTTTGGATCCATGGATCAAATCGTTTTAGTTTGTGGGATTTAGAAATTCGACTAAAATCATTGGTTCTTTCTAGTAAATACTCCTCATGGTTGTAAAATCATGAACTTGAGTGAAAATGTGCGTTATGATGAGTTTCTGAGGATGGTGCATGAAGATTTCGAGCTAAATCAACATATCTACAAGATAAAACAGAGTTACATATCAAATGAACTCATGCATGCACTACCACAAGATACACCTCCAATCTTCATGACCAACGAGAGACAATTGCGTGGGTATGTGCAACAATTTAGAAAAGAGTATATTCGTCTTTGTGTGGAGATTTCAAGGAGATCTTATGTTCCGATGGAAGAATGTGCAAGATTTGAGCCTAAATGTGAGCCATCCTTTGAACCATTTGATTCAACATTTGCAAGAGTGAATTCAACGTGTGGTAGAGTTACTTCAATGTATGGTAGAATTATGCAGACTTTCAAACAAGAAGAAGAACATGTTGATTACGATGACGAAGTGGAAATGAAATTTGACTACTGTGAGGATGTAGATGGTGCAAGCTCTGGTGATGAAGACTTCATAAGTGTTCAGAGGAAGTGCAAAGAAGAAGATAGAAAAAATCTTCCTCCTAAGAAAAGAGATTCGACATTTCAGGATGAGTACTTAGACATCAAAATGAGGTCACTTCAATTAGCTGTGGGACAAATTTATCCCACAAAAGACGATCTTGAGTCAAGGTTGAAGACATATTCTGTTTTATATAGGTTTGACTTCGACGTCGTATCATCAACGAGGATGTTATTGGTTGTGAGATGTTAGGTTCCAAACTGCACATGGAGAGTCCGTGCTTCATGCCAAGACCCTGATAGTCCATATTTCTATATCCGGATATATTGTGGAGAACACACCTTCTCAATTATGGAGAGGTCATCTTGGGCACGTCAAGCAACGCCCGATATTCTTGGTCGTTTATACTTGGATTTTGTTGGTAGTGTTGGGCCTTCTGTTTTACCCGCTCATGTCGCTGAATCACTGAATAAACGTTTTGGTTTGAAAGTATAATTCCTTCATGGTTGACTTCGGTAAAGATAAACTAGTACGTGGTAGACTTTGGTAGACTTTTGGTAGGCTTTGGTAAACTTTCGTAGACTTTGATAGACTTTGGTTGATTTTTAAATGATGCATGATAGACTTTGGTTGACTTGTGGTGGACTTTAGTTGAGTTTGGTTGAGTATGGCAGAGATGCATGATAGACTGTGGTAGAGCTTGGTTGAGCTTGGTTTATTTATGTTTGATATAAGTTTGACTTTTTGTTTGAACCTTGTACATATGAATTACTGGAAGGCACATCGTACTTTAAGGGAAGCTCGGGCTCTAGTGACATGAACTTCAGAGAATAGTTTCGCAGAACTTCCCTCGTATTTGTATATGATTAGACGAGCAAATCCAGGAACACTTGTCAAGCTTGAAGTTGATGGAGAGGATAGGTTCAAGTTTCTATTCCTTGCATTCGATGCAAGCATCAGAGGATAGGTTCAAGTTTCTATTCCTTGTATTCAATGCAAGCATCAAAGGATTTTCGTGTATGAGGAAGGTTGTTGTTGTCGATGGAACATTTTACAAGGAAAATATAAAGGGACTCTTCTCACGGCAACAATGCAATATGGGAGTTTCAACATTTTCCCTTTGGCTTTGGTGTGGTTGATACCGAGAATGATGAATCTTGGGAATGGTTTTTTAGACAACTCAACCGCGTCATTCCCGATGATCAAGAATTGGCCATCATTTCAGATAGGCATAGATCAATAGCTAAATCAATACAAAAAATGTATCCACTTACGGCTCGGGGTGTTTGCACTTACCATCTACGGAAAAATATTTTATGTAATTTCAAAGGAAGATAGTCCTTTAAGTTGTTTAAGAACGCTGCAACTGCATATAGACGTGGCGAGTTTAATATGATATTTGGCCAAATAGAGAGACTAGATCGGAGACTATATGAGTATTTACAAAGGAGTCGTGCACATTTTCCAGGGAATAGATACAACTTCACTACTTCAAACATAACAGAATCTATCAATCTTGCGTTAGCTGAAGCGCAAACTTTCCCTATTGTGCAGCTTATAGATGCCATTAGGGTAATGTTAACAAGGTGGTTCGTGAAGAAGAGGGCAAAGGCAGCAGCAACAACAACCATTTTCACTACAACAATCGAAAAACTTCTAAAGCTATGGCTTGGTAGATTTTGGCGGAGTTTAGTAGATCTTAGATATCTGTGTGGTAGATTTTGGTTGATCTTGGTAGATCTTGGATGTTACGTAGTAGAGGTTGGTAGAGTTTGGCGGAGTTTAGCAGATCTTGGATATCTGTGCGGTAGAGTTTGGCGGACGTTGGCGGACTATAGTAGACATAAAAATTTCTGTGTTCTTATACCTTGCAAATTAGACTCCTCGAAGTAACACAATGCAGTGTGCAAAACATTGACGAACATCAAGCTGTTGTCACGTGCTCTGCCTCCTCACATTTGGTTAATTTGACGGAGAAAACGTGTTCTTGCAGAAGGTTTGACTTGGATAAAATACCTTGTGTGCACGCCTTAGCCGCAGCAGAAGCATGGCAGCATTCGAAGATCGAGCTCACAGATCCTTACTATTACACAAGTTACTTGTACCATGCGTACGCCAAATGTGTGATGCCAAGAGATGTAGCACTTCTAATACCTGAAGAGGTGGCTAGTAAAGTTTGTTTACCTCCTGTTGTACGTAACCAACCTAGTAGGCCAAAGCACTCGCGGTTGAAAGGTTGGTTTGAGAGCTCATTAGAGGGAAAATGCCCAAGGAAAGTGACGACTTGTTCGCGATGTAAAGGTGTGGGACATAATGCTCAAACATGTAGGGCATACGTACAATCTTGAACTCCTTAGGTTTGTTTTTTTTAATGAATGTTGTAAATCTAGCAAACTCTATTATGTGTCTATCCATGTTATGTGTAAGCTACATTCAGATCTTTCCAAACTCTACTAATATCACCACAAAATCTATTCAATTTCAATCTTCTAATGCAATAGATCGGCAAATTCTTTGTTTTAGACTTTGGTTGATCTTGGGTGTTTGTGAAGTATAGTGTGGTGGAGTTTGGTAGAGTTTGGATGAGTTTGGTGGAGTTTAGCTGATAAGTATAGTGTGGTGGAGTTTGGTGGATCTTAAAATTGTGTGGTAGAGTTTAGTTGATCTTGGATGGCTGTGAAGTATAGTGTGGTGGAGTTTGGTGGATCTTGAAATTATGTGGTAGAGTTTGGTGGACTTTGGAAGATGTTAGCAAAAACTCATTCATATTTCGTCCTACAAAATGAAAAGTTATACACTCTCATAGGACCATCATCTAACGTCATAAAATATTGATCATTTGAGAGTATTTGTTAACAAAAGAGAGTTTTGCTAATTGCTAATACAAATTCAACCAAGATCTACCAATCTAAAGGTTAGTCTACTAGTCCAAAAGCAACCCCTGCGACGCTGAAATCAATAGCTTATTGTCAATTTTCTCCGAATGTGGATTAGGATCTGTGGATGAGATTGTCTCTAGTAATGGAAGCTCATCCATGAAGTAAATGCCGAATTTCATCCGGATAAAAGGGACGAACTTATCCTCCAGTCCCTTAAATCCCTATCCAACAACTATACACTCAATAAACTTTAGCGTGTAAATGCTGCAGTCACCAGATTGGTGGTTCACCGGGGTCGCCTTCACCCTAGTGATAGTGTAAGCCTTCCCATTAACTTGTTTCCGCAGCTCCTTTGCTAACATGCTCCTATGCAGATATGGAATCATCCTCGCGTACGACCTGCATGCATAAGAAAACGTAAAAAACACTTATAAGTCAAAGCTAAAGTTCTCTATCAAAGATCAACCAAACTCTACCAAGATCTACCATATCTCAACCATATATAGCATAAGAGTCAACCAAACTCTACCACGATCTACTATAACTCAACCATACATTGTATAAGAGTCAACCAAACTCTACCACGTTCTACCATAACTCAACCACACATTGCATAAGAGTCAACCAAACTCTACCAAGATCTTACATAACTTAACCACACTTTGCATAATAGTCAACCAACCTCTACCAAGATCTACCAGAACTCAACACACATTGCATAATAGTCAACCAACCTCTACCAAGATCTACCATAACTCAACCACACATTGCATAAGATCCTCTCTATGTCATCGTAAGCATCAACGCCAATAAAATCCCTCATCGTTGTTATTCTCTTCAATGCGCAATAGTGGGTTATGCTTCTGTTTACCAACGGGAGCCTTCCTGCTGCAACCACCCTCTTGGGATAGTTCTCCTGATCCCCATAGCTTGGAAAGTAAACAATAAAACAATTAAATATTAAACTCAATCAAGGTCATCCACAAATAACCAGAGTCAACCACACTATAAAATATCTCTACCAAGGTCATCCAAAAATAACCAAAGTCAACCACACTATAACATAACTCTACTAAGGTCTGCCAAAAATAACCAAAGTCTACCACACTGAAAGATAACTCTACCAAGGTCTTCCAAAAAAAACCAAACTCTACCACACTTGAACATAACTATACTAAAGTCTTCTAAAAAAAACCAAAGACTACCACACTATAACATAACTCCCCCGACGTCAACCAAACTACACCAAACATAAACTAGTTTAACCAAAATCAACCACACTATAAACTACATTTACCAAACTCTACCAAAGACTAGTACACTAAATTTGACAAACTCAACCACACTAACGATAACTCTACCAAACTCAACTGAGACTCTACTATGTGTAACAATGACAAACCCAGAAAATCAACCAACAAATACCACATCAGAAAACTAAGAAATCTAAACAAACCCACAAAATCAACCAAAATCTACTAAAGTTCAAACTAAGAAATCGAGACAAACCCACAAAATTGAAGCCCTAAAACTTGGAATAAATGATTTACCTTGACCAATATGTCCCTTGAATCACTCGATATGTGAGTTTAGTACAAACCCTAGAAAAAAATTCGAAATATGTAAATTGAACAATTGACAGTTCAAAAACCCTTGAAATATGCTACATTACCTTCAATGCACAAGACCCAGTTGAGAAATTAGAAGAATAAGTCGAATTTTGGAGAAACTTTTTTTTGCAGAGGAAGAAGATGGATGCGAAGAAGAAGAGGAGAAGAATAGAAGAAGATAAGAAGAAGCCACGAAAGAAGAAGAAGATAATTGAGAGGAAGAAGAAGAAGAACAAGAAAAATCCAAGAAGAAGAAGAAGAAGAGAAGTTACGAAGAAGAAAAAAAAATGAAGAAGTTGAAAAAGTATTTTTTTGACAATTTTTTTAGTTACATGAGTGTAATAAGTGGACAAATCAATTTTTTTCTAATTTTTCCTACATATTTTTTTTGTCCAATTTTTTTGAGATTATTTAAATTATTAAAATATAAATGTAGACTATTTAAGTCATTTTTTTTTCTTTTTTTGGTTGAAATTTTGAAAGCGGATTTTCTAGCCAACAATATAAAAAGTTTGTCCAAAAATCTTGTCGATTGTAAGTAAAGTCACCGTTGCGGCAAATTAACATTTTTTGATAGTTGCGGCTAGTTAATTTTTTTTGGATTGATCGAATGAGTTAAGTTGAATAGAAAATATATAAAGAAATGTTATGCGTGAATGAAGCGGACGTAAGGTAATTGGTCACTCTAATTAAAATCAGAAGGAAACAAAAATGAAAGATGTTTGCCCAATTTAAAAAGTGATTTGGTACCCAACTTTCTCTAAATTAGATTTCATATCTTCAATTTCTTTACTATTTAAAGAGTGACTTTTTTTTTTTTAAATTGGTTTTGAGCATGACTTTATATGTAGAGAAATTTGATGTGGTCGAAGAATTTTATTTTAGACTTCCAAAAATCTTAAACCCAAAGCAGTCAAACTCAATGTTTCTCAGTATTACCTGATCATGAGATGACACTCGTAAGGTGAGAGCATCCTTACGTCTTGTTTGGTAGATTATTAACTTAAACTATACCTAAATTAACATTTTTAAGTCAAGTTTTTATATATTATTAGTTTACCGCTTATCAAACTTTTTTTTTTCCCTTCAAATTAACTTTATTAAGAATGATCACACTTTTTCTTTTACTTTAAATTTGAAAGCTATTTAACAAAAGAGAAAAAAAAACTTGAAAGCATTTTTCCAAAAGTTGGTATAGCTATTGATAGAAACTTTATTACCTTAATTTGACTCTCTTAATTCTAACTAACAAATTTTATTGAAACTAATTTTACAAAACAATGATAATCACATCACATGTTTAAATCGAATTTGGTTTTACATTATAAAGAAAGTGGATTCAATTTATAAAATTTCAAAGGCAATCTTTTGTCTTTTGACTGAATAAACAATTTGAGACTCTCAATATTTAATTTTTAAACACGTTTGATGTATAAGTTTTTGATAAGTATTATTTATTTTTCATAAAATGAAAGTATAAGATTAGAAAAAGATGGAGTTTTGGCAGATACTCATCACAATTCAGACAAGTTTTTTACCCCAACAAATCTGATTTAACAATTGTCAACGTCTTTTGTTGATAACATGTTTCTCATTGTCCGGATCACACACCACTTCATATATATAAATACACATAAGACCCAATTAGATATGGTAAAAAGGAATCTCTAAAGTGTAACTGTTGAGAGAGAGAGAGAAAATGGGTAAAGGAAGAGCGCCATGTTGCGACAAAACCAAAGTGAAGAGAGGACCATGGAGCCAAGATGAAGACATGAAACTTATCTCTTTCATTCACAAGTATGGTCATGAGAACTGGAGATCTCTGCCACGACAAGCTGGTAATGTTCCTGATCTATAAATGTCTCTTTCTTTAGATTTTCTGATCTTCTGGTTCTGATGCTGATTCTATCTTTGCATGCAATGAAGGATTGTTGAGGTGTGGCAAAAGTTGTCGTCTTCGATGGATTAATTACCTCAGACCTGATGTGAAACGAGGCAATTTCAGCGCAGAGGAAGAAGAAACCATTATCAAACTTCACCAGAGCTTAGGGAACAAGTATGTGTTATCTTGTTGATTCCTTGTGTGGCTAGTTTCAATTTTTGACACTTGCTTTTCTGCATTTTGAATTCAGGTGGTCAAAGATTGCTTCTAAACTGCCAGGAAGAACAGACAATGAGATTAAGAATGTGTGGCATACCCATCTCAAGAAAAGATTGAGCTCGGACACTAACGTTAACTCCGAAGAAGTGGCTTCAAAAGGTTCTTTGAATGAAGAGGAGACCTCTCAAGAGTCACCTCTCAATGCTTCTATGTCTTTTGGTGGCTCCAACATTTCAAGCAAAGAAGATTTACAGATAGGTCAAGAGTTTGACTATATTCAAGGTTATAGCGACTTTACGGCGATGTTACAAGAGGTTGACAAACCAGAGCTGCTGGAGATACCTTTCAATCTAGATCCTGACATTTGGAGTTTCATAGACGGTTCAGATTCATCCTTTGAGAAGAGTTTGACTACAAGGACTATTCAAGAGTCTGAAGAAGATGAAGTTGAGAAATGGTTCAAGCACCTGGAAAATGAACTCGGGTTAGAAGAAAGCGATGACCAAAAACAACAGCATAAACTGGGAATAGGAAACGAAGAAGAATCAACATCATCATTATCACTCTTGGAGAGTTATGAGCTTCTGATACATTGATGGAAGGCATAAGCAACTCATACTTCACCTTAAAAACATAATTATTATCCTCATTGAGGATGTACTATGATAGAGCTAAATTCTTGGCATCTTAGTAGCAAAATCAGGTAGGCGTAGTAGCAATAGCGAAGAAACTTAGAATTGTATAAGCATGTAGATATTACAGAGCCATAAGACTACCAAGTGAAACGTTGTAACTGCTAATGATTTGCTTTGTAGCAAAACCAAGTTATCACAAGCTAATAACTATCTAGAACTGGAAAGCTTACAGAGATGAAAACTATCGATTGCTATTGTCCTGATAATTCATTTCAGCAGCTAAAAATCTCTACATATGAGCAAATAAAGAGCTCTTGAGACTCCATTCTCCAAAAACAACTTTTCTATGCTCTTGATTGAAATGTGAACATTAAAGCGTCAAAGGTTTAGCTTTCACGTAATGCCAACTCGTACAGTGATGAACACTTGGATTTAACCAATTAACACAGTTACAATTGCAAATGCTGAAATTTCAAATGAATGCTAGACGTTACGACTGAGTTGTCAATGTGGAGGGTGAAGTAGAATACAAGCGATTGCGAGAACTTACTCGTAAAGGCCGAGAAGTTTCCATTCTTTCTTCTTCCATTTGTCGAAGCGAGAAAGATACCTTTCTCTCCAAATTGAATCCAATATAGTAGTTCTCGTGTAATTGATCGGCATTGCAGACAGAGAAGATGTTCTTGCGTTGCTCCAGATCTTCTCCATCAAGCACAGTGACATGAAAAGGGTTAATCGGTGTAAGATCAAAGCAATTGGGGTAAATTATGTAACAACAGAATAGTATTTGGTCAATTTTGAAATTATTGCTTTTAAAATATGAGGCCCGAGATTCTTAATCTTGCGGCCCAATAAAGACAAACCGATTTTAAACGGTTCAGTAATTCCGGTTTCTGGTACTTCTCTCCATTTCTTATTAAATGCTTCCTTCAAATCGTTGATCTGTCCGGGAACCACCGTTGAAACACCGACGAATTAGAGCTGGCCAGCTGGCGACGCAAAGTCCTGTCTTTTCAGGGCGGCGAATCTCGATTGCTAAGTTACCCTTTCTCCCGCCATTACGAGAGGAGACGAATCTCGACATTGCAATGTTTCAAAAGGGTGGAAGAAGAAGAAGTAAAAAGAGTTACCAGGTTGAGTGGATGTTTCTCGCTCTCAGACCATTGGAACCCGGAATTATCTTGTTTCCATCAGAATGGTTTCTCTCAAATCACTAGAGAAATTTGGGGAAGAGCTGTGCATGTGCTTTCTGTCAAGGGATTGATTCGTCTGAGTGTGATGCACACCAACACTTTGATTAATATGTACACTAAGTTTGGCCGAATCAAACCCGCACGCTACTTGTTCGATGTAATGCCTGTGAGAAACGAAGTTTCTTGGAATACTATGATGTCGGGGCTAGTCCGAGTTGGGTGCTATCTGGAAGGGATGGAGTTTTTCCGGAAGATGTGTGATCTCGGTATTAAGCCAAGTAGTTATGTAATTACCAGTTTAGTAACAGCTTGTGGTCGGTCAGGTTCTATGTTCACAGAAGGGGTCCAAGTTCACGCTTTTGTGGCTAAGTCTGCTTTGCTGTCTGACGTTTACGTAAGTACTGCTATTTTGCATCTCTATGCGTTATATGGATCCGTTTCGTGTTCAAGGAAGGTCTTTGAGGAGATGCCTGAACGAAATGTGGTGTCTTGGACTTCACTGATGCTTGGTTACTCGGATAAGGGTAAGCCAGAGGAAGTGATTGATATCTTCAAAGGTATGAGAGGGGAAGGAGTTTGTTGCAACGAAAATTCCATGTCTTTGGTAATCAGTTCCTGCGGATTGCTTAAACATGAATCTTTGGGTTATCAAGTTATCGGACAGGTTTTCAAGTCGGGACTTGAGAGTAAACTGGCAGTGGAGAATGCGCTCATATCCATGTTTGGTCATATGAAAGATGTAGACTATGCAAAGTTTATTTTTGATCAAATGTCTGAACGTGACACAATTTCATGGAATTCAATTGCTGCGGCATATGCACAAAATGGTCATTCTGAGGAATCATTGAAGATTTTCAATTTGATGCGTCATTTTCATGATGAAGTGAATTCCACCACTGTGTCTACTTTGTTATCAGTTTTGGGTCATGTAGATTACCAAAATTGGGGTCGAGGAATTCATGGTTTGGTGGTGAAAATGGGGTTGGAATCGGTTGTTTGTGTATGCAATACGCTTTTGAGAATGTACGCAGGCTGTGGAAGATCAGAAGAGGCAGAGTCGGTGTTCAAACAAATGCCCACTAAAGATTTGATCTCATGGAACTCTATGATGGCTTGTTTTGTTGAAGATGGGAGGAGCTTTGATGCTTTACGACTCCTTTGTTCAATGATAAGGACCGGAAAATCAGTGAACTATGTGAGTTTTACAAGCGCATTGGCTGCTTGCTTTCGTCCTGAGTTCCTTGATAATGGCAGAATCCTTCATGGACTTGTAGTGGTCACCGGCTTATCTGACCATCAGATTATTGGTAATGCATTGGTTTCTATGTACGTAAAGATACAAGAGATGAGCAAAGCCCGACAAGTACTACTACAGATGCCTAAACGAGATGAAGTAGCTTGGAATGCTCTTATTGGTGGCTATGCTGAGGATGAAGATCCCAACAAGGCACTGGTGGCTTTTCGAACTATGCGAGTGGAAGCTGTTCCTACAAATTATATCACAGTGATAAGTGTTCTAGGTGCTTGCTTAATGCCCGGTGATTTGCTTGAAAAGGGAAAGCCATTACATGCCTATATAGTCTCTGCTGGATTTGAATCGGATGAATACGTGAAAAACTCGCTTATCACTATGTATGCGAAATGTGGTGATTTAAGCTCAAGTCGGAACTTATTTGACGGAGTTGAAAATAGGAATATCATCACGTGGAATGCGATGCTTGCGGCATATGCTCATCACGGTCACGGAGAAGAGGTGCTAAAACTTGTATCAAAGATGAGAAGCTTTGGGATGAGTCTAGACCAGTTTACTTTCTCTGAGGGACTTTCTGCTGCTGCGAAGCTAGCGCTCCTAGAGGAAGGCCAACAACTTCATGGTTTAGCTGTAAAACTGGGGTTTGAACAAGATTGTTTCATCTTCAACGCTGCTGCAGACATGTATAACAAATGTGGGCAATTAGAAGAAGTGGTAAAAATGCTTCCTTCATCGGTCAGTCGATCACTCCCCTCGTGGAACATACTAATATCAGCTTTTGGAAGACACGGGTACTTCAAGGAAGTTTGTGAGATTTTCCATGAAATGCTTGAAATGGGAATCAAGCCGGGTCATGTTACATTTGTCTCTCTTCTTGCAGCGTGCAGCCATGGGGGCTTAGTAGACCAAGGCCTTGCATATTACGACATGATTGCTAGAGATTTCGGCTTGAAACCAGCAATTGAGCATTGCATCTGTGTTATTGATCTTCTTGGAAGATCAGGGAGGTTAGCTGAAGCTGAAACTTTTATATCTAAAATGCCAATGAAACCAAACGACCTTGTGTGGCGTAGTTTATTAGCTTCCTGCAAAATTCATGGGGATTTAGACCGTGGAAGAAAGGCAGCGGAAAATCTCTCAAAGCTGGAACCAGAGGATGATTCTGTTTATGTCTTGTCCTCAAATATGTTTGCAACAACAGGTAGATGGGAAGATGTTGAGAATGTGAGAAATCAAATGGGTTTCAAGAACATCAAGAAGAAACAAGCCTGCAGTTGGGTGAAACTAAAAGACAAAGTGAGTTCATTTGGTATTGGAGATAGAACTCATCCGCAAACATTGGCCATATATGCAAAGCTAGAAGACATAAAGAAGGTGATTAAAGAATCTGGGTATGTCGCAGATACCAGTCAGGCTCTGCAAGACACAGATGAAGAACAAAAAGAGCACAATCTTTGGAATCATAGCGAAAGACTCGCTCTTGCTTATGCGTTGATGAGTACTCCTGAAGGTTCTACACTTAGAATCTTTAAGAACCTTCGCATATGCAGTGATTGTCACTCTGTTTACAAGTTAGTTAGTAGCGTCATTAGGCGTAGAATCGTGTTGAGAGATCAGTATCGGTTTCACCATTTTGTGGATGGTTTGTGTTCTTGTAACGATTACTGGTGAAGGAAGAGGAAGCTTGATTACGACTCTGTACAGTAGCTAGCACACAATGTTTTATTTTAGAAGTCTTTGGTTTAAGGTTTTGGGATTCAATAGTCTTGTAGACAGTTTATTGGATAGTAGGGAATGGAACTATAGTATTAGAAATATGGAGGTGAAAGTCACCCTATGACTATTTTGATAACTAATAAGGGTTTACTTGAAGATTTCTCTGAATTTTTAACTAAATGAAAAAAGAAAAAGCAGATTACGTTAGTTATTGAATCATAAGAAAGACATTCATTTTAGCTCGAGTACAGCAACAAACTATTTAAGGAACCAAAGTTTTACAAAAGAAAACAACTCTTTAGGAATCTGCAAAGGCCAGGAAAATCTGGTCTCAGACGCAGGTTTGTTGCTAGACTATGCGGGAAGTTACTCGACTTCAGCAAGGTAATCATCGATCTCTGCTGGAGTTAGTACCCTGCATTAACCCCAGAAAATAATTGAGAATCACAACATTTTATTCAAGTATCAGCAGACGTAATAAACATCCTGGATTTCGAACAAAAAGGGTACCTGAAAACTTTGTCAGCACCGATTTTGCCAATCTCAATATTTTTGCTTGAGATCTCTCCCTCAAATCTACCAAGAAAAAGGAGGTGAAGACTTTCAGATTATCCAGCAGTTTAAGAAGATCAACTACATGTGTCTCTGTGTGTGTACACTATCATCAGAATTTAGCTAAAGGTTTACTACAAGACAATAGCTACAATCGTTTGCTTTCATTTAAATATTTAGTGCATGGGTTTGGTACTCTAACAGCCACGAACAAGGAATTGTCTACTAAAGAATTGAAGGATCAAGAATACTAAGTATCTGTAGCTTCGTACTTACCCTTCTTTCAATGTCAGTATTGCTGTGTGAATGGCATCGTCCAGTTCCATGTCTTCTGTGTATCTGCAAGATATTCGTGGGTGCGCAAGGTTGGTCAGTAAAAGAAGATGGTTTCTTGTTACGATTGGAGCCTAAACTACTGAAATGTGAGTGAGTAAAGTCAATTTTAAGATCAGCTAACTGGTTAGAGAAACAGAAAGTAAACAATTACCTTTTCTCGAGGAATGTCTTTGCATTAGAAACATTCTTCCCCATGGCTGAAGCTTTCCAGGAGAAGTAAGAGCCGGATGGATCCACCTAGCAAAAATAAAATAAAAGTTTAAAATCAGACCTTGAGTAAGGAAAAATTCTGAAGCGACGTTTTAATTCTCAGACTATATCCTAAAAATGAGATGGTGATCCAGTTTAACCACACAAATAAGGTGATACATACTGTAACACATGATAAATCAAAAAGTTATATACTGAGCTAGAAGTTGATAAGTTTATCTTTTCAGCACTGAAAATAGTGCATATTAAGCTAAGAAGATTGGGAGACTTGATAATGATCAATCAACCAACAGATATCTTGAGGAGGAAATACCTGATAAAGTTGTGGACCCTTGTTGTCGTATCCAGCCACCAGCAGAGAAACCCCAAATGGCCTAACACCACTGTTAAGAAGAATAACAAAATTTAAACACAAGACATATGATCTAACCTATGGGAGCCAACATAACTTCATGCCAAGCAGATATCCAATCTCAAGTTGCATTTTGCAAAGCTGCACACTCAACAGTTGCTTTTACTGACCAAATCGTTCAGTTTAATTCAAACATATTGGGAATATGGGAGAAAGCAAAAAAGATGACAGATGTAAACGACTTTTACAGTTTAGAGTGAATATTGCACATACCCTGATTGAGTGAACTCTTGCATAACAGTAGCTGTTTCCCTTACAAGTTGGGTAACAGGGATGGGTTCCTGCAGGAAACAAACATTTCCGAAAGAATTAAAAAACTAGTTGACTGAAACTCCGATTCCAAGAAAATTTGACATAAAAAGTGTAAGACGATTACTTTGTACAGTCGGAGATATTGCTCAGCCTGTTTCCTACTCTTCCTAACAAGAACTCGAAAATCAGGACCCATGCCACTTCATAGAAGGAAATGCGAGAAAAGAAAAGTTAGTACATTAAAAAGAAATAAAAAATCAGAACTTATTATAAGTGAGAAGAAAACCTGTATACAACACCAATATTAGGAGTCAAATGCTGAATCTTTTGAACCTGTAACATGCAAAAGAGAAAACTAAATGTCAGAGATTTAGACTGGATTAAGCTATCTAAAAAATCACCACAAAAACAGGGTTATCACTTAATGAGACGAAAATCTGACTTCTTAGAATAAGATCCCAATACTCTTTATTACCACAGGCATGTAAGTTTGGTGGTTAGGTACGATAGATTATCAACTTACAGATGCTTCATCAACCAGAATAGAAGGCAATTTCTTTTCAGTTGCAATGACAACTCCATTAGAAGCTGCAGTAACAACTTATTTATCAGAAAAATCTACAAAATTTCTTTGATCTACTAGCATTTCACCATGTCATTGACAAACCTTTAATCCCTAAAGACGTTTGGCCTGATCCAACAGCAGTAAGGGCATGTTCTATCTGAACCAGCTTCCCAGATGGGCTGTTTCGTATCCACAGCTCAAATTAGTCACTCGAAAAAAGTACCAAAATGCTCGGAAGATAAGTAAGTGTATGATAAACCAAGTTCGTACCTGAAAGTGGTGAGAGAAAACGAGTACTGACTGTCTCCCATAGCTTCTTATGCAAATCCGCGAAATCTGTGAATAGCACAAACGAGTGAGATCAATTTCTTCGAAAAAATTTCTCAAAAATGGACTCGTGGTTCAAAATCACCAAGATCAAGTAATTCGAGTTTCGTTTCCTAAACACAATCAGACTCTAAAACTAGTATAATAGAATTGGACTATTGAGATCGGAGTCAATACTCCAAAAGGAATTATTACTGTGAAGAACATAGCTTACGTTTAGCTTCAGTATCGAGATCGAACAAGCGATTAGTTACAGAGAGAGAGAGGTGAAGAAAGAAATAGGCTTTTAGGTTTCGTGCAGAGAAGGTTGAAGTTGAGTTCTTTTTGGAAGAAGAAAGAGGAATTAAAAACCAAAACGACTGCGTTTTAGTTAGAACGTAAGCATTTTAATAAAAGAGACCGCAAACGCGTTTCTGTTATCAAAACGCCTCAGTCCTGGTCAGGCGACAGAAGCAGCATCGTTGAGAACAAAGCTTGAAGAACAGATCGGAGAATCTGACAGTAACAAGTTTGGCGGTATTTACTCAACAATTTGTTCCCTACATGGTATTGAGGTGATAGGCTTCGACTCTTTCATTAAGAACTTTATTAGTTTCTGGTCACTTCCTGATTAATCCCTCTCCATCTTCTTTTCTTGCGCAGAAGTTCTTATCAATTCGCTATCCGATAGTCTCACAACTTAGGTATTCAATTCTTTGGCTATCACTACTGGCTTTCTAGTTTAGAAAGATTTCCCATAGGAATTTGTAGTTATCTGTGTAGATATCTGTATTTTTATTCAGTCATGTAGTTCACCCGTTTGAGCCTCTTCCCTCTCCCTCGTAATATTAGCTTTGAGAATTGTTTTAAATGTTGTTTGAGCTGAATCCTTGTGTGCCATTTTGTAACGATTATTATTGCAGAGGAGAGTATTCAGTTCACAGTTATACTCTGACTGTTCAAGTTCTAAACAGCTACTCACATTAGTCGAGTTATGGCTTCCAGTAGAGGAG
The DNA here is from genome assembly GCA_900406405.1 of Lepidium africanum. NCBI lineage: Eukaryota > Viridiplantae > Streptophyta > Magnoliopsida > Brassicales > Brassicaceae > Lepidium > Lepidium africanum. The sequence continues at coordinate 141,431 of OVAX01000046.1, forward strand.
TTGGGCCAAAAGCTAATAATGTGACATCATCCATATCTACCAATGAACCTGTTGTTTCTGTTGATTGGCTCCAAGCTAATCTTAGAGAAGCTGATATTAAGGTAACCACTGTTCTTGCTGTGTTGATTTTTAGTCCCGATACATATAGTTTGTACTTTGAGATTGTAAATTTCTCCATGACTTCGTCTGCCATGATTTTTGTGTAATTTTTTTGTTTCCTGGTCAGGTTTTGGATGCCTCATGGTACATGCCACATGAACAAAGAAATCCATGCCAAGAGTATCAAGTGAGAATATGTAGAGTAGCTAACTAAGTAAATTAGCTTTAAGCCTTTATTCTGATAACCGCTATGAAACTTAAGTATGAAAGGAAAACTCTGCACTGGAGTTAGTACACAATTTTATATTGATTGGCATGTGTGTTATCCTCTTCTACAGGCTACTCATATTCCAGGTGCTCTGTTCTTTGATTTGGATGGGGTATCAGATCGAAAAACAAATGTGAGAATCGCAGTCTTTTTCTTGACTGAAGATGTTATCATATCACTGTTTTTTTCTTGACTGAAGATTTTATCATTTTGTTTTTTTAAAATCGTTGACTTCACACTGCCATCACTTATATGTGTAAGTGAAATCTTATCAGTAAGTACCCTGCATTGCAGCCATTTTGAGATATAGTTATTTCTTTAGGAACAAAATCTGGGCTCTTTGCTGTGTTATTCGTTTGTGAATATCCTTTGTCTTAGTGTGGCAAGCCTTCAGACTGTGAGCTTCTATCTGTCTTATGGCAGTTACCACACATGCTACCCTCTGAGGAAGCCTTTACTGCTGGTTGTTCTGCTCTTGGAATCGAGAATAAAGATAGAGTGGTTGTGTACGATGGAAAGGGTTTCTTTAGTGCACCTCGAGTATGGTGGTGAGTTATTGATCTCTTGTGCTTAAGTTTATTTCTCTTCTTTTTTTATTTTAGCGCAATATGTTTTCTAAGGTATTATCAAACTAATGAGAGCTTCTTTTGTTAAAACAGGATGTTTAGAGTCTTTGGACATGACAAAGTATGGGTCCTTGATGGAGGCTTGCCGAAGTGGCGTGCTTCAGGTAATGATGTTGAATCAAGTGCTTCAAGTGATGCCATTTTGAAAGTCAGTGCAGCAAGTGAGGCTGTAGAGAAAATTTATCAAGGACAAACGGTAAGCTACTTCAATCACAGAAAGATTTGCCAGTGTGATGTATCTGGCAATTCCATATTCAGTGGACTTACTACTTATAGTTTATCCACATCTTTACTGGTAGTACAGATTACTCCAATAACTTTTCAGACGAAGTTCCGGCCACATCTTGTTTGGGCTCTTGATCAGGTTAGCGTTTCCTAGATAGACTTTTTCTTTAATTTTTTTGAACTTTAAGAGAGTGCTATTGAATTTATTTCGTGATTACCTGGTTTAATTGTTCCACAAATCTAATCCATGGTGGCATTGAAGCAGAGTAGAAAACGGGTTCATCCTCACAGATGTCACTTCTGTTAATAATAGATTTTAAGTTTGTAGATAGTTTGCTACTTAATTGGAGAAGCTAATTTGATAATTGACAGGTGAAGAAAAATATGGAAGATAAGACTCATCAGCACATAGATGCACGTGCAAAAGCTAGGTATGTTTCCAAAGGTTTTGCTTGTTCGGGATTTGAATTTCAATATTAATCACATTTCTTAGAGTTTACTCTGTTTCTCAGATTTGATGGTATTGCTCCAGAACCTCGCAAGGGAATACCGAGTGGTCATATACCCGGTAGCAAATGTGTCCCTTTTCCTCAAGTAAGCTTCCATTAACTTAAAGGGATTACCTTATATTTGCGCTTTGACGCAAAAGAATATGATAATATATTCTTATGCAGATGTTTGATTCCACTCAAACACTATTACCAGCAGAGGAGCTCAAGAAGCAGTTTGAACAAGAAGGTAAAACGGAATTGGATACTCGTAAGTAGTAGTTTTAAGCGATTACTTAACCGTTTATCTGCAGACATTTCACTGGACAGCCCAATCATGGTCTCATGTGGAACCGGGGTAACAGCTTGTATCTTGGCATTGGTAACGAAATGATCATATATATTTCTTGTAAACATATGGTGAAATACTAAGACTGATTGCTCTTTTGTTTACCGGACAGGGACTTCATCGTCTTGGGAAAGCTGACGTGCCAATCTATGATGGGTCTTGGACTGAATGGGCAATTGCAGGGAACTTGCCCATGGTGGGTTGTTCTTCATGAAAAATTCCAAGAGAAAGCGACAAGATCACGAGCTTATCCGAGAGTTGGAGGGTGTATCTTTTACTATGTACATTATGTTTCAGGATTCATGAGTTTGTTATTTTCGTTGTGGAGATTGATAAAAAGTCCTCTCAACAGGAAATTGTTTTAGTCTCAACCACATACAATTTTCTATTGCGTAGATGGGATTTGTTATGAAGATATTTGATAGGGTTCGACCCTTTTGTATAAGAATTTTATTGGTTGCTGGTCACTGCCTAATTAATTCGTCTCTACCTTCTTTTCTTCCGCAGAAGATCTGTAAATCCGCAACCTTTTTGAAAGTAAGTTGTTTTTATATCGATTTTTGATCATCTCTCATTTTTCGTAGTCATTTGTTTCACTTTTAGTTTCTGCTCCTTTATGGATTAGTCATTAGTGTTAGTTTGTTTGGCTACTACTACTACTAGTGAGCTTTCGACTTTAGAAAGGTTTCACATAGGAATTTGTAGTTATCTGTATAGAGATCCGATGATGCCTGTGTCAAATGATTCAAACCCGTGGTTTTCTGCACTCTATTAAATTGTGTGTAAAGTTTGGACCCTTTATCTTTTGTCGTGGTACGTGCTTTTCTGATAACTTTCATGCAATTTGTCGTCTGTTGAATTTGTTTTATAGTGATAAGCAAACGTACGTATTGGGACCCTTTATGAGCCTCGTCCCTCTCACGATCAGCTTTGACACATGTTTTAATGTTGTTTGATTTAAATCCTTGTGTAGCACTTTGTAGGATAAAAATTGTGGTTCTAATATAACGTAAGAGTTATCTAAAAGGAGTGGCTATAAAGTAAACTGTGTAAAATATCTTAAAGAATATTAATGGAGATTCCTTAGGATGAGAGGAGAGCATTCAGTTCGCAGTTACACTCTACTTATTCAAATCATTAATCAGCTACGCACATTAGTCGAGTTGTGGTTTCCAGTAGAGGAGTTGAATCAAAAGCTAATTAAGCTACATCATCCATGTCTACCAATGAAGCTGTTGTTTCTGTTGATTGGCTCCATGCTAATCTTAAAGAAGCAGATATAAAGATAACTATAGTTTTTGCTGTGTGTTGAATTTTAGTCTCGGGACTTATGATTTGCACGTTGAGATTGTATACTTCACCAAGACTTTGTCTGTCGTGATTTTTGTGTAATTTCCTGGTCAGGTTTTGGATGGCACATGCAACATGAACAAAGAAATCCATTCCAAGAGTATCAAGTAAGTAAATTAGCTTTAAGCCTCCGTTCTAGATAACCGTTATGAAAGGAAAACTCTGCATTAGAGTTAGTACACAACTTTATGTTGATTGGCATGTATGTTATCCTCTTCTACAGGTTGCTCATATTCCAGGTGCTCTGTTCTTTAATTTGGATGGGATATCAGATCGAAAAACAAATGTGAGAAACACAGTTTTTTTCTTGACTGAAGATGTTATCTTTTTGTTTATATCTAACTCATTGACTTTACACTACCAGCACTTATATGTATAAGTGAAATCTTATCAGTAAGTACCCTGCATTGAAGCCATTTTGAGCATATAGTTATTTCTTTAGGAACAAAATCTGGACTCTTTGCTGTGTTATTCGATTGTGAATATCCTTTTTCTTAGTGTGGCAAGCCTTTAGACTGTGAGCTTATATGTGTTTTATGGCAGTTACCAGTTACCACAGATGCTACCTTCTGAGGAAGCTTTTGCTGCTGCTTGTTCTGCTCTTGGAATCAAGAATAAAGATAGAGTGGTTGTGTACGATGCAATGGCACTTCTTTAGTGCAGCTCGTGTATTGTGGTGAGTTATCGATCTCGTGTCCTTATGTTTATTTTCTCTTCTTTTTATTATTTGTATCTTTGATCAATATGTTTTCCAAGTATCATCACATTTATGACTGCCTCTTTTAAAGCAGGATGTTTAGAAAAGATTTGCAATTGCATATTTAGTCGACTTACTACTTACGGTTTACCCACATCTTTACTGCTTGCACAGATTACTCCAATAACTTTTCAGCCGAAGTTTCAGTCACATCTTGTATTTGCACTTGATCAGGTTAGTATTTCCTCAACAAACTTTTTCTTTTCTTTTTGAACTTTAGGAGATTGCTATTATATCCATTTCATTATTATCTGGTTTAGTTATTCCACTAATCAAATCCATGATGGCATTGAAGCAGAGTAGCATACTGGTTTATCTTCAGACATGTCACTTCTGTTATTAATAGATATGAAGTTTATAGATCGTTTGCTGGTTAATTGGGGAAGCTAATTTGATGATTGACAGGTGAAGAAAAACATTAAAGATAAGACTTACCAGCACATAGATGGTCGTGCAAAAGCTAGGTATGTTTCCAAAGTTAGTTCTTGTTCTGGATTTTAATTTAACTATAACATTTCATAGAACTTACTCTGTTCCTCAGATTTGACGGTATTGCCCCAGATCTTAGCAAGAGAATACCGAGTGGTCATGTACCTGGTAACAAGTGTGTTCCTTATCTTCAAGTAAGCTACCCTTTCACTTGAAGGGATTACCATTGTATTTGCGCTTTGATAACCAGAGAATATGATAATATATTCTTATGCAGATGTTGGATTCCAATCATATTCTGTTACCAGCAGAGGAGCTTAAGAAGCGGTTTGAACAAGAAGGTAAAACAGAATGGATACTCTTATGTAGTAGTTTTAAGTGATTTCACTGGACAGTCCAATCGTCACCTCATGTGGAAGTGGTATAGTAGCTTGTATTGTGGCATTGGTAATAAATGATCATATAGATTTCACTCATTTATTGTGATCATATAGTGAAAATACTGAGACTGATTGCTCCTTTTGTATACTGGTCAGGGACTTTATCGTCTTGGGAAAACTGATGTGGCACTCTATGATGGGTCTTCGACTGAATGGGCAACCGCAGGAAACTTGCCCGTAGTGCGTCTTTCTTCATGAAGAAGTCCAATAGAAAACTACAAGATCACAAGCTTAGCCGAGAGTTGGAGGGTTGTATCTTCAGGGTTCATGAGTCTGTAAGATAAATCAAAAGTTTTTTTGATACTAATCTTGTGCAATTACGTGAATTATGCATTTTACATCCAATTTAGGTATGGGATTTGTTATTAAATGTTATATAATATAACTGAAGTTCTTAGCCAAAAGGACCGCGTGGCCTAATGGATAAGGCGCTCGCCTCCGGAGCGGGAGATTGTGGGTTCGAGTCCCACCGTGGTCGTTTTTTTAATTTAACTTTTTAACTCTAATATTTATCCTAATTTCTCTTATCAGATATTGTAATTTCCAAAGAAAAAGGCTAAAACAGATGTATTAACAATATAATCTCTCATGTTCTTATGAATTAACAACAAATCATGTACAATTGAATTTCTCAGGAATATTCACAATTCTCTGGAACATGAAAACAAGCACAGGAGCTAACGGTCTGTTCAGCATTTGGATTTTGCAGCAGACCCAATCACTCACGGGTAAACTTGACCCAAAAGCTTCAACAACTTCTAGCTCTTCTCTGAACAATGAATCAATTCACAACAAATGTGTCAAAGCATGTTACAAAACTCTTCACATCTCATCTTATTAGATCATTAGAGAAATATTTCGCCAGCAATTATGTCTTACCTTCCACCAGGATGGCCAATGTAAACCACCAAGCTGAGGAGGCCACCGGGCATTAGGATTCTCTCAGCAGCCTTCAATGCTAATAATGTTGTATCCGAGACAGTGATTATTGACTTGTTGCCCCCAGGAAGATATCCGAGATTGAATGCAACCATCCTAAGATCATCATAGAACAATGTCGACTTTTTCAGTTATATCCTAACGCAGCGTTAAAAACCAAACTGGTAAAGCGAGGAGCTTGTAGCCGGGAATTCATCAATAATGTTTGCATCGGGTCATCTAATTTACACTGTACCTCACACGAGCGTTTTCAGGGACAATCTCTTCCATCTTACTATGACAGATGTTAAAAAGTTTGACGCATTCCTTCTACATTTCTTCAGCAGAATTGGAATAAGGCTCGATATTAGTACGAACCACACAGCTATAAAACCAAGCTTTGGTAATCATCTAACCTCTTTAGAACCAACGGCTTGATCCAGCAAAGAGGAAGTGCTCTCAATGGCATCTTTTTGAATGTCCATTGCATAGACATAGCCACTGCAGTCAACAGAATCATTCATAACCATCTTCAACATTGCTAAAGTATCATTCCCGTTCCCACATGTAGCATCAATGACCATATCTCCCTTTTGGATTACCTTCTCCCACACACTGAAAGGTAATAACAAACAGCAGTTATATAAAAGGAAGTTTTTATGAACATTAAAGCACCAACAACATCCATAACACTATGATCTAAAGCTTCTATTTCCTTTAAGCTATTGAGATACACAATATCCGAAATCTTTAGATAAGATGGCAGATGAAAAATATTTAGTTCAAGTTTCTGGATTTGAAGTACTCACACATGAGCTACTTCTGTTGCTTTCTTCTTCCCAAATAGATAACCAACAAAAACATCCTCTAACCCTGAAAACGAAGAAAAAACGGAACTTCAAGCATACAATACCCTAATGACGTTCGGGAACAGAAATTCAAACACAATTACCCGAAATTGGAAAATTTCGTGAATGCGAAAGGGATGAGCTGAAAGTAGCTACACGAGAACGTCGGATGCTGGGAAAACGGTTCCGTTGCATTGCAACTGGAAAATCTAACGCCATTACCATTTTGCGAAAGTGAATCGGGTATGAGCGCGCCAACGCAGAGGATAACACTAACATCTCTGCTTGAAAAAATCCAGCCGCCGTTGCAGAGTAATTTTTTAAACTTCGATCTGCTCTCAAAAATATTTTCTTACACTTAAAACTCGGATAATTTCCTAAAAATATCATAAAAATTGGGCTTTTGTCTTCGGCCCAATAGGAATATCTCAAACTTTAAAAGGGATAAAAGAAAGGAAACGACGTCGTTTGACATTACAATTTTTGTTTTAACTTCGACGTGTAATATAAAAGTCTAAAAATATTCAAAAACAATGTAATCAGGATCAGTGACGGTTTTAGCTTCAGCACAGATATTTCTCTTCTTTCCGTCGGTAACCGCCGTAGTATGCGACGGCGAAGACTCCTTCTCCTTCTTCAGATAACACGAGAAATCCACCGGCTCGGGCATATGCGGCGGCGTTTCTCCACGAATCAACGCCCAATTCACACCTTCAAAGAATGGATGTTGCTTGATCTCTGTTGCGCCTCGTTTGTACCCAATTCTGGTTTGTGGCTCTTTCACCAACAAACCTTTGATTAAATCCTTAGCCGTTGAACTCACTTGAGAATTTTCCGGAAATCTCAGAGGCTTTCCGATTACATTATAAAGCGTAGCTTTGTTTCCTTGTCCTCTAAAGGGAGTCTCTCCATGGAGAAGCTCGTAGATGAATATACCAAACGTCCACCAATCGACGGCGCTTCCATGACCTTCATTTCGGATTATTTCCGGCGCTAAATACTCGTGTGTTCCGACAAAAGACATTGATTTCACGTTTGTTGGCTCCGCCAAGAGTTCTAGTAATGATCCGTCGAAATCGGATTTGGATTTTCGGTTCTTCTTTGAAGATTGGAGTATTCGTGGGAAGAATGTGGATGGTTGGTAACATCCTTGGACCGCCGCGTCGTTGGCGATGATTACGCCGCCGTTGACATGTACAGAGGAAGATTTGACAAGTGTTGGATTGACTGAACATCGAAGGGATAAATCGAAATCAGAGAGCATAATGTGACCATCATCTCGAACTAGAACATTCTCTGGCTTTAAATCTCTGTAGACGATTCCGAGCATGTGTAAGTACTCTAATGCCAATAACACTTCTGATGCAAAGAACCTGTAAGCAGCAAAAACAAACCCTTAAACTAGTTCATGTTTTGACTTGAAGCAAAACAAAATTTTACCAAAGGAAGATCTTAAATCTTTCTCTTGATGTTTAATACTCTGTTTCTAGACTAACCTTGCAGCGTCTTCAGTAAAACACTTGCTGGGTTGCTTCTGTCTCAAGGAATAAAGATTTCCACCACTACAAAACTCCATGACCAAGCAATAAAATTGATCTGTCTCGAAATGAGAGTAAAGAGTCGGTAAGAAGGGATGATCAAGCTGAGACAAAATCTCTCTTTCGGTTTGAGCTCTCAATAGCTTGTTCCTGCTCACAAGAGAAGCTTTATCCATCACTTTCATTGCAAAATACGTCGTCTTATTTGCTCCTTTAAGCTCCACAAGATAAACACTTCCGATATCTCCATAACCTAGCCGTTTCAAAACACGAAAATCGCTGATTCCAAGCTTTATTCCTCTCAGTTTCATGGAATTCACTGCGTCCCACCTGATATCTCCTCCTGTGTGAGGCTTAGCAGAATTATTAGAGGATGTGCTTGCGATGCTGTTGCTTTGTGAGCTCATATTACTGTTTTGATCAAATTGCTTCTGCTTGTCTTTACTTAGTTTATGTTGTTGTTGAGATTTATAGCTTGATGAATTTGAGGCCCCGAGTCACGATGATGATTCTGCACAAGAACAGAAAAAAGACATTAGAATAATGAAAGTTTACAGGTCTCAGTCAAAATTGAATAATTGGTGAAACCTCTAGATAAGTGCAACTTTAAACATAAACCTTGTTTCAATAGGTATTCTAACACTTTCTTTATTCAATAAAGACGAAATTTTCAGTGTATGAATAAATGTTACCTCCGCCGAGACAAGCTTATTCTCTGGTTTAAAAAGCATCGCCGGGAGAGTAAAGCACGGTGAAGATACAAAGATCAAGAGTATCCTGTTTACAACGTAGAGAAAAGCAAGACAAAAATCTAGTCTTTAAGCAACAATATTAAGTTGACCAAGTTTTGTTCTTTAAATTCGGACATTACTTGTTGTCACGTATACAACAAAGCTTCTTCGTCTTCCAAGATAGGTGCGCACGTCGACTTTTTTTTCCATCTTTTAACAATTTTTTAATAATCTGGGAACAAAAGAGATAAGCTTGGAATTAAGAATCAAGATGGCAAGAAAAACGAGAACAATGAGTGGAGACAAGTACTTTATGAATTCCATAGAAAGTGGAAGTGGTGAATTACATATAGCTTCAAATATCAAATTGCCCATCTATATCAGATTTCTGTCAGACTAAGTAGATTAAAGATTTGGCTACAGAAACTAGAACAAATCCTGAAGAATACTTTATATATTTCCGAATTCAAAACTCCCTTAAATGTCTAGAGTCAATCTCTGAGCAGAAGAGTAATAGTGAGATTCGAGCTCTTTAAGACTAGCAGATGCATCATCGGCTATTCTAGCCAACAATCGATTTGTCTTCTCAGCCTCTTGATCAAACTCTTCAATTCTTTGTTCTACATGATCGTTAAGTGATGCAAATCCAGAAAAAATGGCGGTTTGCTTCAGTTCCGATACAAGTTTCAAAAGAGAATCAGCTGCTTGAACCTGCCACCATTGTGATGAAGAACTTAATTAAGAACCCCCATTAAGGCATAAGCTAGCAAAACAAACCTAACTGAAACCAAAAGAACAAGTACAACTAGATTTTTGGAGATTCATGATTGAATGTTTCAAAGGTTCAAACATCATATCTGTATATATATATATATATATATGTGCTGCACTAAACTCTCAAGCCTATCTCTATGCAAGTTCCCTAGTCCATATTCCTGTACTTTGACAAACACAATGAAGGCATCCTCTAACAAAACAAACCCAGTTGAAAACAGAAGTTACAGTAGATTCCAGCAAGTCATTAGTGAATGTTTGAATCTTTGAGCTTCAGCTCCCAAATGCCGCCCTAAACTCCCTAAATTTAGTGGAATTATTCGAATTCAGTGGAATGAAGTAATCAATTACCATCCTCGACGCTCGCATCTCCATCATGTATTCTTCCTGCGAGTTCTTCACCGGCGGATCACTCACCTACACAACCCAAAGATGTTTACCTCAATAAATTGCCAACAAAATTCAAAAATTGCAGATAGAATTCCAACAACAGTAATCATCAATGGAAATATATACTCCAGAGTTTGAATTTAGTGATGAACCCTAAGTAGAGAGCCGAAAACAGTTCGCTCACCCTCGCGACATTGACGATTTGCGTGAAATTATCGACGACAGATGTGATGTCAGCCTCTACTCTCTGTAACAACGCCTTCTGCTTCTGTAAGGCAGCGGCGGCTGCGGCGGCCGTCGGTCCACTTCCTCCACCGGCAATACCGCCACCGGCACCACCGCCTTTGTTCATCATCATCGTTAGTCTTCTCTCCTTGCAGGGAATCAATTGCAATACTTAAGTGGCACAGACAAATTACAAGGCCTAAAAGTATCATTGGACCTTTTCTATTGGGCCATATCCTTAAGAATAGTGCCAATTAAATAAGATCTGATCACAATTCCTAATTGGCCAGCCGTAGACTCAAATGATAAGCTTAATGGCTCTCCTCTCATGTGTTTTTTCCTTCTCTTTCTTTACAATATAATAACCATAGCCCATATTTATAAGTGTATATAAAATAGAAAGAACGACTAAAATAGTTTAATACGATTCTTTAATTAGTAGAATAGTTTTTTTTTTCTTCAAAAGGTAAAAAAAAAAACCAAATTTCTTTAAATACTGTAGAAAATATTACCTCTCATCTCTTTCTAAATTTTCTTCAGATATCAAATCCGATCAGGGTCCGACGAAAGGTGGCTCTCAGAGCACTAGCGTCGGACCCCTCTTTGCTCTTGTTTCCATCTTTTCCACTTTATTCATGATTTGTATTTCTGTCTTTGTTTTCAGGGTTCTCTTTTTGTCATCTCCGATTGCATGTCGGATCTAATCGGTCTCCTTGAACGTCTTTCCTCGCTTAGCGAGTATCAACTTTAATTTCTTCCTCCCGGTTCTTCCTGTTCGCCGAATCCCTCCGACTATAGGTTGATTTTTCTTTTGATTTCTAGTTTCAGACAAAATCATATACTTTCTTCCTTTATCCTCTGGTGATAGTTTCTATGCTTTTCTTTGATCTAGCTTCTACTAATAGTTCAATAATCCTGTAATAAATCTGGCTAGTGTTCTGATCTTATGACCGGAAATAAAAATCTACCTCTGTCATGTTGGAGGTTGGTGTTAATTTTTATACTGTGGAGTTTGCCCAACAACTTGAAGTGTAATACTCTGAAGTGTCAGAGTTTCTTGGTCTAGGTTCCGCAAGTGGATTTCAATGTTGGGCTAATTTGATATGCAACCGTTATGCTGATTCTCGTGAAAGAGATTGACATCTTTTGGGTTTGAAGAGTGAGATCACATAGTGTTTTTAGGCAAAATTCCCGGCGACTTCTTCCTGATCCTCGCCGGAAGTTTTGCATGCCTAGTTAAACTCATGATTAACACGTGGAGTTTCCGAAGCACTGCAACGTTGTCTTTGCTGTACCTCTTATTTTACTTATGGGCTTATGGATCTAAATGTGTTGGCTTTTTCTTGGCTTGTATTACCTTCTCTTTTAGGCCTTTTGGCCAACAATTAATAAAATTTAGGGAAAAAAAAGTAAAAGAGGTGGAAGTATCTTGAATTTTTCTTTATTACGTTTTTATTACGAAAATGCCATTATGACTATTTTTTTTTCTTTTTATTACAAAAATATCATTATAATTTATTTTTTTCAGAAAAAAATTGAAAATCTAACAAATGTTTAAACAAAAAACATAACCCTAACAAATGTTTAAACAAAAATCCCATCGTTCTCTTCATTCTTCATTCAACGACATAAGAGATTACTCATATGAATTATAACTGAAATTTGTAGCTTCATCACTGTCTTGTTGTAGTTTATATTTATCATTTTTAGGTTAGTCGTTGTCTGCTTGTAGGTTTACCATTATCTGCTTTGTAGGTTTACACAAATGTTACATAAAAAAACACAAATGACAAACAAGCAAACATAAACATAAGCAAATAACAAGTTTATTCTAGGATTTGCTCATCTTATCATAAAAAAGTAGGAGGGCAGTTGTTCAAAACTGCTCTCCGATGTTCTCTTACCAATACTCGTGCTTTCCTTAAAATACGATGAACCTTCCAATATTTCACCTACAACAAAAACGTAAATATTAGATAGTAAATATACAAACATACAATAAACCCACAAAATATTTTCAGTAAACCTACAAAATAGCCATAACAATGGTGTCAATGGTTTGAGATGGCGCCGTGGGTTTGTAGAAGAAGAAGGTAGGTGTGTATTAATTTTGGGGTAAAATAGTCTTTCCAAGTCATAGGGTAAATAAAAGTAAAACCTACAAAAAGAGCACAAGAAACCTACAACACTAAAATGGTAAATCTAGAATTTACGAAACTAAAACCTACAATACAGAATAACTAAGTCGTATGATAACTAGAGAACGACGAAGTAGTAAAACCTACAAGACGTAAATGTAAACCTACAAAAAGACCGTAGAAAGATGTCTTACACATATAAACCTACAAAAAAACCGTAGAAATGAAAAATAAACCTAAAAGAAAGATTTCAAAAACCTACAACGAAGACCTTAGAAATGAAACATAAACTTACAACAAAGACTTTAGAAAACCTACAACAAAGAATATTTAAATCTACAACAAACAAAAACAAAACCTATATAACAGGAGACTAAGTCAAGAAATAAGAAAAATCAATCCTACAAAACCTACAGTGACTGATAAAAAACCTACAACAAAGACAACAGAAAAACCTACAACGAAGAATCATTAAACCTACAACTAACAAAAAAAACCTACATTACATGAGAACTAAGTCGAGAAATAAGAGAAATTATTCCTACAAAACCTACAATGGCTGATAAACAAACCTACAAAAGAGACCACAGAAAAACCTACAACAAATAATTCTTAAGCCTACAACAAATGAAAAACAAAACCTACAAAACTAAAACTTTAACCGAAAACCAAGCCGAAAACAAACCTACATAACCACGAGAATTAAAATTAAAAACCTACAAAACTAGGAGAATTTGATGATAAAACCTACAACAAAGAAACTAAACCAAGGAGAACTTAATCTAGAAAATGTAACTTATAAACCTACATAAGACCATCTCCAATGGTTGCCTTCAATTTTTTCTTCAAAAATGAAGTTCTCCAAAAATGAAGGAGGTCTTTGGTCTAATGGTTTACTTCATTTCTTACTTCAAAAGAATATTTTAATAATATTTTGATATATCGTATTTCTTATTAATTTCTAAATTATTTTTCTACTTTTTAAATATATATATATATATATATATAACACTCACATTTATTAAATTTAAGTAAATAATCAATCACAACTTTAGTAAAATTATAAAATTTCATTCCATATCACATAACTAAAAAAATGATAAATATATAATGTACTCGTGATAATCATATATTTTTAATTATGTTTTACTATTTGTTTAAACAATATATTCTTGTATCTTATATTATAATATATGTTAGCGTTGCATTTTATAATTTTTTGTTATATTTATTAGTTAGAAATTCACTAAATTTAGAAAAAAATATTGTTTCCAATAATATTTCAGTTTTATTTTTTTTATCATACCCTAAAATTTTAGTTAGGTATAAAATAATAAAACAATGAAATTTAAGAGATCATTTTGCAAAAAAAGCGTATTAAAAAAATGAAGGAATAAATGAAGATCATTCAAATTTAAAGAGAAAAATGGAGATCTTCAAATTTGAAGAGGGATTTGAAGCACCATTGGAGAAGATTTTTCCTCAAATATGGAGTTTGAAGAACCATTGGAGATACTCTAATATAACACACTTAAACCTACAACAAAGGAAAATGAAAACCTACAACACTTGACAAGAAAACTACAACGTTACAGAATTTTTTCGTACATTTTCTGTCGGTTGACATGGAAATACTCATTAATGCAGTTTCGTAATTTTTTTTCAAAGAGAACAGAGGTAAAACGGTATTAAAATCGCGAAAAGAGTAGAATTGTAACAAAAATCTTTTTAGACTATTGTAGTCAATTTAGAGTCACAAGAGACTAGTTTAGCAATTCACTGGAAAAAAGTATTCAGATATATCAATAAGTACTATTTGATATTAAAAATGACCAATGAAAAAGAAAATAAAAGACTAATAATTATAAAAAGAGTTAACAGCACTTTAACAACCAAGCAAAATAAAGACGCAAGTCTGTATTAGACCTTTGGTTATAATCAAATGAATAGACAATAATTCTCAGAAACAATGGCGAAGAAAGCTGTTTTGATCGGAGTAAACTACCCAGGGACCTCAGTAGAGTTACGTGGCTGTGTCAACGATGTTCATCGGATGCAGAGATGTCTAATCGACAATTACGGATTCTCAGACGAAGACATCACCATACTGATCGACACAGACAAGTCCTACATCCAACCCACCGGCAAGAACATCCGCTACGCACTTAAGAAACTCATTGAAACTGGAGAATCTGGTGATTTTCTGGTATTTCATTACAGTGGACATGGTACGAGACTCCCTCCAGAAAACTTAGATGACGCTACAGGTTTTGACGAATGTATCACTCCTTGTGATATGCATCTAATTAGAGGTATGAGATCAAAACGAATCTTTTGTTTATTTTATAGGTTTGATCTTTGTTTGTATATTTTATCATGTTTCTGTGTTCGATTGTATACACATTCATTTGAAAAACTCAAGGTTAAACATAGCCATTTGTTATTGACAAAAAAAAAAAAAAAAAAAAAAA
>OVAX01000047.1:0-10151 GCA_900406405.1 Lepidium africanum
ATGATGAATTAACGAGGTTAGTAACCTGAGTCCCAACATAATTGAGAACATAATGAGTATATGAGTAAAACCAGATAAATGTACTGGGAACCTTAGTCAAGAAATCGACAGACTCATTAACCCAGAGGATTGGATGAAAATCCCATTCCAATATTTGAGAGAAGTTACCCAAATCGATTTTACCAAATTGAAGACCTAGATTTGTAGGAATGGTGAGAGACCAAAAGTATGCTTGCAACCGCAGAGCAATCATGAGTTTAACCTTCTTAACATATAGAGAGGAAACCTTTGAATACCTCTGTCCCCCGCTCATTAGCCGGAGAAAGGAGTAACCAATCGTCAATATATTCTCCGGTGGTAGCTTCCGTGGTTGCGCCGACGGGTTGAAGGGCACCGGAAAACTCTCTCTCCACTTCCGATTTGAGATCTCGCTTATCGTCATCTCGACGAGAGTGGAACCTGAATCGACATACATTAAACATAAAAACCTAACCTTTTGAATCGACACCGTAGATCTACTTCGGTTTTGATCTACGATGCTTTTTGGGGAAAAGCCTCCGTCTCCATCGAAAAGCCCTTTGTCTTCTTCCCCCTTCTCGTTACTTCCGAGGATCCTCCTTATCGTTTCCGATAAACGCCGCTTCTTTTGCCACTGGAGTACCCCTTCGTCTTCTCCCTCGTCGTCGGCCTCTCCCTCACCGTCGTCTGTTGCTCCTTCAGTCTCCATTAGCTTCGCCCTCGTCGCCGCCGTCCTCGTCCTAGGGTTTTCTCGTCCTATTGTTGAAGTGTTTATTCTCTTTAAAGGTCTTTTATTGCTCAGATTAACATAAAGTAAAATGCCAAAAAGCTTTAAATATTTAGTTTAAATAATTTTTTTTATTATAAGTATTAAACTTTAATTTTTGTGAAAATTAACCGAATGTAACATCCTGTCCTTTTGGTCCGTTTTTTTTTGTCAACCCTTTTGGTCCGTTAGAAGTGTTACGTTCAATCTTTTTTAACAAATGTCAAATTTAACACTTTAATTTTTTTCAATATTTAGTTTTAATTTTTTTTGTATAAAAAACATTTTCTTATTTTATTTTAAGTGTTAAATTTTCATCTCTGTGAAAGTTACCCGAATTTACATCCTGCCATTTTTGTTCAGTTAGGGGTGTTAAGTTCATTTTATTTCATGAACTGTAAATTTAACACTTTAGATTTTTCAAATAAATATCAAGTTTTCAGATATATTTTAACAAAATAATTTCTTTTTTTTCCGTCAATAAATTCTTTTTATTTAAGAGTGTTGAATTAATTTTTGTGAAAATTAAACAGAACTTATTATTATCCTATCATTTTTGGTTGATTAGGGGTGTTGAATTCAATCTATTTTCACGAAATGTAAATCTAACACTTTATACGTATCTTATATTATACAATACTCGTACATCTCTTACTGGTTTACTAATTCTTTTCGTTTTAACTCTTTTCTTTTTAAAAGTATCATGATACAGTTTGAAACTAATTAATGTTTTATTGACCAAGACATTTTATACATCATCATACACGACATGACAAGATTGAGGAAGCAGAATTTATACGATATAACGTATTGTCCATTTTAGCGTCATCAGCAGCATCTTATTCATTAGCTCGTCCTTCTTCCATAGACAAAATTTCACTTAGAATCATTCCTCTAGCATAATTTATCCTATTATTATAAGAATCTAATGAAGGTTCCTCATTAGAACTGTCTAGATATTTTCGTAGAGCAAATAAATTCCCTTTAGATGATGATTTGATGTCGACTATCCAATATTCACATTGATTTTGCATCGTCTCTAAACTATGCATGTTGCTTGTGGATAGTTTTTGCTATGCTATATGAGTCTAATTCCCTTTTTTTTTTCAAGTTAGATCACATAATATTAAGATCAAAATCAGAAGTTATCATATCAAGAATAGAAATTGGTCTACTATATATGTATTTTTTCTTACAAGCAAATCATATCTGGAAGAATATAAACATAAATTTATTTTCTAACAAAATTCAAAAGGTTGTCCTGTAAAAGTATCCAGTTGTTTATGAAATAATTATTTTCTTGAATTAAATTCCAACTTGATTTGGTTCATAATACAACTTTTTTATTCCAAATGATTTGATTCTCCACTTGGTTAAAACAAATTAAACTGTCAAGACAAGAAAAAATTATACTGTTAAGACAATGAAATACTTAAATTATGTTCTGGCTGAAATAAGGAAATCTATGGGTATATAGTGAATTTAGTTATAATATATATTTATAACACCAACAGATGAATTGTGTTTGTGCTTAAAATAAAACATATCTAGAAGAACTCTGTTCTGTTTTGGGGGACTAAACAGCCATTTTCATATCTATTTTCTTGTGAGGATCATAGCAAATGAGCTCAAAATCAGCTGCAACAAAAGAATCTATATGTTTCTTCTCTGGATTTATCTTCAAAACCTGTAAAAATAATTAAAAACGATATTGATCAAACTTAAACAAGATCAAGCGTGACCAAATATGTGTCTCCTATATACTCACAGGAAAAGGTTGTGGTGGATTCTCAAGTTGCTCTTGCAGAGGTCTCACATGGTTCTTGTAAACATGAGCATCTCCAATCACATGGATAAAATCACCAGGAACAAGATCTGCATAGTCTCAACAAAATGTTAATAGATGACCGATTTGTAATCATGATTTTAGAGTCTTTTTGTAACGAGAATTCGAACTTTACCACAGACGTGTGCGAGAATGCATGTAAGAAGGGAGTACGAGGCGATGTTGAATGGTACACCGAGACCCATATCAGCTGAGCGCTGATACATTTGACATGAAAGTTCTCCGTTTGCAACATAAAACTGTGCAAACATGTGGCATGGAGGGAGTGCCATCTGCTTAAGATCAGAAGGATTCCAAGCCGACATTATAATGCGTCGATCATCAGGATTATTCTTGATCTTGTTAACTACATCTAAGAGCTGATCAAATCCTTGGCCAGTATAATCAGCATGCATATCTGTGTACCTGTAGAACGAGATTAACGGAATGTATCAGCCGAGAAATATGAATTTCCAAAACTCAGAATAGCTAAGAGATAACAGAGAAGCTACTGACTTAGCACCAAAGTGCCTCCATTGAAATCCATAAACGGGTCCAAGGTCACCTTCCTCTCTCTCAGTCAATCCAATTCTGAAAACAAACTGTTCGATTAACCAGTGTAATGGCCATAAAGTTTCTGACTTTACAAAGGAAAAGGCTGATTAGAGTTTACCCATCAAGATACTCTCTTGACGCATTCCCATCCCATATATGGATACCCTTTTCTTGAAGTACCTGTCACTTACACAAACTTCTCAGGAAAACAATATAATTCATTTGCATATGCTCTGAATGTGGCTCAATCACAGTGGTTCATACATGAAAATGATGATAAACGAAATGTTCTCTTACTTTGGCATTGGTTGAACCGCTAATGAACCATATAAGTTCCTCAACAACACCTCTCCAGAATACTCTCTGCAAATGATATTGTAAGCTTGGATATGGAGTGAAGACAAACCACACTCAATGTAAAGGTGAGAATACCTTTGTCGTCAGTAGCGGGAAACTTTTGCGTAAATTAAATTTCATCTGTGGATCCAAAGATATGGAGATCAGTTAACTTTGATAAGAAAACCAGAAAAAGACCTTCAAAAACATATTAAGAGGTAGTACAGTACCTGGCAACCGAATTTAGATAATGTACCAGTCCCTGTCCTATCGTCCTTTACATTTCCATTTAGGATTATATCTTTGACCAAATTCAAGTAGAGAAATTCCTCATGCCGATCAAAAATCACCTTAGGAAGAAAAGAGGAAAACTGCTTCCTATCAACTTGAAGGGCCTTTGACCCATCATTCTCATCAGAGAATTCACCAGCAGAAGAACTCTTTACACGAACATAAGTCGTAAAGCAAAATCGAAGTCCATTTTCACATATTGGAAATGACGAACACCAAGGCTGATATGCAGAAGTGTCAACGGCAGGAATAAATGTATCACAGTCAATACTTGTATCAATCTCCGTTAAGTGGATGGCTTCACAGCTCGGTCTATTCAACGATTCCCTACAAAACGACAACCATCAAGATGTTCAGAGAAAAATAAAAGGACGAAAAAAAGAGACTTTTGAGTAAAGAGTACACACCTCAATATGTCACCACCTCCTATTATAAACACCTTGTCAACGGACAGACTATACGGAGGGGCAGCTAATAAATCTAGAGCGGAATCTATGCTACTGCAAGTTACAACATTTTCAGTGTTGGCTATCTCGAAAGCGCCAGAACGAGTTAAAACAACGTTGAGACGACCAGCGAGTGGCCTATGCTTTGTGGGAATGGACTCCCATGTTTTCCTACCCATTACAACAGCGTTCTTCTTAGCGGAATCCGAAGTGGTCAGAGTTATATCCTTGAAGAATTTGAGATCGGTTGGTAAATTCCATGGAAGTTTTCCATCTTTACCGATACCCATTTCCTTGGTTGCAGCTACCACAACTTGGTAAGTTCTCTGAAGCAATGAAGCAGTGACCACCTTTCCATCGAGAGTGCTTGCCATGGTCGATAACGGAAGCTTGAAATTGTTTGCCAATGAGGATGACTTTGAAGAAAATTTACAGAACCACCTTTGGGACAAAGGCAGCAAAGCCTGAAGATTGAACACAAGCAGAAGTGAAGATCAAAAAGCTATGCAATTGAAACAGAAGCTCGAGGAAACACGTCAAAAGAGAAATGATCGAACTAAGAATCCACAAAACACACCAAAAAACATGCTATGCCATCGCAAGATTACTTCTTTAAGAAAATTTCATCATGATTGATTGGAACCAAGCACATTTTTGGCCTCTAATAACGCGTAACAGGACTAGTTACCAACATGGGATAATAACACACTCACATGGACGTATATACACGAGTTTAGTCAGTAATCAGAAAACTAAGCACTTAAACTTCGTAACTCAACGAGAAAGGGAAGACCATATGGCAATCGAACGGAAATCAAGTAGAAGGCGAGAAAGTCAAATTCACCACTGACCGATTTAAACGCTAAAGGTAGAATCTTTGCGAAATTGAGCAAACACCTACAAAGAGAAACCATAAATTTTAGACGAAAATTACAGCATTTCAAAAAAAACCAGTTAAAATTGGGTAAACTTCGACGTGTCTGAACAATGAAATAAGCCCCTAAATCGACTGAAACAAATTCCGTATTCAAACTGATATTACACATCTCGACAGAACCACTTCCAAAACCCTAATCCAAAACCCTAACCTTGAGATGGAATCAAGCGCATAACAGATTCAAAGAGGGGTTTCAAAATCTGAGATTCAGGCAGTGTAGAGAAAGGAAGAAAGAAACGCCGCGTCTTGGCCGCTAAGGGGTTTCAGATGATACAAATAGCGGGAGATGAAGGCTAATCGCTAACTCATTCGAACGAAATAAAAACACCAGCATCGAATATTTAATGGGCCTTAAATGGGCTCAGAACAGGCCCTTTTATTGCTAACTTAAAGATATTTATATGAACATGAATAAACGCTTCCAAAGTTAACTCTTAACAACTAGTGAATATTTAAATAATTTGTCATATGTATCAGATATAATTAGATCGAATTATGGCTTATTAAACTTATAATGACGCCATTTAACATATAATTGTGAATGATATATATGAACAAATAAACAATCATGTAACTCAGCACCGTCTGTGGAGAATATCGGCATGTGATGATGGAAAATATTATATACAAATAAAAAACTATTTGAACCTATAAAAATACAATTATTTGTTTTTAAAAATCAAGAATCTTTGTTATTGTTCATGAACAATATTAATTATTTTTGTCTTGTTTACAATAAACCAAATTCACTGTATGTATAATGTTTAAATTTGGTTAGATAAGATTTGTGTATACAAATAAAAACAATATCATGAGATGCTTTAGTTGACAAAATTGTTGAAGTAGTGGAATGCATTTCGCCTAAAACAAAGACATATATCTCTCATAAATATTTTATTTACTTACAAAAGATTAGTTGTTAATTAGACTATGACTGCATTTATTAAAAATTGATTTATTTCTATATATATAAAAAAATATTTAAATATATTCAAAAGGTTAGGACCTTGTCAATATATAGATTGTTAGAATCAGAACTCAAAATAGTTGTCTACATGTTTCAAATGAGCCTCTCCATTATCTTCAACCTCCCTTAACTCTTATCAAACACTCTTCTCCATTGAGGTAAATTAAATTTCTCTCTAGCTTGACTAACCAGGTTTGGTCTTTGGATCATAGAACATATTTTAGTCTTTTGTTCTTTTCTCATTTTGATTCTTTAGATTCATCTGAATTTGATCTAAACTTGTGTTGATTGTTGAATGATCTTTAAAATATTGTCTTTGTAGGTATTCGATTGCCGTGTGAAACAAAGAGCATTGAAGCTTATCTAACCATGGCTGAGACCAAACCTGGTTAGTAAATTTCATTATTGAGACCAAACATATGTAATGATTTCTTAAAGACTAATGTAGACTAAATCTGTTGAATCAGAAATAGAGATGACGGAGGAAGAAAGGAAGATAGTGAAGATGTGTTCATTGAAGAAGAAAGCGATTAATGCATCAAACAGATTTAAGAACTCATTTAAGAAAAAAGGTCGAAGAAGCAGTAGCAGAGTCATGTCTGTACCGATTGAGGATGACATTGATGCAGAAGATCTTCAAGCTCTTGATGCTTTTCGTCAAGCTCTTGTTCTTGACGAGCTTTTACCATCTAATCTCGATGATCTTCACACGATGCTTAGGTATCAAATCTTATTTTTCTTATTATTCCTATTCAGTCTCTTTTGATTTATTACCTTAATTAAGAAAGTTATTATGAGACCAATAAAAAGGTTTGATTGCATTCTAAAACAAACGATTTGAATTAAAGTTTCTGGTGACCAGGTAATTTAATTAACATTTCCTTTTCAAGAAAAAACGTTATTTTCAACATCATTCTAATCAAATCAGCATTTTAGACCAAATTTAAGGTTAGACTTGGATTCATTACAAAGTTTAAATTAAATTTAGACAAATTATTAGGCTGGTATCCAACTCTTTGGTTCGAGTTAGGTTACATAATAATCAAAATCTAATACTAAATAAATAAGATTTAAAAGCTTTTAAGAAAATGAAAAATAAAATAATCTCTTTGGAGAAGTGTCTTTGCTGTCTTCTCTTCTCCAACTAAGTTCGATTCAAAAGTAGTACGTGAAATTTTTAGAGATTTTTGGGATGTTAGTCGAGCGATCTAGTTGTTTTATAAAAAAATTGTTTGTTGTCCAAAATACTTGAGTATCCTACATTATTAGGTACATATTATAATGCTTATATCATATTATATGGATTTTCATCAAGAAGAATAATATTTTTGTTTTGAATATAAACAGATTTTTGAGAGCAAGAAAGTTTGACATTGAGAAAGCTAAGCAAATGTGGAGCGACATGATTCAATGGAGGAAAGAATTTGGTGCAGACACGATCATCGACGATTTTGAGTTCGAAGAAATCGATGAAGTGATGAAACATTATCCTCAAGCCTATCATGGAGTAGACAAGGACGGTAGACCAGTTTACATTGAGAGATTAGGTCAAATTGATGCTAACAAGTTACTCCAAGTGACAACAATGGACCGATATGTCAAATATCATGTCAAAGAGTTCGAGAAGACTTTTAAGATCAAGTTCCCTGCTTGTTCTGTCGCAGCTAAAAAGCACATTGACCAGAGCACAACTATTCTTGACGTTCAAGGCGTGGTACGTATGATTAATCAATTCCTTAGTCTCTGTGAATTCAAAATGGTAAAATGTTGATTGTGTGTGTGTTGTTTGAGTGATTAGGGGCTTAAGAACTTCAGCAAATCTGCAAGAGAGCTTCTTCAAAGGATTCTCAAGATTGACAATGACAATTACCCTGAGGTATATACACTTTGATCTCAATCATCACAATCTTAACTTTCTGAAGATTAGTTAGCTAATTTGACATTGAGTTTCGGTTTATGTTGTAGACGTTGAACCGGATGTTTATCATCAATGCTGGGTCTGGATTTAGGTTGTTGTGGAGCACAGTTAAATCGTTTCTGGATCCAAAGACTACATCTAAGATTCATGTACTTGGGAACAAATATCAGAGCAAATTGCTTGAAGTCATTGATGCTAGGTAATAATATCACACGTCTCTGTAAATGTTGTGCTTAATATCGACACCAAGAACATTCAGTAGATGTTTTATATTGTGAACAGTGAGTTACCAGAGTTCTTTGGAGGCTCTTGCACTTGTGAAGACAGAGGAGGTTGTATGCGTTCTGACAAAGGTCCATGGAATGATCCTGAGGTTCTCAAGGTAAGTAAAAATTTACATATTGCTTAATTAGATACTAAGATTGATCAAATCTCTTACATACGAGAAACACGTCAAAATGGATGCAGATGGCTATTAACCGTGAAGCTAAGTGCTCACCGATTTCAGAAGATGAACACAAGCATGTAGACCAAGGAATATCAACTAAGTCAGTTCTCCAAGTAAGTCAAGCCCAATAATGTCTTCTAGATCAGCTAATTAGAACAAGTGTACTGAGATTCTCTGTTAAATCCGCAGAGTCTTCAGGAAAACAAGAAGAAATCTGGTGAAGACAATGTCCATGAGAAGCAAGTCGCAACCATTGACAAGTCGATGGATATGGCATGGCCTGCAAAAACTCAGAAATCTGACATTTTCCCAATCTCTAAAGGTATGTGTTACAGACTCATGTTTAAACAAAAAGAGAATTGTCTTTTCTTTTCTTGCAAGTAATTAATAATTTTTAGGGCTAGAGTGTTACGTGAGGAAGGGGGCACCAAAGAAAAATGATGGACTACTTGTGGGAGGAGTCATGGCCTTTGTGATGGGAATTGTTGCGATGGTTAAGCTATCAAAAGACGTTCCACGTAAACTCACTGAAGCTGCTTTATATGGGAACTCAGTCTGTTATGAAGAAGCTACAATGTCTAAGCAGAATCAATCTCAATTCGCTGCACCAGTCTCAAGCTCTGAGTATATGTTAATGGTGAAACGTATGGCTGAGCTTGAAGATAAATGCATGTTCCTTGACATGAAACCTGCTTATGTGGATTCCGAGAAAGAAGAGAAACTTCAAGCCGCTCTTAACCGTGTTCAAGTCCTTGAACAAGAGTTGACTGAGACCAAGAAGGTACTACAAATTCTACACAACCAAATCTGATTCTTAACCTAGAAATCGTTGATTAAGTTTGGTTCTATATTTTGGTTTAGGCTTTGGACGAAGCTCTTGTAAGCCAGAAAGAGATTTTGGCATACATTGAGAAAAAGAAGAAGAAGAAGAAGCTGGTAAGAACAAAACATTCATAAACACTTATTGTTTCCATTCATATAAATACTGAAACTGTTGAAGTTTTTACAGTTTTTCGGATTCTAACTTGGCTAAAGGAAAGAAGATGAGATCATCATAAAGTAATAGGCTGAATCAAAGTGAGAGTTTCTTTGTGATATATTTTGTTATTTTTTTAATGAGAAATACATTCAGCTTCAAAGCAACAGACTTGTACATTTATCTGAAGTGAAACTGTTATTTTTGTTTTTGTCGGTAACATTGTTTGTGCGTGCATTTGCCATTGCCTCGTTGAACTTTTTTGTGATTTTATCCATGAGATCAAACCATAATACACATTTGATGTTGAGTTTGTATTAGAAGTATCACTGTCTGTAACATATTCAATTATATATTCGTAAACTCAAATGTAATGCTTCATAGTTGATAGATTTTAAGATTTTAGAATTTGAAATATAAAACGTAACTTGTCAAAAGAGAAAATTTCAACAACAATTAGATCAGCGAGACTTAATCCATAACACAAACTTAAAGTCTTATTATGGAAAATTATATGTTTATATATATGAAGTCGAATTCATTATATGTTTATATATTTGAAGTTGAACTCCTAAATAAAAATGGTAGAGGTGGACATTAACTACTTAGTCAATCTCATTATCTCTAGATTTGAAGAATCAATTGGTTTTTTTTTTTTTTTTTTTTTT
>OVAX01000047.1:10170-157716 GCA_900406405.1 Lepidium africanum
TTTTTTTTTTTTTTTTTTGTAGAATCAACTGTTGACAAATATTATATATGTATGTGGGGTTAGTAGTTTGATCATGTGATTGCAAAAGACAGAACACAATATTGATTTTTGTTTCCTTATATTGCATTTACGTTTATTGCTACACTTCCTTGAGTCCTCTCTCTTTCGTTGTCTTTCTTTTAATTGTCCCCACTCAAAAGATTATATGTACCTTCCATGATATTTACGGATCATATTTTTCCTGCAACAATATACTTTTTCTTATATATTTTTTTAGTATTTACATACAACAATGAAAGTACCATCTTCGTCGATACGTTTATATTTTGATAAAGTAAAAATTAGACAATCTAAAAATAAACTTGTTGCCAAACGGGTTTGGTTTCTAGTAAACAACATTAAAAGGAGATTATAGGAAACACGTGTAGAAATATCAACCAAATCAATTAGATTTTCTATTAATATATATTTCTCTTCAAGCTTTTAAACGTGAATTATTGCAGATTTTGATTGGTAGAGATAGTGATATAAGTATATAACCATAAATTTAAACTATATATATATACAGTTATACACATAAAAAGACATTATACTTTGGGATTGGGCCAAAAAATGTTCTATTGAGGTCAATACGCACTGTAAAAATAATAATTGTACTTTGGGATTAAAATATAAAATTTAAACGTCAATCAAAATTGTAATCAAGTGAACCGTGAATGTGTAGTAAATGGACACACATGTAGTTCTTTCTGAGGACTTAGAAAAGACGTTGAGTAACATCATTATCTTTAATAATGCAGATTAATTTGTTTTAATTGATTTCAGAGTAGTGGATTGGTTGGTGGAATTGGTTTGTATCGGTTAAGAATTTGTTATAGAAACTATCGTTTTTATTTCACTATCTTACTTGTATTGGTAATAATATAACCGGGAAAATAAAAATCTTGCTTTTTCCTTTTTATACTGTATCGAAATGAGTTGCTTATAGTTTCAGTTTGCTTATAAACATTTTTATATTTAACCAAATTTTGTTAAGCATCCACAAGTATTGGAGGTTCACATGATTAGATTACTTGTAATTGTATCAAAATGTAAGAAAAAAAGAAAATCTAATTTTGTTTTATTACTTTTAACTATTTTGATTAAATTTATAAAAAAGCATTATCTCATGAATGTGTTTGGTGAAATTCATAAATCCTTTTTGGGAAGTGGGCTAAATAAGTTGATCTCTTCCACATTTCCCGAAAATACAATTTGAAGAAAACAGAAGAAACAAAATTAAATTTTGTAATAAAACGAAATTAATAAGTTTTTAAATTTTTTGGTTGACAAAAGAAAAAGTTTTTGAATTTTGAGAAAATAGAGAATAATACAGGTGACTTTTTAGTTTAGTGGTAGGTAGTAAATCACTACATATAGACGTATCTGTACATCTTAGTATTAAATCTTACTACTTATATTATGTAGGAATTTGGCTATTGGGTCAATCAGTTATAACTTTCAACAAAAAAATTGGAGAATAATAAAAATTCTAAAAAGAAAAATAAAACAGCTGTGGAGAGTCTGGAGAGTTCGTATCCCAACCTCACATGTCACTTTCAACTTTTGTTTCATCGTCTGCCTACTTACACATGTTTCTCCTTTAATTTTGGTTTAGTGGTAATTAATTTTCGAAATATATTTATATCATAGATTTGTCGAGACAAATTCTGGCTTTAATGAGGTTTTTGTTCTTTTTCATTTTTAATGATAAGCACTACAAATATATTATAATTTTTCTTACTTTTCTTGTCGTTACATGAATAGTTTGTGGTATTACTATTTTACTGAAGAAGATTCAACTAAAACTAGGTTCTCGTTTCTTCTTGTCGGCTTAAGATTTACTTTTAGTGAAAAAAATAAGAGAAAAACACAAAGAAAAGTTTTGTTTCCCTTAATACAATACAAATAAAAGTTTTTCATCTCCATTTATAAAAAGACTATGTACTTTGTTTTTTCTATTTTCTTTCCTCCTAAGGAATCACAATTACTATTAGACACAAAAAAAATAGGTTTACCATTATAATTTTTGTTCTTTTTATCAATAAACTAGATCGATAAACATCGATCCACAATATAAACTCTATTATACAAATAACATAATTTTTGAAAAAAAATTCTTGTAACGAAACTCAAAATTAAATATTTAAAATATTTGAACAACTTATAAAATATATGATTTTATAAATTTTATGTAAAAGAAAGAAAAAATTTCCTTGCTAGTCTTTTAATTAAGTTATAAAATACTAATTCATAAAAATTGTTTTAATATATTTCTGATTTACATAGATACTACTTTATAAACTTTTTTAAAGGTTAGGAAAAAACTGTTTCCAAAAAGAAGTTATGAAAAAAATTAAAATTAAAGAAAGAATCTTCTCCCCAAATAGAATCCAAACAAATGTATCTCTCATCATCAACTTGCACAAATACTCAAAAACACTTTAGTCTTCAATTTTCTTCTATAAATTCTTTCTCCTTAACCATTTCAAAGCCCCCTTCTCTCTTTCTCTCTTCCTCCTCTCTTTCTTCAAAATATCATCTTCTAATTTCGTTTTTCTTCCATTTCTCTTAAAGATCTTAGCTTGATCTACACAGAGAGAAAAAACACAGAATCTCAAAACCATTGATGCTTAATCAGCAGTTGTTGGTGTTTGAGACACATGTCTCCAATTATACTCAGTGAGATTTTTCTCTCTGGGTTTATGTTAAATTCCACAATCAGACGCAGGACCCATCTTGTTCAATCTTTCTCTGTTGTTTTCCTTTACTGGCTTTACTACGTCTCATGATTTCTCTGTTTTAAATACGCATAGTTAAGACAAAATAAGCTCTGTTTTACAAATCCTTCTTCTTCTTCTTCATCTGGGTCCTGTTCTGTTCTGTTTTAGTTCTGTTCTGTTTTACTTTTCTCCAAAAAAAATCTTTGTTTGTGTTGTATTGTGTTGTGTTGAGTTTGTGTTGTTGCTAAATGGAATCGTCGTCGTCGGGAGCAACGTCGTCGACGATTCAAACATCATCAGGATCAGAAGAGAATCTCATGGAGCAAAGGAAACGGAAACGAATGCTTTCAAATCGTGAATCAGCAAGAAGATCGAGAATGAAGAAACAAAAGCTACTTGATGATCTAACGGCTCAAGTTAATCAGCTAAAAAAAGAGAACAACGAGATTGTGACAAGTGTCAGTATCACAACACA
Organism: Lepidium africanum; assembly: GCA_900406405.1. Classification (NCBI taxonomy): domain Eukaryota; kingdom Viridiplantae; phylum Streptophyta; class Magnoliopsida; order Brassicales; family Brassicaceae; genus Lepidium; species Lepidium africanum. The sequence goes on from OVAX01000047.1 coordinate 13,408, forward strand.
ACACTACTTAACAGTTGAAGCAGAGAACTCTGTTCTTAGAGCTCAACTTGAAGAACTTAGCAACAGACTTCAATCTCTCAACGACATAATCGATTTCCTCGACAATGGCATGTGTTCGAACCCTCTGGTTGGTTTGGAGTGTGATGATTTCTATGTGAATCAGATGAACATGTCTTATATGAATCAGCCTCCTCTCATGGCTTCTTCTGATGCTTTACTGTATTAAATGTGGACCTAAAAACCAAAATTCCTCGAGATTGGTAAAGAAAAATGGGGCCGTTTTTTTGTCTGATTTTAAGTGATGTCCAAAATGAGAGATTTATATGTGAAAATGGATCTGTTGTTTTTTAAAAAAATTTCATTTTTTTTTTTGGGTCTAGTCTTTGGTGTTAGGTAATCTCATTGTCATCGTTATGAGTGTGTTTGTAATAAAGGCTCTGTTGCCGCATGACTACAAAAGTGTTTTCTTTCCTAATTACATTGTAGTAGTAATGTTTATTGGTACTTCCCGTTAGAGTTTATGAGTATTATTAGTAAATGACTTCAAACTTTCACTTTTAAAAGTAATGAATCAAATAGAATATTTTTTTAAAAAAGTATTTGAAATGCAATGTTTTTACCAAAGTTCGATTTCATAAAATCGTTGTTCGTATGATACAAGAAGTCATGTGATAGAAAATAAGAAAAATGAATATGTCCAAGTGGTTGATGTCCACTTCTGCATTCGGAATTCAGTTTCAGGTATACAACATAACCCTCACTTAAAACTTAGATGTCTGTTTTTGATACCGAAATTCGATTATAGGTAAACGTATGACTCACACTTATATATGTCTATATCAAGGCCGTTCAAAAAAAATATAAGTCTTGTATTATTGAAATAAAAAAAGTTTTTATAGAGTCAGCCTAACGGTCTTAAATTTTGTTAAAAAAAAAGAAAAATTAGACCTTAAGTTTTACAAAGAAAAATCTTCGGTCTTATAACTTACAAAAAATATTTTAGGTCATATGACTTAATTACTAAAAAATTGTATAATGTAAAAAAATGTTAACAATAATTTGATTCAAAATAAACTAATAATAATTTTAGAAAATACTTTTAATTTTTTGAAAATTGTGTCAAATCATATATTACACGTGCTAAACACCGGTCTTGATCTACATTATGTTTATATTTTCTTTTCATCTATTTTTTACATACGTACTATTAGATATTAAAGTCCTCATATGTATTTTATTTTCAGTAACAAAAGAAAAAGCTTTCATGCATAGGTACGAAATTTTTACTTATTTTTTCTTCTTTGATAAGCTATATAAAATAATAAATTGTATGTTACGTCAGTAAATAACGTATCTACCAGCATATAAGGACATTTTGTCTTCTCGATCGACCCAAAAAGCTATATGTACATAAGACGTTTTAAAATCAATTTACCAAACTAATATTATTATATCAATCTCTCTAACATAAAATCTAGTTCCATATTAAGAATTCATAAAGGAACTGTGGATATCTATATGATTTCAGTGTCAGTTTATAGATTTTGGAGATATTCTTAAGAAGATTTACAAAATCTAAAAACTTATAAGAATCTAGATGAATTGAGGGTTAATAGGGTTTAGGCTGTACCAACGTATATACTACTAAAGTTATATATACACTGTGTTGTAGACTTATAGATGAAATCCTAGCCACTTGTATTATCTTCACAAATCGATTTTTTTTTTTTTTTGATAAAGGGCATAAATCGAATTTCTCTTTATATCGAAGTTCTATTTATCGCCAATAGAGGCATAAAATAGTACTACATAAGAAAATAATGGTTAATTTGCATCGTGAGCAGTAATGGAGAATCATATTCTAGCCTTTTGGCAGAATTATACTTTAAGATGCTTCATTGTTTGTTTTATATCCATTGATCACGGATGGTTCATTCATGAATATTACATATAAAAGCCTCTTTTATATTATACAAGACTCTTTTACATTTGATAATTAATTAATTTTCTATCTTAATTTATTAGAAGTTTAGTATTCGTTCTTCAGAATATCGTGCACGTGTCGAGACTTGAGAGATCTAAAGAAAAGCATCTTATGTCTTTTGATCTAGGCTCTTAATTAATAACATTTTTTTTTTGTAAAAAGCTCTTAATAACATTGAAAGGAAATGTAATTAATTAGCTTAATATTTGTAGTTTTCGAAGATAACAAAAGACCTAAAACGTAAGTTACGGAGTTAGTTGATTTAATATTTGTTTTCTCACCGTTGTACTTAACATTATTTGTTCTTTTTTTGCTATTTCTTTACTTCTCTTTGAAAACAAAAATGCTAATGATAAATAATACATTTGTTATGACACAAATTCATACTTTATTTATATATGATTTAGCTTTATATTTGTCTTTTGAAAATCAACATCTTCTTGTATATGTTTATATAGGAAATGTTGAAACATTTACGATACAAATTATTACAAATAAAAAACATAATCTTTAACAAAAAGAAAACATAATAATTTCGGAAGTCTTTATCAATTATGGCCAAATATATCATGTGCAGGGAACAAAATATGCCGGTAACTGAACTAAAACACATGATGATTTAGAGACTTTAATAGTAGATCGCCTAATTAAAATGATTTTAAATATAACATTCGTTCTCCTAGATCTACCTGAACAGACATAACTGAAGTTAGTCGGTTTATGTTTACATTATCATGTTATGCATCTAACATTAAATATAATCTAATAAAGTTCTTTTGGTTATATGTAAGATAGTACATTTTGCTATATATACATCTACGCCAAAAAAAATTTCTTTTTAGAAAAAAAGAGAGGCAAATCTAGTAATAAACAATGGTTGAGTATATTATCAGGAAAGAGTCATTGGTCAAATAGTTGAGTACTGTTTTTTATATTCAAAATACTTTCAGAGAATTGCATTTTTTTAATGTGATATCATTCAAAATTTAAGAAGCATTTTATTAAGTATAAGATATTGTCCATTCAATTATTGACGAAAAAAAAAAAAAAATTAAACTATGATCAGACTATCGAGAAGGCTGTAGAGGAATATAGGAGGCTCAAGCCGGTCGTGGGTCAAAGTGTTCTTCTTGGACGCATTTGGTAACAGCGATTGTGGGTTGCTTTACGCCTAAAATTAAACTCTATTTACTTTATTCTAATCCCATAGAGGCATTTTAAAATTCCATAATCATCTTCACATCATTAAGCCCTAATAACAAAGACATAAGATGTCAAACATGAGCAATAATACCTAAGGTCCTATACATCAGTCGAATCGCTTTTTCAAACACCTAACAATATTACATAAAAATACAATTTTTTAAAATCAAATTCGAGTAAAACCGGTATATGACATTCAATCACTTAACCAAATATATTTTTCGAAATATTCTATGTGATTTACATTATATCTAACATACAACAAATGATTTACACATGTCTTTGGATATTCTTGAAGATTCCCACCTAGTGAATTTCTCTTTTCCTTATTTATCTAATCTTAAATTTGACTAAAGCTCTTTTTTTTTTTTCTTTCTGACTTTAGACAAATTAAATCTTAGAAAAGAAGAAGAAAAATCCCAGAAAAAACAATTTTATGATTAAAAAACGTTTAAAGTGACACTCCAAGGCGAAAAGGAAAGGTAGTAATATATTGGCTGTTAGACACACTATCAAATTAACATGCGCAAAGGCATTTAAGGTTGTCAAAATCATGATTTGTCGTTATTTATACAAATTAGGGTAAATATGTCATTAGAGAGTTCCGTGAGAGACTTTATCGATTTTGATCAATCCTCTCTAATAAGCCTATAAAATTGACCATAGTTTCAATCATATTACAAAGATTAATAAGATATATAATTAATAAAATTAATACATCATATCTTAGTTCTTAACCCTTGGACATTTGCTTTTGGTGATTGACTCTTGCAAATACCCAAAGAATCAAATTTTGAGAATATGTACAGAATTATACTGGTTGATAATGATGTGGAATATTAACATCACTTTTTTTTTTCCACTAGAAATATATATAAGATAAACATATTATTCCGAAATTACAACAATAAAAAATATAAATTGACGGATAATAAGAATATCCCGAAAAACAAAGCCCAAACAAGAAAAACTAAAACTCAAACGAGAAAAGTTTTTTAAAACTAACCTTGAATGAGACAATATTAGACTCTAAAACAGAAACTCAAGAAACTGCTACTCTAAAGAAGATTAACATCACTAAACCAAGATTTTATTTGTTAGATTTACCATATTTTAGTTAGATATTTTATTGAATATATCAAAGTTTTCTGCTAGTAAAACTTCTTTGACATTAATTCAAGGACTCTTAAATTTAACATATTGTTTGACCAAGAAAATAAATTTAATTCCATATATTATATAAAATATATAGGGTCTTTAAGATTGCTTACAATAGTCTAAAATTTGGGTGTTGAAATTTTTTTTAATGCTTATATGGATTCAACAGCGTGAGAGATTGTCAACCGTGTGAATTTGTGTTGCCGTGACATGTATCACGTGTTCATTGGTTATCTTTTTCAATTATAAATAGATTAAATATGTGTCATGATTGTTATTGGTTACTGAATATACATATTTTTTCACCTCAATCATTTGAGATCAATTATCTTATAAAATATTTAATATAATTTTATAAAATTTATACCAAAATTCATAATTTTTTATTTCCTAAAAATTGATACTAGTTTCATTCAATTCAGACACCACAAAAAATCATATTTTCTATTATATTTTTGTTATTCAATCTATTTTTAGGGAAATACATTCTAACAATAACCCTTTCCAAAATTCTTCTAATTACCTATCTAACTACCAAATCCCTACTAATTATCAGCTTTAAAACCAATAAAATCATGTTCGCCAGAAATGCATTAAATGGACCACTGAACAAAATGTTTTGTGGTTAATGAGCTTATTAAGTTTATGTGTTTTATTGTTTGTTTATTTAACTTATGTGTGTATTATTAGTTGGATTATATGTTTACTAAATTATGTGTGTTTTATTAATTGTATGTTAAGTTTTAGTATTTTTCTTTGTTTTAAAATGACTTTTTCTATTTAAAATTTTTATTATTTATAATATCTATTTTATACTTATAAAAATGAAAACACAAATATAAATAGAAATATAAAATAAAATTAGTGTGGAGTATGGTGTTAAATTTTTATTAAACAAAACTATTATAGAGAAGAAAAATTATATGGATGTTAAATTTTGAGGTGAAATAGAGAAAATATGATTTGGAAGAAAAAAGATGATGTGGAGGGTGTTGAATTTTTTCACCATTGTACATTGTCTAATATATATGTTTTTACGTTTGGTTATTTTATATTTGAAAAAAATAAATACAGTCTTAGGGACCACAATACACTGTGTAATTGAAAGCCCTGTCAAGAAAAAAAAAGACTACTCGGCTACCAACCAATAATAGGAAGAAGTCGGTTCTTTTTTGTATATTTTAAAGGTTTAAAGTAAGTAAAAAAAGGCAAAATCTAGACTTTGGCAACCAAATGCATATTTTCTAGAGTTCAAAATTTGTGAATATATACTTTTGACGTATTTTCATTCAAATTAATAATATTAGAAACATATAATAATTAGTGTCTTTTTTATTTTTATTTTGTTAAATATCTATTTCTGTAGTTCAATTTCAGAAAATCATATAATTCAGTATGATAAAAAATTTAAGTTTAAAATGAGAAGGTTTTAGGTTATAATTTAAACTTTGTCCTTTAGTTGTTGAAAAGAAAAACACAAATAAAAGGACATTGAGCACAAAGGAGACATGGCTTGTTAAACAAATCTACGGTTGGTAGAAATTGGGGAAACAAAATTATACGATCAACGGATTCGCCATTTTATTACATCGTAATATGAATACCATTGCTTTTGAATGGCCAATATTCTTTATAAATGTTTATAATGGTTAGAGAATGTTTATATTCAATCTAAAGTACAAGTCTGTCTAGTTATTTGAGTATACGTACATGTCTTTTATATTCTCATCTTTGTATATATTATCTAGTGATATTATTCTCATTTGTAGTCCATTGATAATACATGTTAGAAAAATATATGAACACAATCGTCTTTCTTAACAGCGACTTTAATTTTTTATCCCAACTATTCAATATTTCATTTTTTACTTTTCTTTTGGGTATTGGCCAACTAAAGAGCAAAAGGTAATTATGTATAATCATAGCATTTCTTATAAAGTTAACCAATCAAATCATAATTAAAAGACGAGTTATGACAAAACATTAAAGCAATATGATACTCCATCACTAATTGTTTTTTATGCAGATATTTGTTCAACAATTAGAGAATATAAAGTGTCAAACCAGAACACAAGCTTAGCTTAGGCTTGGAATTTCGAATGTATGTATAAATTTTAGGATATTTGTAGCTGGAGACTTAGAGCAACATTATCAAGGGTTTCTTCTAAGAAACCCTTATACAATTATAATATTAATTTTTTTTTTTTAAAGATTCTCCAATTACGTGTTGACACGTGTTAAGAAACCCATCTCAAAGTTTTTTATTTAAGAAACTTTCTCTTTGGATTTCTTCACATTTTATTATTTTATTAATATTTTTAGCTTAGAACCCCTCGTAGAGACCACCAATAACGATCGTCTTAAATTCTTCACCTTTTTCTCTATTTAATTTGTTTTCTCTTAAGTCTTAACCAATAATTCTTTTGAAACTTACCCATTTTATAGACCGGCTTACAAACATCATTTTTTCCATGAACTCTATATGATGAGAACCCTTTGATAAATATTTTCAGTATTATTAAAAATAAATAAATACTAATGTAGCTGTGAAAAGTCCTCGAAAACGAATTAATATTTAAATTAAAACGCTCCAAACAATTCCATGATGAGACCAAAAGAAAAAAGAAAATAAAAAGTAGGGGCGGCTAAGTTAGTCATCTCAAATCGATCCCATTCCAATTATATTCTACTTTGTTTGAGAATATTTCCATTTATGTACTAGTTAATAACTTAATTAGTACAAACTTTTTTTTGTCAAACATTTGATCTATAAGGCCCGATATATAGCCTAAACCCCACCTTTAAATTTCTTTTTTTTTTAAGCTATCATAATGATACAAGTGAAATCGAACCTTGGTGCCAAGTCATTAGCTGTATCATCCTATTACCAGACTAACCTATTACCAGATTGAGAGCAACTCGACAATCAAAAACTTAAAAATAATATAAGTGTTATGTGTGTGAAATCAAACCTAATTAATTGAAATACCCAACTTCTTATACAAAAGCTCATAGATACTTTTGAAGCCCTAAAAGTCCAAAGATAGGCCCAAGGCCCAAAAATCATATCCTTCCACGAAGATTCTTTAATGCTAGCTCATAGAGAATCGTGAGAGTATGGTCATCATCCACTACATTATCTTTACATACTATTTTTAAGATTAAGATAATACGTCAACCATTTATAATAGTGACGAATCATTACACTAATGCAAAGTTCAAACAACTTTGTTCTCTTTCCATAATCTCAATATGTTTATTCATTGTGAGTTGTGACAAATACATCGAAGCAAAGTTCATCACTAAAGGCAAAATCGTTGCCTCTGGTTCCTAGAAAACGAATAGGACTTTGACCAATTAATGTTGATGACCTCTAGTCTTCAAGAATTCAACCATTATGATGATTTGGTGAATAATTGGGTTATGATTGTTGTTGATTTCGAAATTAAACAATGAAGCCACTAACTTCTTTAGACTTATCGTGGCCAACAATAGGAAAGTGGTCTCCTTTCAACTTTTTATCTAATCCCACCATTTTTCATCAACAATTATTAAACAAAACCAAAAAGCATTAAGAGATATTTGAATTGATTATATAATTTGGTAAATTCTCATTTTGAAACTCAAACTATGGTCAATGAAACATATTCTTTTTGTTTATTTAAAACGTTTGTAGTGACAAATGAAGAGTAAAACATGTAATAGTGTTATCTATTTAGAAATTTATATATAGTGATAAACCAAACGCATAAGCTTCTCTTTTCTGATAAATCCACAACACTTAGCTTAAGAGAATATCAAACACTTTCATTAACTTTGCTTTTTTCATATCAAATTTGAAGGAGGAGAAGATGGGTTTGTTGTCATTAGTGAAGAAACTAGGTTTCTTCTTTCTCCTTCTTTCAGCTTCTGCTCTTGCTCTCTGTTCTGCAGGTTTGTTTTTATGCTTTTCTATGAAGCTTTTCTCTGCAACTTCATGTGCCTACTACTAGTTCAGTTTTTACAGAACAAACAAGCTAAGTCTCTATAATCTTGTAGGCCGACCAACGATTCTAATCTATGGCCAAGACGATAATCAAGAGGTTAGTTGTTTCAAACCTCCAAAATAGGATGACTTCAGAAATACCTGAAGTGTAATAAGTTCTATATGTGGACAGGTTGTGGAAAGAAGAATACATGAACATGAGAGAATTTTGAGAATGAATTCAAGAGACTATGGCCATTATAGACCAACACCAAAGCTCAAGAGGCCTCCTTTCAAGCTAATTCCCAACTGATCATATTGATCACCGATCCACTAAATATATATAGATGTCTACTTTTATGAGATGTATAATATATGTAAACCTAAATACTAACTTGAATAATGTTAAATGATAATCCAATTATCATATAAGTTTGAAGATAAGTTATCTAGTAGTAAATGATTATGTAGTCCTCTTTGTTATCATACTGAATAGTGTAATATTGCTTCATGCAAGTATCCAATATTGTGTTTGGTCTCAATGACCTAACCTCACTTCTATTTCTTGCACAAAAAGAATTGTTTACTTTATACAAATATTTCCTCTTCATTGCTTTCTTCTTCAAGCTACAAAATCATGTACCAATTGTGAAGAACTTATCCGGTTCTGGCCGGGGTTTACATACTCCAATTCAGCTCTTGGGATCGCATTTTCGTAAATATCCACACCTGAAAAGTTGTTGTAGGCCTCACTTGACATAGCCACAACATTATCATGTCCTTGAGAGTTTTGAAGTCCTAGAGTCAAAGACACAGAACCACGACCTAATCTTGACATTTCAGCAACATGATAAGTAGGCTCAACTGCCATGAACCGTCGACCATCCATTTGACTACCTTGGACCATGTCACAAGTCTCTTCACTATAGCCATGTCCTTGGTCTGGTTTAGTCCACTCTTGTGAAATCTCTTGAGCTCGTTCTTCATCATCAGTATTAGCAGGAGGTCCAATCTCAGACACATTTGGTGTATTTGCAGAAGATGAGTTAGATTCATTCTCTGTGAATTCCTCCTTGTATATTTCCTCCACCATTGGTTTCCATAAACGCACACGCGCATTTATAAACCAATTTGATACCTTTTACAAACATAAGCACACAATCAATACATCAAACTACATTATGAAGAGAAGGAAGGAAACATTTGTTACCTGACCGCGACTCAAGCCTGTTTGTCTTGCTAACATAATCTTATCAGAATCCTTTGGATAACTATTCATATTTTTAAACAACATATCAGCATTTTCATGAAGAATCTGCTATGCAGATAAAGATATAGAAGAGATGACTTACGGGTGAAGGAAATGCTCAAAGAGCCAAGCACGGAGGATCAAGACAGAGTTTTCAGGTAAACCACGTTGAGGTCTCCAAGCTTGAGGTTGCATAAAACCTCTTTGTTGTCTTACATGTTGATCAACATACTTAAGACGACTTATGATCCCAACTCTTTTCCCATCTGAACCATCTTGTTGTTCTCCAAGAGATTTCCTTATGACAAGGATTTGTCCAGATATTGCATCCCTTAAGCTACGAAAATGGCGAGAAATGGTCTGAAGGGCAAGTGCTGTGTATGGCTTAGCTGCTCCATAACCTGCTATTACATCGAACGAGGATACAACTATCTGCATCTGCTGGTAATATTGCTTATATCTTCTATCCACCTTCACCAAAATCAAATACAAATACCTTATGTTTCAAGTATCCAACATATCTATAAACAAAGGATTCTACATTGAGACCTAAACAAAGTAGCTATTACATGATCAAATAAGTTATTACCTCATCTGACATTGACAAGAGTTTTGTCAACTTGCTTTGCATTTCTTGTCTCTCAGATTGAGATATTTCGGCTGGAGGATTTGTGCTTAACTCTTGAGGATTCTGATCTGGTTCTTCAGGTTTCTCATTCTTCTTATCTCCTTCTGCCTGAAACTGCTTCGGAGCTTTCTTAACATTAACAGCCTCATCAAGTAGCTGTTGAGCCGCCTTAAGATACTTTGAGTTAGGAATTGTTCTCACAACCTCCAAGTTCTGATTCCCTCCCTGAAAGTTTGGTATTGCATACTCATTGCCTCTGCAATGCTCAGCTCTTGGTACCATACTTTGATGGCTCATTTGATGCATTCCAGGGAGAATCTGTGAACCAAGGCTAAGGGTTAATCCTTGACCGGTCTGAAGAATCCCCGTGGCACCTGCCATTGCGTTAATTAGCTGGTAACTGTTCCTGTCACTTCCTTGATCTCTCCATGAACCAAAATCTTGATTAATGTCCTGCATTTGTGAAATTTCATCAAATCTGGACCTCTCTTGTGAGGCTGATGCATTGTTACTTTCAGTTCTTTCTCTACCATCAGAGTAAGATACTGTAGCATTCATGTGGATCATTGAGTTTCCAGGAAGAAACTGTGTTTCTGGATAATTCTCCATTGAAATGTAGCAAATTGAGTATCTTTCTTAGCTCAACTAAGTTCCATAGTCTCTTTTCTTATGATCAAGGCACAGAAGCAGTAGCCTGAAAGCTTCAAAATCAACAACAAACTTGAGTTTTGTATCATTCATCTAAAACAGATACAAAAGCTATTGTAACAGGATAGGATCCAGATGTAATCATGTTTTGAGTTTCTGGTTATGCATGCAATTATGGAAATGTAAGCAAATATCAGAAGACAAACATAGAAGAGAAGTTGGATTGAAATAAAGAAAGATCAAAAAATTTACCTGAAAATCAATTGCTGCTTCTGATGTGTTACTGAAGGAGAGTTAGCCAAATTCTAAAAGAAGAAAATGAAAATAAAAACTTTATGATCCCAAAATCACAAAATGTGCAAGATTTTATTGCTTTTTCAGAAATTTCAAGAGAAAGAAATCAAAGGTTACAGCTTTCTCTTGATTGGTTTATTTTTATTCTTTTTCCTTTTTCAAATGAAATATAATTTGAATTCCTCATCTCATCAATGTCACACGTGAAAGACCCATATCATACTCTCCCTCCTCCAGAAGAAATAATGAAAATTTTATATATCTTATTTAATATACAAATAAATGGAAGAAGAAATCAAATAAAAAACTCAATTTGCTGAAGACATTGCTTCAGAAAGCCAAAAATCTTGGTTGGTGCTTGAATCTTCTGCTTCTTACAAATTGCTTATTGATTTTTGGGAGTCAAGTCTTTGGTAAAAAAGAAGAATATTATTTTCTAAAAAATAAATGATATATAAATGAATGGTTAAGGAGTTTCTATCTTTAACAACCAGTTGGTCGACCTAAACTCCTCTCTTCCTCATTTCTCCATCCTAAACCTAACCCTTAATCCTAATCTTATCCCTCTATGTCTCCTAATCTCGTTTTGATAATTGTTGATTTGTGTTCGATTTTTTTTACTCAATAATTAGATCGACAAAATCTACACAAATATCATAGTCTATATTGCAAATTGAGATTAAAATCTAGAGGATTTATAAGATCACGAAATTTATTTTCCAGTGAATGGTTGGTTCATTAACTTATCCTTAGTTAGATGACTTATTTCACATGACGACGAATGTTGCATTGTTTTGTATTTTAGTGTAAGATACTTTACTTTTTAACTAAGCTATTATTATGTAATTTTCTCTTTTTTCTTTATATTTGTTTTGATATCACAAAATACATTCGTGGACTCTGGTCGTCCAGAGGCACTATCAACGTAACAAGGGTCCCAAGCAATAACAAACACAACTTTTTTCTACATTTTTTATTTTGATTTTAAAACACCATAAGTGCCCTGGTTTCCCCACTGAGTTTTGTCTTTATCCTCCATATATAAACATTTATACACTAGTGTTTTTTCTTTCAAATGCTTATAATTTTACCATTAACTTTATTGCTAAGGTGAAGCGAGTCCTAATTTGGTAACATCTAAAATCTTTTGAGGTGTTAAACAATTATGAGAATAAAATCATGCAATTCACATTCTGTATAGAGGCTAACAGAATAATTAATTATCTGGATCGAGACTTGAGATCAATCAACATCAACATAAAACAAAAACATGTTGATAGAATAAGAAGTTTAGGGTTGATTTTGAAAGATTTATAAAAGTAGAAGGTGTAGAATGAAAATAGAGGGAAAGTTGTCTGATTAGGGACAGATATTGCAGCGAGAGGGTCAGAGTCAGAGAGAGAGAGAACGAATCTAATGAGATACGAAGCTAAGAGATTTTGTTGGCCCAAGAGAGCTGCAATGTCTCCAAGTCACATCCATATTATCCTTTGGACATTTTTGTTGTAACACTAAGTTTAAAACGGTTTCTTATCTAGTTACTCTCTTGTATGTGTTTGTATCCAGACAACACTACAATCCAAAAATAAATATCTAGATGACCCAACTTCAATTTGGCAGATATCATATTCAGGCTAAAAGATATATAAAAGATGGGCCTCTCACACAAGCCCATTTAGTCTGAAGTGAAATGATAACAAAGCAAAGTCTTACAGAAGTCTTAACAGAAATTACAGCAAATTCTTTCACATTGACACACTTGTGTTCATTACATCAACACTCTTAGTTCAAGATATCACCTGTAATCGGTGAAACATGTTGGCTTGTAGATCCATTTCTTGAGCTTACTACCACCATGGACTTTGGGGGTATCAAACCAACCCTGAAAAGCATATCCTCGACTGTGTCAGTTGGTTGAGCTCCAACTGATAACCAGTACCTACAACGGGAAAGAGATCAGTGATAATCACCCAAACGTTACAATACCATTCAATTTGCGGTTAATCATACAGATAGAACCAAGCGTCATGAAAAATTTGCAACAGATCAAAAAGGAAGATGATCAATTTCAATGACTGAAGAGGACTATGTTTAAGGAAAACAGAGAACGTCATTAATAGTGATGCATTAAGTGTGGAAAGGGAAGGACTGAGAAGCAAATATCATTTGTCATCAATCCAGAGTTACTTCAAGCACAAAGAATCTCTCCTCTAAGAAACGTTAATTAGAGACATTCCAAATAATTACGCAGCATTATTAATCAAGACAATGGAATCTATGGTTGGATGCTCCAGTCTCATAAATTCATCAGAAACTAATCCACTTCATCTCAACATGTTAAAGTTTTCATCATGACAACACTAAAAAACAATCTATGGTTGAACGATCAAGACAATGAAATCTATGGTTGAACAATCTTCTTTTCAGACTTATCAAACAATCATGAATTCAACATCTAACAACCCTAAGATACGCACACAAACAGGAATATGAGAATGACAGAGAAAAACAAAGTATTAGGCGAAATCATACTTGATTCTGTCGAATTTGAGGCTCACTCTTCTCATATCGTCTTTCCCTACGAAAGGACAAGGAAATTCATGTAATTAGATACATCGAAAAGTATTGCATTATCTGAGAATTGAGAGGATAAGAAACGAACCTTGCAGAGGATCATAAAACCCTAGAACCTCGATTTGTTTGCCTTCCCTTCGCGATTTATCATCAGCAGCAACAACACGATAGAAAGGACGATGTTTACAACCGAAGCGCGCAAGCCTTATCTTCACAGTCATTTTTCTGCTGCTTTTCTCTCTGCTTGAAAATTGAAGACGAAGATAAGAAGAGGATAATGTACAGGTTTAAGCTGGGTTTTGGATTATTTTTTTTTTGTCCCTATCTGCGTTCTATGGATAGGAAAAAAAACAACAACATATATAAAAACTTTGCACCGTTTTTTACTTCTGTAAATGTACTACGTGCCGTTTAAATTGTTTCGAAACCGCGTGTCGTTCTTATACTCACCAATCAATATCCCTCCATCGTTTTAGAAATTCCAAAAAATTGAATTAGATTCCTCGGATCTTTGGTACCATTTATTGTAGATATAAGTTATCAATAAGTCTCAACCACTTAGATATAGATATTCAGAGTGATGTGTAGAATCACACAAAAATTGGAATCATCTTATCTAAGGAGTTTATTATGATCACCAATCGATTCAAACTACATTTGCTTCATGGGAAAGTCTAACCTAAGATTCACAATCTGATTAGCATCAGGTCATATACACATATTTAAAGAAACATAAAGTTCATGAACAAATTCGTGAATTCTAATGCGAGTTTTATGAATTCCATGTACAATGAGATCTTCAGAATTAACCGAACTACTTAAAAGAGGATCCGAAATTGAACTACCATTTTTTACATCAATAAACCCAGAAACTAAGAAATTCTACCAAGTTCTTGAACGAATCATCTTCGAAATCCAACTTTCATCAATGGATTTTCACGCCGAGACAAACCTTACCTCGAAGGTATCCAGGTTTGACGTGGGAAAACGAATAAGTCTTTGAGACCTTAGAAACCTTAGCGATTGCTCTTTTCCCCAATTTCTTCATCCTCTGTCTACCCAGCTTCTTACTCACGCTACGTGGCACAAGCTCATCGTCTAGATCATAGGAATAGTCGTAATCACCATCTTCACCACTGCGATCTTCGTCTTCCTCATCATCACAACCATCGCGATTAACATAATCTCCGTACGTAATACCAACAACATAACGCGAACCTCTACCAAGACGCATCATCCGCTTATGAGCCCATCCAAGGTCGTTATCATCAACAAATCCATCGCGACAGACTTCATCGACAAAATCAGCACCATCACCACCGACGTGACCGTCATCGAGATCCAGATCAGCCGTAAGATCTCCACCGTCAGTCCCAGGGAGAATCTGAGGCAGCGAAGAAATGACAGATGGTGAAACAAAATAAGCATCGTCCAAAGATATGACGTCATCATCAGAAAGACTATCAACGGAGAAAGAATCGTCAGAGTACTCGCCGTCTGAGGGATTAACGAATTCCCAGAGATCTAGATCGTCTTCCTTGTCGAGAACAAGAGGAGACATGGTGATAATCCTAGATTGCTTCGCCATTTTCGAGATAATTGTTATGAAGTTGCTTCTTTTGATTTCAAGATGGTTTATTTCTTCACAGGAAGGAAATTACCATTTAATAGAGAAGATGAAGTGGACAACCACCGTCTGTTATCGTGTGCCAAATGGTAGTTACACTGTGGATGATACGTATTTACAACCAATTATACTTTGCCACGTAATCCTTCTTTGCCATTTCAGCATCTTCCTCCGTGGACATTCGGTTCCTCGGTTCGGTTCTTGATTCCTTTCGATTACTAAAAAATGAACCAATAGGTACTTATTAAATTTCGGTTTGGTTTCGGTTTTGTTCCGATTCTTTCAGTTTCTAAAAAATGTGAACCAATCGATATTTATTAAAATTTGGTTCCGTATCCATTCGGTTCCGGTTCAGATACTTCAATTTAATTTTATAAAAAAATTTTAAAAAAATCCCATAAATTTATTATAAAAACTTGAAAATTTTAGGTTTTTAGTAATTTTGATTCAAATTAATTAACAAATTTAGATTTAGAATTACAATTTTGGATATTTAGATTATTAAATTCTATATAAATAATTATTTTTAAATATAAAATTGTATTTCGGTTCTCAGTTCGGTTCCGATTTTTTCGGTTCTCAAATTTTGGAACCATTTGATTATTTCATTGATTCTGATTCGGTTCCGTCCTTTTTATTTCAGTTCGATTTGATTTGATATTTTGGTTCCGGTTATTATGGCCAAAGATGTAAAATAGACTATTTTGGAAAACTGTAAATGGATTTCGTCTATTAAATCATAGAGACTCTACTCATTTTCTTTCATTTTTTCAGAAAGATACCTTTTCCGTTTCAAAAATTATTTAATAACTCATCATTTTAATATTTTAACATATATATACAATATATACACGATTTTTTCCCTTTTTATTTCTATTTTTGTGGTTACCTCTAACGTTTAATTTTTTTTTTTGTTTTTAAAAAACAACAAATATGAATCATTTCGTGTGTGGCTTTGGAAAAAACTTAAAAAATAAAGCCTGAAACCTTTGTTTTCATCGATGAATAAACTAACAATCAAAACTCAAAAATAGAATATCGCGCTGGCCGAATTGCATCGATCCACATCGCAGGTCAGCGATTTCTTCCTCTTTCTTAACTGTTTTTCTTCGTCTTCCAACTGGTCCCTGAATCTTTAGATCGTCGCAGATAACTTTGCTTTTGAATCCGCCATAGTTGTCACTGAAACTCCGAAACAATGGGGAGCTTGGGAACGATGCTGAAATATCCTGATGATATATTTCCGCTTCTGAAGATGAAACGAGCGATCGATAAAGCTGAAAAGCAGATCCCGCCTGAGCCACACTGGGGCTTTTGCTATTCAATGCTCCACAAGGTTTCTCGTAGCTTCTCGCTCGTCATTCAGCAACTCAATACCGAGCTTCGTAACGCTGTACGTTCTTCTTTTTCCGCTTTTCTCTCGATACTTGTGTTTGTGTATGTATATATAATGCCTGTGATTGGTATTTATATGATCAACGTGTGGAGTAATCCAAATGTATCTGACACACATTTATGTTTGATGCTGGCGATAAGTAGTTTCTTCTGTAGAATCGATTGTATACTTACATCTTAAGAGTTTGTGCTTCTCTAGATTGCTGAAAACAGATTCTCAGATTCAGCTTTATTGGCCACTGTGTGAGCTGCAGTAAATTCAAATTGTTTTTCGTGATTGTGAAATTATTTGGTTCTGGAACAATTTCTGAATGTGTTACCTCTTGTGCTTCATCGTATGAGGTTTTCTTGGAACATGTAATGCACAGAAGAAGGTTTTGATTGTTTTTGAATTTTCCACTAATCTTGCTTCCTTCACATGGCAATAAACTTTGTCCAATCTTGCAGCATTTCTTACTGTATTGCCTTTGTTTTTTTCTTTAATTAGGTGTGTGTATTCTACTTGGTTCTCCGAGCTCTTGATACTGTTGGTTAGTGTCTCTGAACTGCTTCCTAAATTCCCTCAAAAATATGCAAAACTTCTGTTTCATTTAGAACCTTCTTCCTGCTCCTGTTGCATATCACATTATTTATTTTTGTGCACGACAGAGGATGATACAAGCATACCAACTGACGAGAAAGTTCCAATTCTCATAGCTTTCCACCAGCACATATACAATACCGACTGGCACTATTCATGCAAGTCTGAAGTGTCTCTTCACATCTTTGATCTTTGACATGCCCTCAATATTTGACTCTTTAGCTTATTAATTTTATTCATTCGATTTTAGGTGGTACGAAGGAGTACAAGGTTTTAATGGATCAATTTCACCATGTTGCTGCAGCTTTTTTGGAACTAGAAAAAGGGTTAGTTTAATTATTTCCTAAATGCACTTCTGTTCTGTGTTATAGGTTTTTTCGGCTCATGTTGTTTCACGTTTCAGTAGTAAATTACTAAATTGGTGAAACTCAAATCTACTTTCTGACTTTACTAATTAATGTTATGAAGGTATCAAGAGGCTATTGAGGAAATTACTAGAAGAATGGGTGCAGGAATGGCCAAGTTTATCTGCCAGGAGGTTTGTGACTCAAAGCATTATTTATTGTGTGGATTTGTTTTTGAGTTGTGATGACAAGCTGTCTTGAGCTAGACTGGGGTCTCTACTTCAGTTAAAATTGTTTCATGCTTACTCTTGCCATAAGGAGTCAAATCTATTAAATGACTTATGTGATTCTTGTTCTGTGATTTGACATGTAGTAATTCATGTGCCAAAACTTATTAATATGTCTTGCGAGGAATTGACATCATTTGTATACCGACCCAGTTGATCCAGTTTTTACTGTTATACACAGGTAGAAACCGTTGATGACTATGATGAATATTGCCACTATGTTGCTGGACTTGTCGGTTTAGGTCTGTCGAAACTCTTCCTCGCTGGGGGAACAGAAGTTCTGACACCAGATTGGGAGCATATTTCCAACTCAATGGGTTTATTTCTACAGGTATGAGAATGTATTATCACCATGTACAGTATTGCTTACTCAAATTATTTGCAACTTTGCCAATTTGAATCATCGAGTAATTCATAGCATTGGTCTTATTTGCAGAAAACAAACATTATCAGAGATTATCTTGAGGACATTAATGAGATACCAAAATCCCGAATGTTTTGGCCTCGCGAGATCTGGGGAAAATATGCTGACAAGCTCGAGGTGCATACATACTACTCCAAGCTCTTATATTAGGTCTGAGGCTACGCTTATTGACTATTCTGTGACAATGCTCTTCTGGTTTGTTGGTGAAATATAAATCATAATGTAGGATTTAAAGTACGAAGAGAATTCAACCAAATCGGTGCAGTGCTTGAATGAAATGGTTACCAATGCATTGATGCATATTGAAGATTGCCTGAAGTACATGACTTCATTGCGGGATCCTTCCATATTTCGGTTCTGTGCCATCCCTCAGGTTAGAGAAAAAGTCTTTTTAACTAAGAATTTACTTTTCCTTGAAGTTCGCGTTAGAACAGATTATATTGTTTTCCTCGTAATGTAAAACCACTTTTAGGGATTCCTATCGAGGTGCACAAAATAATTAGATATTATTCTCATTAACTGCGCCTGCATTGATATAGGCTGCCTTAGAAGTTAATATTGCTTTGTCTGGATGTGTTTTCTTTGATCAGATCATGGCAATTGGAACACTTGCATTATGCTACAACAATGTACAATTATTCAGAGGTGTTGTGAAACTGAGACGAGGTAAGATGTTTACCTCGAGTTTGGTTTGCTCTGGTTTCACTATCTCGTCATTAAAAATCCCAAGGCCTAAGAAAATATTGTAGGTCAATCCTATTCTGCCAAAGGGAAACCCATTGTCTTTTATAATCAACAAGCTTGAGAAAGTGTAGCGAGCCTTGTTATCTGAAAGCTAATATTGCTTAACAACTCTATTGTTTAGGTCTAACTGCTAAAGTCATTGATCGCACAAAGACAATGGCTGATGTCTACGGTGCATTCTATGATTTTTCTTGCATGCTGAAAACAAAGGTACTTCAGTAGTTCCTCGTTTGTTTATTGTCATTCTGTTGTGGACTTAGAAGAGGATTATATGCATTTCCATTGACAATATATGTACATAGGTCGACAAGAACGATCCAAATGCCACTAAGACATTGAACCGAATTGAAACCGTTCAAAAGCTCTGCAGAGACACTGGAGTCCTTCAAAACAGGTACAGTCTTTTCTTTGACCCAAAAGCTGCATTAGATCAATCCTCTCGCTAAGAAACTGGTCCCAAGAGAATTTATCTTCCAAGTATTCGAGAATAGGATAATGTTATCGTAATCTTTCTTTGTGGTATACTTTCTGATGAATCTATGCCTCTCTTCCTTTCAGAAAATCATATGTTACTGACAAAGGACAACTAAACAATGTCATTGTAAGTTGCATACTTTTTACCCTTTTACAGAGAAGTACCTCTCATGTTCTTTAAATACTGTAACTTGCCCTCTTATCTACCTGAAAATGCAGATTGTAATGATTGTGATTCTACTGGCAATAGTGTTCGCATATCTCAGAGCAAATTGAGTGATGGAGTAACATTAATGTAAGCGAACCGACTGTATCATCACCATTAAAGATGTTTAGATCTTGATGAACAAATGATTTATAGGTTCATTCTCATTCACTTCACTGATTCCTATGCAAGATTGTTTCCAGAACAAAACAGTTCTAAACTTGGTTTGGACTGATTCTATTTTAGTTACTGCCTTTTGTCTAAGCGTGCATGTGCACACCTATTTTCATCGCTTGTGTTTAAAGTATCGTTCATTGTTATTTCCTTTTTAGTTGCTTTTTTGCCATGTAATAAGATATTCACGTCCGGAATCTGAATTGCATACCAAAAATTGATTACTAACAGCAAGATAAATCCAAACGCAACCAACAATAAAGAAAATAAATCTTTCTTCGATAATTATTGGCAACATAAAATCTAAATAAAAGAAAAATCAAGCCTATATATATTTTTAAAATGTCCAAAAAAAGAAGTGGGATCAATAAAAACATAGTTTATAAAATTTTCGAATGTTAGGACTAAATCTTAAATCGAGTTATATTCAAAAAATTTTCCTTACCAAACTTGGTTTGGTCTGAAGTTCTGTTATTTTCTTCCATTGTCTTTCTCAAGGTCAATAATTTATGATGAGCGTATGATATTTGCGTTAATTGAACAAGTAATGGCATCAACCTGAACTTGGTAACAACTTGTGTCTGAAAAAAAGAATCACTTCATCACCAAGTTTTAAAGGTTATCACGTAAAAAACAAAATGGACAAAAAAAGCAAAAAAGAAGCGTATTCACATACGGAGATTGATAGAGATGTGACGTTTACATCAAATGGCAAATGAGAGGATCCAAAAACCTAAAGATTAAACTCTTGCCTCAAGCAGTATCAACTCTGATCCTCAAAATCTATACGTGGACTTCCGTTTAGACCGTGTATCTTCTTCTCTTTCTTTATTCTTTCTACAGAACACACAACTCTTTTACAGAAGCAACTCAATTCCATAACCAGCATAGGTAACGACAATGTTATCTTCAAATTCTCAGAAAACTTCAGACACTTTGCTCGCAAGAACTCTGTCACGTCTTTCGATGTACTCATAAGGGAACCAACCGGCTTTGCCTTTGCATTCACCTTCTGCCCATCCGCTGCCTGTAACCTGATAGTGATAAACAGAAAAATGGGATATCAAACAAATACTCTTTAATAACCGCATCTGTTAATATATGATTAAAGAGACTTTGTTGGTTTTCCCATGTGTGGACTTGGTTTACTATCGAACCTTTCTAACAACAACGTATTCACCAATTGATAAGCTGAGCTCGACATCTGTCACACCGTGATATGGGAATAAGACCTGAAAACGTTTTTAAAAGAAGATAATATGTGATAACAGAACATCAAATGCTGACCAAAAGGAATTCTAGATGGAGCCTTATTTCGATTCTCTAATCAGAAACAGTTTATGAACATCCATTTCATACGATTTATCTATTATCTCTTTAAAACTTTTACTACCAATACAAATTAATGTTTTAACTCGCAAATGAAGGTGTTTGGTCATTCGTGAAAATGGCAGTAGACGACATCAAAAACCGAGTATCATACCTCTCCTAAGAAGTAACCCATGCTATCTGTTGACGTGTCATGCATCTGAGATGCAAACACTCCATTAGCTTCTTCATATGATGGAGGCGGCGGCATACTGTCAGCACTTGAGGGAGTAGAAGGGGCTTCAATACGTTGCCTCTCAGACATCATCTGTAGGTTTAAGAATGTTCAATTCTGTAGTTGCCTCATATAAAGAATCGACTGTTTGACAAGAATACTATCACTATGACAGAAATTTGAAACGTGTAAAACTAATGCACACCAACCTCTCCTTCGAGCTGATCAAGTATTTGGAGCACTCTTTGATGATAGCCACGTTCAGATTCAACCTTCAGGAATCAACAATATGGTTGTTTCAAAAGCACGGCATATGGGTAAGTAAATCAAAGTTGACTTTAAAATGGAGCTTGTACCATTGAAAGAAGACGTTCAAGAGTCAATTTTTGTTGTTGATCTTCAACGGAAGCTAAAGCAGAAGCAGCTTCTTTCCCCAAGATTGTCATATTTGACTTTAGGTCTTGAAGTTTTGCTTCAGCAGATTCCAGTTTCATCAAGATGTCAGGATTACCTTGAGACTCTCTCACCTTTGCTTGGCGTCTGGCAACTTCTGTAGCCTGGTTAGATTTAAAGCAGGTGCATGAGTAATAACAAATGGCTAGTTCTAGATTGAGATAAACACCCATATTTCTTTTATAGATAATCAAATTTGCTTCACAGTACTATCTTTCATGGTACCTGAGCTTCAGCTTCTTGGCGCATTCTGTCATAACGTTGCGCAAGATGTCTAGCATCCTCCAATGGAGCTCCCAAAACCATAGCCCGTAATGGCTCAGCAACCTAACAATAGCAGGATTGAATTCCAGATTGACATGTGATTGGAGTAGCCAAATTGCAATAAAGAAACAACCAAGTGTACACCATGCCACTAATTGACCTTAGGCTTATATACACATACAACAAATTCCAGATAAAAGCGATATCTTCCTATAAATTGCAGCAAACTAAATTTTTGTGTCTAACAATAGTTTGATAGAAGATGCGAAAGACAAACCTGTGTACCAAGAGCCTTCAACATATTTCCACGCTCCTTCTCCATTTGTGCCCGAGCGCGTCCATAGCTGAGTGCAGCTTTTGTTAATACGTTGCCATTCGTACAAGTATTCTCTGAACCGTATTTCCTGCTATCCTCAGACAGCTTCGTCCCTGACGAACAATGAGTGTACAATGAAAGCCAAGTCTGTGAGCCAGTCTATTAAAGACATTAAAAGATACTATAACACTAAACTCAAGGATCAATGAAATCACCTATTTCAACTTGTTTTGAACCCGTGACTATATAACCTTCCACACCACGGACTATATCTCTTTGATAATGCTGAAAAGGAAAAATGAATGAGTCCAAATTATTAATAATTAAAACATAAAACAAGCCAAAGACTTTAAACCTTGGCAGCACGCGTGGATATGTAAAGCTTTTCTAGCTTTTGATGCTGATGGAGTTCTGCTTCATCAGATAAACCAGAGCCATATCCTCCTCCTCCAAATTGCTTAAAGACAGCCTTACCATTACACAAAACTAAGTCAGCATACTAATAACCTCAAACATAAGGAAGAAACACCCGCTCTCAAGGAAAATTGGAACAATTAGCCAACAAAACAACATAACATCATTTGAAACACAAGCATCAAGCAAAAGAATCGAAACAGGGGCCATCATATGTCATATTTTCTGTAATTATTTAGTCTCTATAATCAACAGCTATAGTGCTAGACAATTTAAAACCCTCCTAACTATGTAGCACCAAGATGTTAATCTATAATAAGCAATCACTTTTGATCTTGACATTATAAAGGAGTTCATCAATGCAAAATCCGATATGACTTAATTTGACAAAACATCGCATTTTGATGAGTCAAACTAAATACCAAATTGTGCAGACTAAAACTTCCCCAATCCAGAACGATTTACCTAATCTCTGATCGCATCAAGTATCAAACCCAAAACAAAAATAAGGCACACTCAGATCCAGGTACTAATGAATTCCACAATCATCGATCTAACAAGCTAGCCCCTTAACATCATTACATTATTAACAGATACACCAGAAATCAACGAATGAACGGAATCAAAATATAAATCTAGACAACATAAAGAAACAGGATCTAAACAAATGGAAAACAAAAAAAATAGTCAGAAATTTCACCTGCTGCTGTCTCGCGACTTGTTCTCTCAACCTGCTTGCTTGTTTTCTTATTGCTTCCATTGTTCAGCTAATCAGAGCTCTTCACGAGTCTTATTTTATTCTTCCTTTCTTCTACTATCGAGTTCCTTTCGATTACCTGGAACAACTCAGCGAAGAATGAGATTCGAAATCGTGAAAATTGGCGTTGAGCTCCGAACAAATTTTCGAACACGAAGAAATCAAAGATAGAGAAAGAGAGTCTCTGTCTCGTTGAGAAGGTTTCAATTTGGGCTTTATAAGCCCATTGGGCTAGAAAATTAAATCCAGTAACTATAAGTTCAAATTAATAAGACGCCCAAAAAAAAGAAACTCAGACTGTACAAAACCCTAGACATATATAAATCTAAAGCCAGTGAATTAGGGCTTTCTCTTAGATTTTGAAGCCGCTTCTTCACTCTAGCTCGACGTCGCGCCAAGATCCCTAACAATGGCCCTCGGGTAAACACTTCTATCTCTCTCTTTCGTTCTTAATTTTTCCAGAGTCTGTATCGAAATTCCAATTCGATAGCTCCGAGTATAATGTTCTGATCTATGTAAATTTTATAGGAAGAACAAGAGGATTTCCAAGGGAAGGAAAGGTGGAAAGAAGAAGGCGTGAGTAACTTAGTCCCTTAATAGTGAAATTACGAATTTGTAGGTTGATGCAATGTGTTCGTAAATTGTTATGAATGCCATTTTATGATTTCATGATGCAGTGTTGATCCTTTCTCCAAGAAGGATTGGTATGATGTCAAGGCACCTGGTTCCTTCACCGTAAGGAATGTTGGAAAGACACTTGTTACCAGGACTCAGGGTACAAAGGTAACGTTTCTGTCTATTACTCTTCTAGAAATTATAGGGTTCTTTGTACAATCGCTTGATCTTATAGCATTGTCGAAATTTATGTCTAAACTGATTGTATAGCACTGTATGTTAATGTTAGTTGTAGAGATGGGAATAAGCTTTTGTTGGCCCTCAATTTTGGATGTTATGGGCTTTGCATTGTGATTGAAAACTAGTGTAGTTTATTTAAGATAGTTTCCTTTTTGTCAAACCTGACATTCTTCTTTCTGTGTGGGTTCTAAATTTCAACAGATTGCCTCTGAAGGACTGAAACACAGAGTGTTTGAGGTTTCTCTTGCTGATCTTCAAGGAGATGAGGATCATGCCTACAGGAAGATCCGTCTTAGAGCTGAAGATGTTCAGGGCAGGAATGTGTTGACCCAATTCTGGGTAAGATAAAGACGACCATTTCCATGGATAAAACTAAGCTTCAAAATTATCTGTTTTCTAGTCTTGTTGAAGCAAATAATAAAACAGTGTACCTATTTTGGTTCTTTCTCCTTAGGGTATGGATTTCACAACTGACAAATTAAGGTCATTGGTCAAGAAGTGGCAAACATTGATTGAAGCCCATGTCGATGTGAAAACCACAGATGGCTACACCTTGAGACTCTTCTGCATTGCCTTCACAAAGAGACGTGCTAACCAGGTGAAGCGTACTTGTTATGCCCAATCCAGCCAAATCCGTCAGGTAATAACAACAAAACATTGGATTTTATTGTTCATTATTGGCTTTGTGTAAACAGAAGATTCTTATAACCCTTGCAATGTTTCCCTGATCCTTGTAGATCCGTAGAAAGATGACAGAGATTATGGTGAAGGAGGCTTCATCTTGTGACCTCAAGGAGCTTGTTGCCAAATTCATCCCCGAAGCCATTGGAAGAGAGATTGAGAAGGCGACACAAGGCATCTACCCGCTACAGAATGTGTTCATCCGGAAAGTTAAGATCCTCAAAGCTCCCAAGTTTGACCTTGGAAAGCTCATGGAGGTAAATAAAAAAACACATTGAATTCGTCATTGTTGCATTGATATCTGCACTAGCCATGGACTCTAAACATAACTTTGTTGCTCTTGTTTTTCTGTATAGGTTCATGGAGATTACACAGCCGAGGATGTTGGTGTAAAGGTAGACAGACCTGCCGATGAGACAATGGCTGAGGAACCAACTGAAGTTATCGGAGCTTAGAAAATTATAGATTTGAATCTTTTTCGTTAAAAAAAAAAAAGAACCTAATGTTATTTCGCCATTGATGTGCGAGTTTTTTTTTGGTAAGAGAACTCTAGCACAGTGCGACTACTTTTGAACTCGTTTTTGATGGATGATCTATTATTACTCTTATTGTTTATCATGTTACCATTTTATATCAAGTGTCTCTCGATTTTCATTCCTCGAAATGCCAATCTTTTTCTAAACTTAAAGTACAACACACAACAACGTAGTCGTGAGCTCTGAATCTGTGTTGTATAATCTGTGTAATGCAAATTCTTCTCAATTAATAGATGCAATTTCTCCTCTATGTAAAATGATTACATTGTTCAGTAGTGGTTCAAATGAATTATGGGTTCCTAAAACTCAAATGATTGTGTTTTGTGTGAACTTCCTTTTCGTGTATAAAAACGCTCTCCGACTAGACAATCCATACAACCTTAAGGCTTGAGCAATGGCTTAAAATCAAATGATCCAAGAGAAAGACCATATTATCTTGACGTCAAAAATGATCAAAGCTTTTGCGTTCCTCTTTGTTCCATGTGAAGTGATTATTGACCTTTTTTGAAGTATTTTTGCAAATATAAAACTTCTTAATCCATATCAGTGTTTACATAAAGATTTATCAAAGGACCACAATTCCATGGACCCTTTGGTCAGTAGTATCAGAAGTCTTACACAGTGGCGCTGAAACAACAAACAGATTCACTATGACACTGGATCTCAAGAAAATAGAGAGTTTTGAATATGAAAGCTAATAATCTACCTACAAGCAACGGATGACGAGAACACGTTTTCATAGTGCATAAATAAAGTTTTTAATGTTGAGTCATTGAATAAACTTTTGAGCTCAATCATGGAAATGATGAGTCTTTGAGTTCTTCGATCTCTTGATACACATATTTCGTCTTGTTTCATTATGATTGAATATTTTTATGTTTCTTGGATGATACAATTAATATAGTCGTTGAAGATGTTAATAAACACTAAAGTATTTTCTGATGAACATCTGATTCCTTCATGCAGAACTGGCGATTGATATATTATTAACGCTTCATAATTGTCATACACAATGAAGATAGAGTTGTAAATGATAATTGATATATTATTAAGTTTCATCAGTTACAGAACTTGAATCCAGATTACTACTCTTCTCCATGGGAACATTCTTCAATTTGGTGCCAAAGTATCGGATCCTCATCGTCGTACAATTTGGGAATTATGTTAGATGATGGTTCGTTCTTGTGTCGCCAACGATTTGGGATGATTTTAATTACTGTGTTTTATCTTTCACAAGACCCATATTCGTTAAATTGGGCTCTGGTACAACTTGAAAATAGATACTTATATTACTTGACCAACAAGGAATACAAAAGGATAGACAAGTCTTTTTAACAGAACCCTAATCTATCAATTCGAAGGAGCAAAAATTGCAAAGGTAAACAAAAGGGATGAATTATTATTAGTTCATCATCCATTCCAGAATCTTCTTCCTCTTTCGCAACCATGCCTTGTTCCTTGTTTTTTTTCAAGATTTTAACATACGAGTTTTACTGATCTTTTGTTTCCATTTGCTGTTGGATCTATTATTAATTTACATCTACGTTAGTATAAGTCTAATTTGGGATTCTGATTTTTGATACCCAAAACAAATCTTGATCTTGTGATCTAACTTAGTTTCTTATGATTTTTTTGTTTTGTTTCCTTCAGGAAGTAATGAGATGGGAGAAAACAAAGCAAGAATGGACAAACTAGTCAGCGAGTGCGAAGAACTACTTTACGGAGGTATTAATTGATTAATAATGATCAAAAGAGTAACGAACATTTGTGTGTTGATGATCTCTGTCAATCGTAGTGTTGGGTGCGGAGATAGATAGATAATATGGTTTTGTATCTACACATCTAACATCACTCATTTGCTCAGGACACAAGGAGGAAGAGGAGGACACGAAGCCATCCTGAATCATATAAATTTCTGACATTTTGTTTTCTTTGTAATTTCTGACATTAATCCATAGTGTTTGTTTTGTGTTTACATTTCATGCACGTATAGTATTAGAGAGCTATCTATACCGATAAAGTACATAGATTTACAATCTGGTACAAGTAAGATCAAGAGGCAATAATAGATTAGGGAAACATCTGGTTTCATCTTCAATTTTTCAATATGTTTACGGCCTTGAACATGGTTTCTTCAGTTAGTTTCTGCAAACATTCATTTTCACATCTGCTTTTTCATTCCATTTTTTTCTCGCATAGCGCTCGTACAAGTAAATCAAACTTGCAATTATCACAGACACCACAATGCTGACCAAGAACAATAAAACATTCTTTGTTTTAAATGTCTGATCTTCATTTTTTTTCTTTTTAGAAGCACCAAATACCTTCCTATATGAATGGTCTAACTGAATTTATATAATGATTAATTGGTTTAGCGATGATTTTTATAGAACAAAATATACTACAAATGCTTGATTATCTAAAACTGATCAATGAGTTTGCAGAAAATAAAATAAGAAGAATGATGTTTCACTAAAAATATTAATGTTTATATGTGCTTTTCTTTGTACGAAAACTATGATTCATTTTATACTTTTAGGATTTCATTTTAATCGAAAAAACAGGACATTGATTTTTAGAATTGCTTTAAGTCCGTGGAGATTTTGCGATCCGTAGGATTTAAGCTTGTTGTTGGTTCTTTTTTTGTTTTTAAAATAAATACCAAAAAATGAAGATTTTAAGAGAATAGGCGTAAAATTGATTAAAGAGAAAACAAGCGTAAAACAAAAAAGAAGTTGTGGGAAAAAAAAAAACAAAATGAAACAATTTCTATGGAAGGCAAAATTGTCATTTTCAAGAATTAGAGAGTTCCTTTTCATGAAAAATGTCTCCTAATACCTGTTTTGGAAAAGTTTAGAAATATCAATCCCTGTTTTGATAATTAATTCTTAATTTTTATCCAGAGATAAAAAAATTAGATAATATTCTTTGAATGATACACATAAGGTGAAAAAAAAAAAATCAAACTCATGTAATGTATTACTGCTATACTAAGTTTTTTTTTTTTCTATCATTACACCTGTGAACTGAATTAATGTATTTGAACTATTCAGGTATTAATTCTTGTAATTTTATCAAGTTAGTTATCGGAACTTATAATTTCGGATGGAGATTATAGTTTAGTGGTTTGCTTTCAATAATATTAGTTTTAACACGACAAGCAAAATATTGAATTATGAATGATTGATGATAGTAATTATAATAACATATTCACATGGTTTGACTCCAAAAGGAAAAACACACAAATTAACCATTGTAAAAATGTTTAAGCCGACGGTTAACCATTCAGACAAAACAAGCTAAATTGAGCATGATAATTGATACATAGAACCCTTCAATAATTAAATGAAACAAAAAAATTATTATAAAAATCAATCAAATATGTATTGAATAATGTGAAACTGACTTGACTTATCAATTATGTGACGAAAGATAAGCCATTTAAGCAAAGCAAAGATCAAAGCGTGATGAGGCATATTTAGTGGACGAAGAAGAAGAAAATGTAACATCTTCTCTTTTCCCCATTTCGCACTTGCCACTTCTATTTTTCCCCTAATTTACAAAATGAAAAATCTATCTAAAAATATTGGTGTTTACAGTTTTTAAGATAGTTTTTAGCTTTTAATTTTCACAAAATATGTATTAAATCATTCAAGGGTTTGAAAACTAGATTTTAACTTTTGAAATACTGTTTTTTGTCAATTTAATATTCGAGATTTTAGCTTTTACATATTCCTAAAATGTAGAAAAATCCAGTTTTTGGAAATATAACGTTATCTTTTCTAAAAACTAAAAAATATTGCTTTTTGGAAACCAAAATTAATAGTAAAATAAAAAACGTAAAACTAACAATAAAAAACTAGAAACTAAAAATTGAAGAGCATAAAAGAAAAATTGAAAAGAAGAATATAAGAACTTGGATAGCCCTCTCATGGCGAATCCTGAAAAATTCTCCCACATCCTCCTACGTAGAATGACCATTATATATATAAAAAGACAAACGAGTGTAACACCCCGTATTTTTATACTATTAAAGTGAGGTTGGCAAAAATATAATCTACCAAACTAAATGATCCCAATTGACTCTTACGATCAAATCAATCCGAAATTTTGTTACGAGATCAATTATACTTCTTATATCATAGAAAACACATGAAAACTTTGTGTACTATAGAAATAATAGACTTTGAATCTATTTACTCGTATAAATAATGTTTTTTTATGGAAAATCAATTTTCAAATAACAAACATTCTAGATATAAGTGAAAGTCTATATAGATGTAATTGTTTAAGAAAAATCAGAAAGAGAAATAATTAGACAATTAAAATATCAAACATAAATTGACATAACTTTTTCATATTATTTTTTCTAATTTCGAAGATGTAACTAAACTCTTATCTATATACACAATCAAACCATGCATCCTTTTAAAAAAAATTGAAGTAGACACTATACCTTCAGCAAGATGATTTATAGAATCTCTGTAAATTTTCTTTCAAACATTCTCATGGAGTATCCACGGAATATCCTCTGATACCAAGGAGTTTGAAGAAACTCTTACATAATTGACCTTTTCATCCATGTTCTTCAGAGATTCTTGGTTTTTTTTTCATTTATTTCATTCATTTCTGATAGCACAGTTGTGAGACCCAATTCTGAATTAGTTATAATTTTTGTGGCCCATAAAGACCAATAAGTGGAGAAAGTAAATTATGATCTAAAGAAAGAAACCTTTTGAGTTATTAAGGAAAGAACAAGGCTTATCAACCTAATCCTAAGACCAAGTAGTAGCTCCTATTAAAATCCTTTCTCTCAGCGCTGTCTAAACTTTTTCCTCTTCTCCAATCTGCAAACTCGAGCCTAAGATCAAGTATCTCTATCGCCGAAGTGGATTGAGCAACCTAGTGCAGTCTCCAAGTGGTAAGAAAATCAGTCATAATCACTGTCTTTCAGGGGAAATAACTATCTGGTCACTGATCCTCTGATCGTGATTTCTATAGGGTTGGAAATATCCCTCTCTCAATAATCTGTAGCTGCGAACGGTTGTCGATCGGAGTTATATTGAGAAAGTTACGACCAGTCTAAAGTACAACGTCGAAACTGTTTGTTGTTTCAGAAGTATGTATGTTTGTCTTATTTTCAAGGTTCATAACTATTCGGTCACTGAGTATCTGATTACGATCTTTATAGGTCTAGAAATATCTTTCTTTCAAGGATTCGTAGTTGCAAACATCTTCTCAATCAGAGTTATATTGAGAGAGTTACGATCAGATTAAAGTAAGGTGTCGAATCAGTTATGTTTCAGACTATGAGAAAATCTGAGAATTGTTCTGATATCTGTTTTCGACTTGGCATATGTAGAGTTGATTCTCGACTAGATTTGTGCAAGGAAAGCTAGATCCGGGTTTGTTTTGGATATATGACATATCCAGGAAGCCGACGGAACCGTCGGAACGATAGATCAAGGTAAGACCTGATCAAAAAACATGTTTCTTGTTATGCAAGTAACATCCGTTTTCAGAGTTTATGAACCCTAAAAATCTGTTGTTTCTTGTGCGTGAAGGTAGCGTTTGGAGACTTACCTTTCAGCATTTTTCGAATGTTTTTAAGGCCAATCAAGATGAGGACGTGAAATGTGAGACTTTGAGTTTTAGTTTGGTTTAAGCAAGTTTATTCTTTCAAGAAATTAATTATTAAATAATTTTATTAAATATAAATATACGTATAAATCTAAATATGAGTATAAACTCAAGTTTATAAATAAAAATAAATATTATATCATTAATCTTAGTAATTATGTGATTGATTGTTATTAGGATAGTTGTGTGATTATTTTATAATTATTAATATATATTCGATTATTCAAATATAAATGTGTTATAGAATATAGTTGACATTAAATACAATTTGAGGTGGTTAAAAAGAAAGAAATATTAAAAGTGATATTTTAAGTATGTTGTAAAGTTGTCTCTTAAAGAGTGCTGACGCGGAATTCAATTTTAGTTACGGGTCAGCATTCCTGCAGAAAAGAGATTGATGATCTGAAGTGAACCGACGGGAACGCTTTAACCCAAAACGAGCTAGGGAAGATCGAGCTCTGGGCCGTGGTCTCCCAACTAAGTGCTCAAAAGCCATCTAGAGGATGGTTGAGCCGTAATGTATGAGAGTTGGTTGCTACGGCAGACCACCATGTTTGGTACAACTTGTAGAAAAATACGAGTTGTATATGTTTGCTTTTTGTGTTATGATAGATTTGCTTCAATTAGGATAGAGCTTTAAGTCTCAATGGGCAGAAGTGATATCCTCACTGAGTATTTTATACTCATCCCTCATTTTCTCATTTTTCCAGATCAGTTAGAGGTTCGTGAGTAGATGGTTTGAATTTCCGGTTTAGTTAAAGTTTTTGTTTCTGATTTTTTTTATTGTACTCTTTCAATGACATTTTCCTTTAAATTTATTTTTCTTTAAAGTTATTTTCTTTCATTTTGAACATCTTATTTAATAAATTTTATGTATGTTTTGGGACTATTTTCAAACTTAATAAATAAATTACTCTTTCTGTTTTTTTATAGTTGATGTTTTAGAATTTTCACACATATTAAGAAATCATTAATTGTTTTATTTTTTCCAAACAAAATATATTTTATCACAAATTCCAAAATAGTTTAACCAATCACAAATCAATATGCAGAATTTAAAGAGTCAAAAATACCAAAAGTACAATAAATTTTGCATATAAATTTTAAAACATCAACTAAAAAGAACAAATTTTTTTCTAAAACATCAACTAATAAAAAATAGAAGGAAGATTATTTTTGACACTGAATAACATGTTGTCTCCTAAAATTAGGAGCAAGGTGTTACAACAGTATCTTGTACCATACTGAGTTTCTTATCCTTTCTTATTTCTGCTGTTCGTTCTCTGCGATTTAAAGCAACCCAACCATTAATGGAGCAGAAAGACCACGCAGAAATCGAGACTACAAGATAATGATTCTAGCGTTGGGAGTGTTGATAATATGGTTTTGTATTTACACATATCTACATCACTCATTTGTTCAGGATTCAAGGAGTAGGAGGACAGGAAGCGATCCTGAATTATATGTATGCATGATGATTTTCTCTTCAATGAAATTTTGAATTAAATGCTTGGACTTTCTGTGAGCTATTGGTTTTGTTTTGGGTATAAGAGAACTCTAGTTCAGTGGGACTAGTTTTGAACTCGTTTTTGATAAATGATCTATTATTACTCTCATTGTTTATCATGTTTTTACCTAGTTTTAAGTGTCTTAATCCTTGAAATACCTATATTATCTTCTACTCTTTAAGCACAAAATACAACTACGTAGTCCTGAGCTCTAAAATGTGTGTAATGCATTTTCTCCATCAATGCGAATGATTACACATTGTCCAGTATTGGTTCCAAGTAAATGAATAATGGGTTCTTAAAACTCAAATGATTACGTTTTGTATTAACTTTCTTTTTTTGTATAAAACGCTCTCAGACTACACAATCCATATAACCTTAATTAAGTTTTTACTGCTCTGGCGCCAGCAAAAGCGAAGACCATTTTTTTGTTAATTAAAAGGCAAGACTTGAACTCATGATTTTTTTTTGTGTTTAACTTGTTTTCGAATATTATTTTACGTTTTTTGGGCCTAAAATTGGTGATAAATATTGTAAACGATTCAAGAGAAAAACCACTTGCAATGATCAACGAATTTGGAAACTCTCCTATTTTTATTGACGTCAAAAATGATAAATGCTGTAGAGTTTTATAAAATGAATAAAAGCAAAGAGATGAAAGACTGATGATGCGTATTGAATGGACGAATAAAAGGAAAATGTGACACCTTCTTTTTTCCCCCATTCCGCACTCGTCATTTCTGTTTTTCCCTTAATTTACAAAATGAAAAAAATCATTTAAAATATAATATTTAATTCTAACTTTCATAAAACTTGATAAAAAACAAATAGATTTATATAAAGACATATGAGTGTAACACCCCATACTCATACACTATTAAAGTAAGGTTGGCAAAAATGTATTCTACCAAACTAAGTGATCCTATCGACTCTTACGATCAAATCAATCCCAATTTTGTTACAAGATTGATTATACTTCTTATCTCATTGAAAATACATGAAAACTTTATGTAGTATAGAAAGAATAGACTGAACTATTTTGTTGAAGATTTTTTGAAAGGTCTTTTAAATGTAATTTAAACCATACTAAAAAGGAAAGTTTGTATAATTGAAGGAAAGTAGAATACTTTGATACAAAAATCTATAAAAATGATATTTGGGTATAGTGGTTTGCTTTGGTGAAATCCACTTCAACTATGGTTTATCTCTTCTCAATTCCCATCACTACCAAAACCCACACTTCTTTTTTTCTTTCTTTTTTCTGCATAGTGATATGTTACAAATAACTTTATTTATGCTGTTTTTCTGAATTAAGGCTCGATAAAGATTATTTTTATATTCAATTTAGTACAACTTGACTCTATCCTATAGATTTTGATACAGCATAATCAATATGAAAATTGTTATCCTATGCATTTGGTTACCTAATCTATGATCTAATACTAAAAATAGCAGAACACATACGCTCGGACGAATGATATATGACCATTAGCTACTGCATGACAAATAACGTAACTCTTGTTTTGTCACTTATCACTAGCTAATATATTATTATTCCTATTTAAATAATTTTTTCTATAATTCGAAATTTCAGATTATTTAACTTTTGGTAATTATTACCGTTGTTCTAAGTTTAGTTATATCCGAAGATAGGAAAATCAGACAATATTATTTGAATAATATATAAAAAATGGTGAAAAAAATTCAAACTCATGTCGCATATTACTGCTATACTAAGTTTTTTTACTTTACCACTACACCACAACCGTATTGACTAAAAATGAAGTTGTCAACTGAATTAATGTATTTGAACTATTCTTGTACTAAAAGTCTTGTAATTTTATCAAGTTAGTTATCAGAACTTTTTATAAATTCGGATAAAGATTATGGTTTAGTAATTGACTTTCAATAATATTAGTTTAACACGACAAGGAAAATGTTGAATTATAAATGATTGATGATAGTAATTGAAATAACATATTCATATGGTTTGACTCCAAAAGGAAAAACACACAAATTAACCATTGTAAAAATGTTTAAGCCGACGGTCAATGATTCAGACAATTGAGCATGATAATTGATAAATAGAACCCTTCAATAATTAAATGAAACAAACCGTATATAAAAATCAATCAAATATGTATTGAATAATGTGAAACTGACCTGACTTATCAAAAATGTGACGAAGATAAGCCTAAGCCAAACATCCACGTGTGGAACTCATTGATTATGTCTAAAGAAAATAAGATCATACAAAAAAACAAATCCTGACGTACATATATAAGAAATCATAACATTTTAATCTTTGTTTCTCCTTATTAAATCAATGTTGAACGAAAAAGTAAACAACATACAGCACCAAAAAATTAAGATAAATAAAACAAAATAAAATGGAGAAGTGAATTTAGAACTGATTAAATGTTTATATATGCGTTTTTTAATTGAATTTAGTTTTAGGAAATTCCATAATTGCATCAAGCACAAATTTAGAATTTAGATTACGGATAGAACGTTTCAATATATCTTATCAATTCAATTCAAAATAAAAAGCAAAAATTACAAAAAAAGTCAAAAAACCATATCATGGATATGGGCATAGTATTATTGCATACTTGCATGGAGCAATATTACGACATCAATGTTCAAAGCTTGATAAGATTTTTTAAAATTGAGTTAATTTTAATTAGATTAGACTTAACCCTGATTTTCCACAAAGCTGATCTATGGTTTTCGAGAAATCTTGTAAACAATATTCAAAACTTGCAAAAATAAAATAAATTATGAAAAAAAAATCAAAAGGACACATCGTTTTACACAAAAATGAAGAGGCAAATAAAGAAGACGAAAAGCATTGATTCTGAAATACGAATCTAATTATCATTCGTGAAAGAAGATTTTGTAATATTCCTTAAACTTAAAATTAGGGAAAAAGAAAGAAAAAAAAAAAACTTTTTAACTTTTGGAATTGGAAGCACAAACACACAAAACCACAAAGTCTCTCTGTTTTACTTTTTAACCCCTACAACAATCCTTCTTTAATTTCAGTGCCCTATCTCTCTTTCTTCCTCTTCTCTCAGCTTTATTCTCCTTCCTTCTTCCTCCTCTTTTTCAGGTAAAGAATCATGATAAGCATATCCAACATACTAATCTTTCTAATTTCTCAAAAGTTTGCATGTGCAGACTCTGTTATAGATCGTAAACTTTAGCTTTTTAGCTTCTTTTATATCTTTGTTTGTGTTTATGTCTTTGGTTGTTGTAATAGTTCAGAATTAAGACTATGTCAAGTGATAATTGAAACTTAAAGATATTCTCTGTCTATGTATGTATGTATGTATGTGTTAAGGAGTTAATGGAGTTGTGGACTGAAGCTAAAGCCCTAAAGGCACGTTTAAGAGGAGAATCTACATCTTTGAAGCATCATCAAGTGATTGTGTCTGAAGATTTAAGTAGAACTTCTTCTTTGTCTGAAGATTTCTCTGTTGAGTGTTTCCTCGATTTCTCTGAAGGTCAAAAAGAAGAAGAAGAAGAAGAACTTGTCTCTGTTTCTTCTTCACTAGAAGAACAAGAAGAAAATTTCATCTTTAGTTCACAACCTTGCAGCTTTGATCAACTTCCTTCTTTACCAGTAAATTTAGAAGCTTCTTCTGAGTTGATTCTCTTATAATTTTAAAAGAATTTTTGTTAATTTGTTCTAAGTTTTGTTTTCTGATTTGTTTAGGATGGAGATGTGGAAGAGCTTGAATGGGTATCTCGAATTGTAGATGATTGTTCTTCACCTGTCTTTACACAAACTCATGAAACCAAACCAAGTTTCTCATCTCGAATTCCGGTTAAACCAAGAACCAAACGGTCTCGGAATAGTCTAACCGGTAATCGTGTTTGGCCACTCGTTTCAACCAAACATGCAGCAACAGAGAAACCAAGGAAGAGGAAACAAGAACCAGTGTTTCAACGAAGATGCAGTCATTGTGGTACAAACAACACACCTCAATGGAGAACCGGTCCAATTGGTCCAAAAACGTTATGTAATGCTTGTGGAGTCCGGTTTAAGTCCGGTAGACTCTGTCCAGAATACAGACCGGCGGATAGTCCAACGTTCTCTAATGAGATTCACTCAAATTTACATAGGAAGGTTCTGGAATTAAGGAAAAGTAAAGAGTTGGGTGAAGAAACAGGTACAAAATCAGACCAGGTCAAATTTGGCAGCAAGTGGTAGAGAAGACTTAGGTGAAAGAAACCTACTTTTTTGTAACATTATCTGTTGGTAGTATTGTAATTTAACAACTTGCATCACAACATTTGAATTAGTTTGGTTTTTCTATTAACATAATTATGTTTTCAATGATGTAAGACCACTACCACTATAACTTAGAATGATTTTGGTCCATGTGAAGTGGCTATTGACCTTTTTTGAAGTATTTTTTGCAAATATAAAACTTCTTAAGTTATATCAGTTTTTACATAAAAGATTTATAATCAAAGGACCACAATTCCATGGACCCTTTGGTCAGTAGTATCAGAAGTATAGCTTACACTTATCTGAACTATAAAGCCTTTCGCATTATAATGAGAAATCAACTTATTTATTGAGATTATATAGGTCAACAGCTTGAAAAAGTCAACGATCCGTCGTAGTCTAGCTGGTCAGGATACTCCGCTTTCACGTGAGAGACCCGGGTTCAATTCCCGGCTTCGGAGATTTCTTTTCTTTAATCTGTTTTTATGGGCCGAATTTGTTGAATTTCAGGCCTAAAGCGAAGCCCATCTAAGGTCTTTCTTCTCGTTCCCTCTAATTGGTAAAGAAGGTTTACACAGTGGTAAAACAAGGGAAATTAGATAGAAGAAAGGAGTGTAAGAGAGAATCGAAATCAATCAGAAATCAGAAAGATGAGCGGAGCTTCGTCGGCGGCGTACATAGCGCGGCGAGCGGCACAGAAAGAAAGGGTTCGAATCCTCTATCGTCGTGCCCTTAAGGATACTCTCAATTGGGCTGTTCATCGCCATATCTTTTATCGGGACGTAAGTCTTTTCTCAGATCTCCGAATCGGATTTAGACTTTTTTTTCTTTTGTTGTTTCGCTGATCTCGCATTATGGATGTTTTGAGTGTTTGATCTTCGTTTCTTTTATCAGGCTTCTGATCTGCGCGAGAAGTTCAATGCCAACCAAGATGTGGTTTGTTCTCTTCTCCTTTCAGTGTTAGACTCTCTTTTTGTACCTCCTGCGATTTCTTATGCTTGATTGTTGATTCAATTTCTCGGTAATCCGTGGAAGTTACAAATTTCAATTGTTAGTTTGATTCAAATTTGGAAGAGATAGACTATAGAGATATGACTATATAGCCATGTAAGTGAGTTTGGATGAGATAATTGGGGACTTTGTTGTGGAAATGCGTCTTCTGGATTTTCTCTTGCTTAATTGTTTTACATTTTTGCTTTTATCAAAGAAATGAATTTGTGCAAGCTTGTTTCACAGATTTGTGCACTGCTGCGAATAGAAATTGTATTCAATAATAGTTCTTGAGTTGAGTTTGCATATCCACGCATTATCATTAGCTCATTAGAATATAACCTTACTGGTGCCTTTGCAATCCGTCAGTTTATGATCTGTGCATAATGTTTGTTCGCGTCAAGTAAATGATGCATTCAACAGTAGCACAATGTCAATATTGGTGGTTTCAATGTACATTTAAGTTGAACATTTTTGTTTCCCATGGTTATAACCTGTTATGATCCTTTGATTGCGGTATTGTAGGAAGATGTTGACAGAATCGACAAACTAATTGCTCATGGTGAAGCAGAGTACAACAAATGGCGGCACCCTGACCCTTATATCGGTAAGCTTCTTAGCTCATGAACTAGTTCTGATGGATCTGTTAGGAACATAGGTTTGTTAGCTATATGGAATTCCTTACATGAGAGAACGATAGAGTCCAATCCTTTAAATGACCCACATTTTTTGCTGTAGTTCCATGGGCTCCTGGTGGCTCAAAGTTCTGTAGAAACCCGACTCCGCCTGCTGGGGTAAATACTGTACTCAATACTAATCACTTCCTTTGTCATGATCTCTCTTTCTTCTTCGTAAGTGCTGACTTTGTTTTTTTGACTGATGCAGATTGAGATAGTGTACAACTTTGGTCAAGAAGACAACCCATAAACCTAGTTTGCATATTTTCACACCCATTAATAAAGTAAGTTGTATAATCATAACATACGCAGGTTCAATCCACAATAGTTTCTCTATAATGAGGTGTGTGTTATCTATCTATTGCAGATTGTAGCATCCCGTGGCTATGGTTCAGCAGATAAATGAAAAACTTTCAAGCTTGAAACTTTGAGGGACCAATTGTTATTTTATGTTTCGTTCCAGTAAAAACAATCTTGTTTCAACTTGGGTTTATATTTCTTCATCTAAAGATATTTCCGGCTGCGCTTGCCAAGCATGATTATGGATGTTCCGACTATGAAACTTATCTGTAAAACAACAAAAGTGTGTTCTCTTTTCATTTTTTTTCTTTCTTCAGAGGGAATGGTTCCAAACGAGACAGGTTTAAACCGAGCAAGATCAACTAAACTCACCAGTCAGTCTCACTTTAAGCTCAAGACATTGTTTGTTTTTCTGTCTCTTGTCTTGATAATCAACTTGTCTTCCTCCATAGATCTAGAAACGCAGCGTATAAACACAATCCAACTCTATTGGAGATCCAATTTGAAGCACAGAATATAAATTTTGGGGTTTAGGAATAACTTCTCCAAGTTGCAAATTGATGTTAATACTTGGCATTTTGGTAAGGACCATGGTCGAGACAGTAAATGCGTCAACCATCCCCACAAAATGCCGATTCCAAACCCCAATACGCTATATTTAATGCAAAGATGTTATCGGATTAGATTCGACCAAGTACCAATTATTTTCTTATCTTCAAGCCCACCGTTGATAGAGAAACAAGACTACAAAATGATGCTAGATTATTGAACATGAGAGTGTAATCAATTATCTGTTTTTAATAAAACATTTTGATCTTGCAAGCATCTTGTAATCTTTCCCATTTTTACTGAATTATATGACCATTTTTTTGCAATGATATCTCGAATATGCTTGTTTTGCTTTAGTTTCTGTCAAAAAAGAGATTCAAAACTACTACGTAAAAAGGAAATATGTTCCACTTCCACCAAGCCGTGACACAAATAAAGAACATTAATCGATAATGGTAAATACCTAACAATAACTCAAAAATCGTGGGACACGTACCAATCAATGATTCAACCGCATCTCAATGATTAATAAATAAAACAGATAAAAGATGTCAGTAGATAATACACTAAACATGTCAGAATCTACCATATGGAAATTATCTGTGTTGTCACATTCTCACAACCACATCGCCTACGATACCGTTAAGATGCGGCGAATCGACGCCCCAAAACAATAAAGAACAACTAGACAACATAATTTTGTTTATGTTTGTGTTAAATGGTTGTTGAGTGAATTGAACCTGTAACATCATTGCATGTAATTAATCGTTTTGAATATTGAATGATACGGAAAACTTCTAACAAAGTGGAACAGATCATTTTAATGGCAGACTAAGAAAAAGCTAACAAAATGGTCTTTTTTTAAATATATAAAACCAGAAGGCTACATTACAACAACAAAAATAAATATAATAACACAACAAGATCCGAATTTCACAAAAGGTTTTCATCATTCGGATCTTCTTTATTCATAAAATCCTTAAACAACGATAGATATCATCGTATTATTCTTAATTAATAATAATTTATGGTGCAACGAAGCAGACAACGATCACCTTTTCTCATGGAGAGACGTAATCAAAGTCATCTTCGTCGCAATAGTAAAACCCGAGGTTATTGATCGCAGCTGAAAGAGAGTTACTCGGTGAAGCAGGCTCAGTCACAAGATACGGCATGTTGTGAAACGAACGGTCAAGACAAGCCGCGACATTGTTGAACTCATCATCATGATCTTCTTCTTCATCACTGCTTTTACCATGCATCATTTCCTCTGCTCTGTGTTTTAGAGTCTGAAACATTAGCTCAGGCTCATGCTGCATTAAACGGAGAACATCAGCTGAGGATTGGCCAGGAACTGCTCGAGTCACTGCAAAGCTGTGTGGTCCATCGCTCTGTGAGACCTGGACAATACTTGGACCACCAAACAGATTGTGGACTCCACCGAGTGCTTCTTCGTAAGCTCCTCCAAGGAACATACCTAAGAAGTAGTTTCCATCACCACCATTGTTGTCAAGCTCGTGTAACGGCAAGCTGGATTCACCACCTATGAATTTGTTGATCTTCCCGTCACTGTCACACGTTAAGTCTGAAAAGATTCCACGAGTCCCGGGCCTTTGATCGAGCTTATGGATAGGGACTATAGGAAACAGCTGATCAATGCCCCAGAGATCAGGAATCGAAGTGAAAACCGATAGATTGATATTGTAAGTATGGATCGGATCCGATGCACCTATAGCCTTTAACACCCACTCGCATAACCTATCAACAGATGCTAACTGTTCAATGCTCAAAACACCGTCTTTAAATCCTTCAACACACCTCTGCTTCAGCTGATCGACGTACAGGAGGCAGCTTTGGTGGTCGCCACGCATCACAGCAGCAAAAAGATCCTCGTAATTGGCTCGAGCTTCATCATCGCCTTCTAGCAGGAACTGAATATCGTCAGGAGTCTCTTGGTGAACCATTGGTTTAACAGCCGAAACAGCTTCAAAGATCAATACAGAATGATGAGAGACTATTGCTCTGCCGCTTTCGCTGCATATCACCGGATGTTTCACTGATCTCCGGTCACATACAAACCGAACAGAAGCCACAACCGCTTCAGCATACTCCTCGAGACTATAAGCAACAGAGAGATCCGATTCTCCAGATTTAGATCCATCGTAGTCAATCCCCAAACCACCTCCAATATCAATAACCTGCATATGTGCACCAAGACGCACAAGCTCACAGTAAAGCTGAGCAGCCTCAGCGACACCATCAGACAGCAACGAAGTTGACGGAATCTGTGATCCAATGTGAAAATGCAAGAGCTGGAGGCAATCCAACATACCAGATTGGCTAAGCTTCCTCACGACAGAAACAATCTGAGTAGTGGTTAATCCAAATTTGCCCTTTTCACCTGACGTTGACCCGAAATGACCAGAGTGTTTGGTTCTCAGCTTAGCTCGTAACCCAATGACAGGCCTCACATTCATCTTCTGGCTCAGATCAATAACCAGATCGAGCTCTTCTTCTTGTTCGAGCACAATTACAGTGTTAAACGCCAACTTTCTCCCAAGCAGAGCCAAGGATATGTATTCAGCGTCTTTGAATCCATTACACACAAGAAAGGCATCAGGATTACCTTTACATAAGCAGCTCATAGCGAGAAGTATCTCAGGTTTAGAACCAGCTTCCAATCCAAACCGAAACGAAGATCCAAATTTAACAATATCCTCAACAACGAATCGATCTTGATTGCATTTCACCGGATAAACACCTTGGTAATGAGAATTATATCCCTGACTCTGAATCGCAAAATCAAACGCAGATTGAAGACACTCAAGCCTATTC
This sequence comes from Lepidium africanum, assembly GCA_900406405.1. NCBI lineage: Eukaryota > Viridiplantae > Streptophyta > Magnoliopsida > Brassicales > Brassicaceae > Lepidium > Lepidium africanum. Next base: position 55,919 of record OVAX01000047.1, read on the forward strand.
TTCAATACATCAGGGAACCGAACAATAAGCGGGAGTTGCATTCCCAAACCACCGGAGGATTTCGGATCCGTCACCTTCTTAACAATTTTGAGCAAATCGATATCCTGATGAGGCAAAGTTTCAGAGCCATGAGGACGAACAGAGATATTACCAGAAGAATTAGCGATGAAATACGGAGCTCCCCATCCATCGATTCGATACAGCGAGGAAGAGCGAGACGTAGACCAGCAACAAGAGCTGTCAAGAACGGCGGAGGCGGAAGTTGGAGAAGCCGGAAAAAGAGAGCTATCGTAACCAGGAGGCACAAAGGCAGTATCTATGCAAGCTAAGGCAGGCATGTTTCTTAACTCTCTTCTTAGCAACAATCACAGAAATTCTCCAATACAAAAACAAATTCGAGAAACGAATTTCGAAGGAAGCAGTTAATTAATCAGATGATGTGAGGTTAGGGGTTTAAAAACCGCCGAGGCCGGAGCCTCGGCTACCCCCTCAAAAGAAGGCAGAAGATATATCTATCACCGCCGTGAAATCCACCTCTAGCAGCCCGACCCGATCCGAGAATCTCCACGATGAATAGTTCAAAAGAAAACTAAAATCGAAAAAAAAAAGGAAGAATCCAAATCTAGAATCAATAAACTTATCTTCTACAACACCATGCAGAGCAAAAATTTGTTATGAAGAATTGAAATGAAAAAGGAAAGAGAATGTGAAGATTTCTCGGGAAAATGCAAAGAAAAGAGAGACGGAAACCTAGCGGAAAAAAAGGAGATAACGGAAATGAAGAAGAGAAGAGAAGCGTGAGTTTGTTTGGTTTGATGAAGAGAATTGAGATCGGATTGTTTATTTATATAGGAGTTGAGGAAGGAGATCAACTTTAATGGAGTAGGAACCTACATGAGAAGGTTGATACTGAGGAAAGTTTGATTTGGGCCCTGGGGCCCATTTATATGTTTACGTTTTTTTTTTTTTTTCTTCGATATTTTCCGTTTTTCTTACTTTTCACCCTGAAAATAATTGATTCGCTCAAAGGTCCAGGTACTGTTTTAACTTTTGACTAAAAACAAGAGATCTTTTATTAACTACACTTTGATTATGATGCCAAATCATTACGCATCAAATCTTTATTTAGTTTAATTTCGTATATACGGCCATAATATGAATATTTTATTTCATTCACAAAGACAATTATGAATATTAAAGTGTCTCTCTCTTACCGTCTTTCTTATATTTTTTCTACAATTTTCAAAAATACAAAAATAAAATAAAATAAATAAACGAATGTTAAATGAAATTTTAATAAATTTCCTTGTTATATTTCCTCTTGCACAAAAAAATTTTTTGTTGATAAATAAATTTCACCTTTCACTATTAAATATAAAAAAAACTGATTCGATTAGAGTGTTTAATCTTATTGGTTTATATATTTTTTTGATCATTATCTTAGTGGTTTATATTAAAGTGTAGTTTTTTCGATTTTAATATTAATAAAGAGGGTTTTGCCCCTGACCAAAAAAAAAAAAACTTAGTGGTTTATATTACTGTAATTAACATATGATTAAAATTCATGTGATGATTGTAATTTCAGTAAAAAAAATCAAGTGTTTTTTCTTCTCTACTGGAAATTTTTTTTTCGTGATATATATACATTTTTTTCTCCGTAACCACGTCATGGAAAAAAGATTCAAAGTTTCAAAATTGATAAAAGCAACCTATGACTTCAACTATGAATTGGACTAATGTCAATGGTGACACATATGACCAATAATTGCATAATTTAGTACATGTGCTTAATGGACCATTAAGCCTCACACAATGTCTTTGCTTTTGTCTTTAATAACAGATATTTAAAACAAATTTTTCTTCGAAGACAAAATTCCATGTTAGCAAATATTTTAAAAATTGCTTTTGTTGATGATAAGATTATATAAAAATAAAGCAAATGTATTAAAAAGATTGTCTTTATAAAAAAATAATACTATAGGGAGAGGAAAACAAAAACTATAATGTACTAGTGATAATGTTGTCTGGTTTTAAAGGAATTAAGATTCAGCTTTGGTCACGAACACTCAGCTACCATGCACCACGTGGCAATCTTACGTAAGCCCTGATTTGCTTTTTTCTTTTTTTACGTTATAATTGCGCCGCTAGTTCTCACACGTGCGACTTAAGATTTTTTTTTTTTGTCCATACCCTAAAATTCATTAATAAAATATCATAATATAACATATAAAAATTGATTTATGATACCAAATCATTAGCTAGATTATCATAATCACTAGATTGAGAACAACTCGTCTGCTTAAAATCTTTTTGATCTATAAAATTTGGAGTTCTACGGCTCAGATTATGCCACATGTCTAAATAGTTAAAACGTTTTAAACCTAATGAAGTATGACATTTTCAGTACATTTATTCCTTCATAATAAATAAGTGTTGAGTCGTTGAGAAGATACACGAAACTTTAAATGAAAAAAACCAAATTTCGACAACAAATTGATTTTTTTGTTTTATGTAGCAAACAAGTTAATTGATGTACTAAAAATTTAACAAAAGAGAAAGAAAAAATGGATTGAAATTAGTAAATACTATAATGATAAAAAAAAGGTGATGAATATGCAATAGAATAAGAAAAAGGAAAAACGCGTTAACGGCGCGGTAAACGCCGTTTACTGAACGCGAACGCAACACGTACACTACTCTCTTCTTATGGCTATCGTGAATAGTGCTCTTTCATTATACAAACTATTCTATTCTTCTTTTATCTTTACATTATATATATATTCGAAAATATTCCTTAAATTAGTGATCGATATTCGTATTGAGCATCATAGTAGTTATTTATGTAATTGAGATCGTAAATCCCAAAATCCCATCACCTAACGTGGTTATTAGACATGAACTCTTAATTAATTACATGACGTGTGATTTGGAGAATTCATAGTCATGTGGTTATGATGGTCAAATTGAATTAAAGCTACGCAATGACTTTATAACGTGCCGTGTCCAACTCGTTGAGTTATGTTTATAACTTTCTTGCAATAATCAAACAATGTTTTAATTGCCATGACATAAACTAAACAAAAATTTGCCGTGATTTGTTTTCTTATATTCGATAGTTCAATCTAAAGTAGAGTATTAGTATTTCTTTTTACTCGCCACTCAATCACTACATGCGGCTTGTCATGAATTGTTTGCTTAATGTAAACTTCATATATATATGGTTATAAATATGACCGAAGGTCTCAACTCTTTTAATGTTTACATACATAAGTGTTTGTGTTTACTATAGGAATAATTGTAAAGATCGTATATTCTGCTTTATGAATCATATATTTCTTTTGTATATTAGTGATCCACAAACGAAATTTTTTTATTTGCTGTTGGTATTTCTATTTATATTATTATGATTACGATGTTTGTAAGTGAACATTAAAATGTATGTGATCTTTTTGTCAACAGCTAAATCTATAAAATCTAATTTATAATTTAAATCTCTTTAAAACCAAACACTATCATGTGAAACTATATAATTTTGAGAATAATTCCTATAGATGATATATATGAGTTTAAACATTTGATAAAAAAAAACGATTAATAGCTAAGAACACGTGGATTAACAGTAGTGTTCTTTTTACAAATCATTATGCAACTTGCAATAGTGAGAATGAGATTGCCAGTTAGACAAAAAAAACGATTAATAGTGTTTTGGTTACTTCATCCTAAATCGTTGATGATAAGTGGTGTTTACATGTTATTTGAATTTTACTCTATAGTAGGTGTCCTTAATAATTGAAAACGAGTTGGTCCTTTATTGTAATGGGACATTAATGTTTTTAGGGCTTAGGTTTCGCCGCGTCTTGAACGGCGTCGTGGAAGATGGGGTAGTGAATGGTCGCTTCTGACAAATATTAAATCTTTTTAATTATTAGTCTCTGCGAAGCGGTTGAATGATTAATGGACTGATTTCTAAGATTTGCTCTTTGATTTGAGTTTTTTAAAAGCTATTCTGACACGTACGTATATGTGTTGGCTCACTCTTACACATTGTTGCTTATTTCGTTGAACGTCTTTATTAGGTTTAGTACTACTTCATTCAATCTAATATTAACGTAGCAAATCATGTGTCTAAACTAGATAATCAAAATCCAAAATATGCAAAAGTAAAATTATCATTTTGTTCTATTAATATTCCATGTGAAACAACATATACTACTTGCTAATGCAATGGTTGAACATTCGAGTTTCATGTCATATATGTAAAACTCGTAGAGACCTTAAATTTAATTAGTTGTGCTGACTATATATATATATATATATATAATATTAGATGAGGTTTCGTGTTATGCACAGAATCATTTGTTCTACAAAATAAATATATATTTATTGTTATTTATATTTTAATAATATTTATATATATGTGATATTTAGTTATCTTTTATTTTTTTATAGTTTAATTTGTATATGTAATTTATTATTTACATATATACTTAATATACTAAAATTTAATTTTATAATGATGAGTTGTGTTATGCATAAAATATATTTTTGGATTCATATAAATTTTGATGCACTATATAATTTGTGCTTATATATATAGAAGATGTTATATTTAATGTAAACATACATTAATTGAATACTATCATCCCTTCAACCAAATATATATCTATATATATAAGCACATTTATAAATATAAAAATATATAGCTATATGTCGTTAGGCAATATATAATTTATATAAAAGTTATTATAAAATTTTTAAAATTAGAGAATTTCTAGAAGAAATTATCTCGTGAATCATGTTGCAGATCGTTAAAGTTAATGAAGATCCCACCCAGCTAGAAATCGTCCTTATGGTTTCTTCTCGATCATATACACATCACATGAATAGAATTAATCTCGAAAAACTAAAAACAACACCTAATTGGAGGATATGATATGGTGGTAGTTGTGACTTGTGAGCTACACATATTGCATTAAAACTTTTGGGTCCGGATGATCAATACGATTTTATTTGGTTATGGACGATTATCCAAATTGTACCCTTCACTTGAACACGACAAAGATGACCAAAACAATAATAACCTGCACTGTTACTATCTTTTCTAAATTATGAAACTTAGACATTATATTTAAATTATCATTCAAAACCTTTAAATAAAGAAAATATATTACAATAGTATTTAACTAAGTGACTGTGCCGAGTCATTTGCATCAATATTATAAATTGTTTTTTTTCTTTTTCTTTTTGATAAAAGTATCATAAATTTTTGTTAATATGTTAAACAACAAATAAATATTCATATAAAGTATTGATGAGTTGAATGAGTACGACTGTTAGCAAAAAGGTTAGGTTCATTTGTAAATTACAAAGCTACTATATTTAATAAAAGAGATTGTTAGATCCAATATATCTTCGTTAAAAAAACATTTTATTGTGTTAATTAATTTGCGGAAAATGACTTTGATTTTTGTTTCGAGACTACAAGCTCACTTTGGATCGATCAATCAACCATAAATGTTAGAACTAAATTTCTTAATCCCATAACAAAAACGTGGTGTTTCTCCACCACAAAATAAATAAAATGGTGAAATTTTGAAATAAGTATAACAATTTTAAAATCTAATGTATATATTAGTTTTGTTTGATATGGATTTTTCTTTTTCATGTAGAGTTATCTTCTTCGTTTTGGGTCAAAGGATCTTTTTATTTAGTGATCGATTAAGTACATTTGTAACAGAATCAATTAATCATAATACTTTCGTTTATTTCTTACAGCCAATACGAATCATAGCAGCAAATGGTTATTACGATGTTCATATATACATATTTATATATAAGAAAATTGAATGTTTATAGAACCGCTAATTTAGGTGTCTCGACTTAAAATTATCATAGGAATACCAAACTTTAAAACGGAAGAAAAGATTTTTTTACAAAATATTAAACCTATTTATTTCAGAAAAAGCATCACGATTTCTATCTACGATTAGTTAAAAACTAAATTATATTGAAATATTTAAGTTTAAACTATAACAAAATGCAATACAAACTCAAGAAAAAACTTTAAGAAAACAGAGAAAATGTGTGTAGGCTCAAGTTCATTGCGTAAATCAATTAAAAGATATTTCCTAACTTATGAAGAATTCACAACAAATAATGTATTTAACTTCCTCAGGACAATACAAGAATACAAAAACATATGAATAAATATTAATGTAAAGTGTTGATGAGTTGAATGTGTACGCTTGTTAACAAAAAGGTTAGGTTCATTTGTAAATTACAAAGCTACTATATTTTATCAAAGAGATTATTAGATTACTACAAGAAAACATAAAAAATCTTATGACAAATCCCGTCGATTTTTCGTAGAAAAGCTACTTTTCTTACAAAAACCGACGAAAAAATATTGTCACTAAATCTTGGTCGGAAATTCGAATCCCGTCGGTTTTCATCGGAAATAAACTGACGGAATTCGATGACCCAAATTTCATCGAGGACCGTCGGATCTTGTCGGATGGCGGCTGTCAGATCTCGTCGGATGGCCGCCGTTGGATTTCGTCGGATGGCGGTCATAGGATCTCGTTGGAAGGCGACCATCAGATCTCGTCGGATCTCGTCGGATCCTTCCCGCCAGATCTTGTTGGATTTCGTCGGTTATATAACAGACGAAATCCGACATGATTTTTTTAATTAAATAAATTATATTTCTGAAAATAATTAAAAAGTTAATAAATAAAAATTTTGAAAATCTATTTATAATTAAAAATGAATAATTATATTTGTTTTTAGTAAATAGGGTTTCATACAAAATATAGTACGGAACCTAAAGTCCTGGGTCTTGTGTCTCGCTATCCGAAATAAAGGAACGGGGAGTGTCGAACATCCGCATGAGCTTGGCAATCTGAGTTTCACTCCTTGCTTGCCTCTCCTGAGTCTCCCTGAGCTGGGCCTGGGTCTGCTCTAGTGACTGGGATATGCTCTGGTGGCTCGCCCGGAGGACAACCAGCTCCTGACGCTCACTGAAACCCAATCTTTGACTCACGTTAACATTTGTCGGCAAACCATCGGCAGTGACCATCTTCCCGAGTCCGAAACGTCGTTCCTTCGAGACAAGAGTTTCCTTCAAAAAAAAAAGGTTGTTTAGATGGTTATCATTGTAATTTTACAAATTCTATAAAGGTAAATTATTGGTTTAAAAGAATACCTCGACGACGATACTGTTGATTTCCTCCCGAGAGAGCTGAATTGGACCCCCTTCTTCCTGTGTGCCTTGGGTCATGACATCGTCTGCCCTCTGCTTGACCCTTTCCACAATCTGCAACACCTTCGGGTTCTCGATCGCTCCAGTCTTCTTGCTGTTGTGACAATACTTCATCAGACCTAGCCAATATGGTGTGCACCTATTCTTAATAGTCTATAAAATAAGAAACATTGTTACACATATATTGAATAAAATAATTATATTTTACATTGGAACTTACCAAATTCTCCTCGACATATTCAAATGTGTTGGAGCCGGTGTTGTGTGTCCCTGGCGCCTTCTCGATGTCCTTACCACCTTTACGATTCTTCTTGTTCCACTCCGACATTTTCTTCGTCTCTAGAAGACTCTTGTACTCCTTAAACCCCGGGTATATCTTCGCCGGGCAGCCATACAGTACCGCCTCAGGATCATTCTCCCACGAGAGCTTCCATCCGTAGATGTGGTTGCTATACAAAGTATTGCACTGCTCCTCGAACTTGAGTAGTGTGTTCAATGGCCCAGTTGTAATGTTGCTGTCATTTGCTAAAAATTAGTAAAATATATAGCAATTGAAAAGGTAAAGTGATTGTAAAATTAGTTGGTTACCGTGAAAGAACTGAACCACGACTCCCTCAACTCCTACGAAAATTTGCTAAATGTCGGATAAGCAATGTATGAAAGTCTTCACTAAATTTACAATCTTCTTGTTGACCCGAAACCTAAAATTGAGGAAAGTTAGTTAAAATAAACAAAAATTTAATTTAATAAAAAAAATTTTTTAGTAATTACCATGTCGATCTGTTGGTCATCCGAGTAGGATCGAGAATAGGGAGATGATCTTGATACGGAAGCATAAGGATCTGCTCCAGCGTCACAGTCATAGGCGGATTTCGCTACCACTGTGGTTGTGTCTCCGACACATGTGGTGGACTCCGATCCGGACTGGGTGTATCATCAGAATTGTGTCCACCCGATGGTCCAGCACGTGACGAGGTAGGACGAGATCGATGAAGGTCCTGCTACGACGGAATCCTGAACAATATAAACTTATAAATTAGGAAAAAATTTGGAATCAATTTTTAGAAATTACGGAATATCAATAAAGTTTTAAAATATGAAATAAAGTCTTTCAATATACTTTTAAGTTTAAATATATAATACATATTATATAAAAAATTCATTAAAAAAACTTATGAAATTAAACTATAATAATACATATATTATATAAAAAATTGTATTTTACCCTATACATGAATATTATAATTTACAAAATATATTAATAAAGTTTAAAAAACATATAAATTAATTTAACACAATATTAAAATTATGAACAAAAAGATTTTTAAAACAACCAAATTTACAAACTTATGAAAATAAACTATATTATATGACAAATATTTTTTTACATTAAATATCAATATTATAAGTTACACAATTTATTAATAAAGTTTACACAACATATAAATTAATTTAACACAATATTAAAATTATTAACAAAAAAATTTTTAAAACAATGAAATTTACAAACGTAAATTTTTATTTTGTCACATTTACATATTAAATTTTTTCAATAATACGTATACCATAAATTCATTTTTATATTTATATGTATTTTTCTTAAAGTTTAATATATGTAATATGGTTTTAATTAAATAAAAAATATTTGGGAAAAACCAAGAACACTATCGATGGTGTTCTTGAGAAAAAAAAAATTTCAACACAAATTGATCAAATCCTATCAACCCACGGAAAATCAAGCCTGATTCGAAATCAATCTATGGCCAAATCTCAACCTAAAACACGAATTCCATCAATATAACCTCAAAACTAAACCTAAACCACTAATTTAACAAAATAAGATAAAGGAATGAGAAACTTACATGTTTTGTGTAAAGAATCCAGCGATGAGAGGCGATTCCGGCGAGATTCCAACATTGCGCAGCGGAGAAAAGCGGCGGAATGAGATTTAAAGTTGATGAATGAGGGAAGAAGATGAAGAGGAAGGAGAGGTTCCCGATGGTCTTTATAACATTAGCCGTCGGGGTTGGTAGGGATCCGTCGGGGTGTGTAGGGCTTTTTCGTGAAACCAGAGATTTTTACCGCGTGTTTTTCGCAAAAATAGCTTTCAGGTTTTTTTTTTTTATTTTGTTCATTCGGTAAAACAACGAAAACCGACCGGAATTTTTTTTTAAAATAAAAATATTCATAATTATATTGATGTTTTATATCATAAACTTCATTCTGAAATCTCATTTGCAATTGTAAAATTATTTAAAACAACTTAGTACCTTAAGGGGTACTTTAAAAACAACAGTTACATTCGAACCAAAGAACGATAACATCGAGAAGAAACTACCTCAAATCACTACCATAGTCATCTGGTTCCGAATCCGAACTATCTTCAAACTCTTCACCGAACACTGGAACTTCGTTGTCATAATCATCATGTAATGTCCCGAAGGCATGGGACGTCATATCAACACAAAGGTCAACTCCAAATGAAATGTCAAGTTCGCCAAATGTCCCAGGTGAAGCCTGTTGCATTGCATCGTGGTCTGAATCGCTATATAGTTTTCCTTTGGGGGTGGTTGACGTCACAGTGATCTACCCATCAGACCAGTTTGACACGCGTGGATACGGGACATAAGTAACTTGATCTACCTGCGACGCAAGGATAAACGGGTCATACTTTTCCAACTTCCTTCAAGCTCGTAGTTTGAAATAAAGACTTCCCAATTTAACTCGTAGTTTGAAGGTTGGGTAATACCTGCAAGTGCCTCGTGTACATTTCTTGGTAATAAATAGGCGAACGCAAATGGGAACAGTCGTTGCATTACAACATGACAGTCATGACTTTTCATGCTACAGAATTTGCCTTCACTACTATCAACACAGTTTTGTAAGTTTGAAGCATAGACACCAGGGAATTTAACTTTGTGTAAAATCCTATCATAAAAAGCATCCTACATTCAAAACACCAGTTAGAATCAATACTGAAAGTTGGAATAATTTATTAAGAGGCATTACAATGGCATACCTTTTTATCTTTACTCAATCTGAAGATGGGTACATGGCCTACGTTGTTGTTTCCTCGTATATGAAGTGATTTCCTATCGCATATTTCTGGTATATCTAGTCTAGATTTGAGATTATCTTTTGTTTTCCCTTGTACATTCATAACTGTGTTGGTGGAAATATCAAAGACATTCCTCTCAATGTGCATGACATCTAAACAGTGGCGGAGGAGGTGATTCTTCCAATACGGCAACTCCCAGAAAATATTCTTCTTGTGCCAGTTATGGCACACCCCAACACCATCAACAGAGTAATGTCCATTTCCCCACATATGGCAGTTAAATCAGCACTAAAATCTCGCAGCTGCGTTAATATTTGTGCCCCACTTGGTTCCAGTGGTGGACCATACAACACTTTTTTTGTTTTTAGTGAACAATGATCTATTACGGTGGTACGGATGATACAAAGGTAGAAAATGTCGATGGCAATCAAACCACGATGTCTTTCGTCCATGCTTGAGTTGGAATGCATCAGTCTATCTTGGCAGTGAGGACAAGCAAACCTCCCATGCGTCGACCAACATGATAACATGTCGTATGCTGGAAAATCACTAATAGTCCACATCAACACAGCTCTCATTTGGAAATTCTGAGTTGTTGAAACGACATACACAGTGGTACCACTCTCCCAAAGTTGGTTCAATTCGTAAATTAGTGGCTGTAGAAATACATCAAGCGATCTCTTTGGACGATCTGGGCCCGACAAAAGGACTGTTAAAAATAAAAACTCTGACTTCATACGGAGCGCTGGTGGCAGATTATATGGAGTAACAATCACCGGCCAAACTGAGTACGGTCTCCCATGTTTCCCAAACGGATTAAACCCATCGGTTGAGAGTGCTGGGTATACATTCCTTGGTTCATGGGCGAAGTCAAGATAAACTGATTGGAAATATTTCCATGTCTTTGCGTCTGAAGGGTGCGTTATCTCACCTTCTGAATTGTGTTCTGCATGCCATCTCATTTGGTCCGTTGTACGCTCTGATTGATATAACCTTTTTAGCATGTCTACTAAAGGTAAATACCACATCCTCTTATGTGGTACATGAGTCCTGCTACTAGTACCTGGAATCGAGGTTACGACAAAAACAACAGCAGATCTCGTCTGAATCCCGTCTCCAGAAAATCATGCAATTGTCAACACAAACATCTATCATATGATAAGGTAATCCAATCCCCGAGACAAATTTCTGGATTTCATTGTACGATGCCATGTATGAGTTATCATGCAGAAGACATTTCCTGAAATTTCCAGTTAATGCGTCGACACATCTCTCCGGTAAATTATAGTCTATTTTGATATTCATCAATTTAGCAGCGGTCGACAAAGGTGACTCTTCATCACTACAACCACTATACAACGGCTTCTTCGCTGCATCTAGCATACTAAAGAAGTTTCGCGCTTCGAGATTTGGTTCCTCACCTTTATTCCTAGACTCAGTAAAAACCAGAACTCCCTCTCTAAATGCATCATTGACCATCTGAACAGTACCGTCATCGTTCCCTACCGGGACTGTTGAGTCCACACCTAAACCACCTAATCCAATATTGCCAAGATTGACATCTAGTTGGTCATTTATCGGATAACCTAATTCCTCAACTGTATCAGTATTACCAGCTCCACTACAACTACCAAAGTTAACATTCGACTCATCTTATCCATGGAAATACCAAATTTTGTAACTAGGAAAAAAACTTTGCCGATACAGATGATTGCAGATAGTTTTAACGGGAATGTATTTCAAATTCTCGCATTTTATACATGGACAATACATCTTACCAGTTTGGAGTGCGAAACTGTGATACGCGGCAAACTCCTTTAAATTTCTCGACCCGGCCTCATACTCCGCGGTTAAGTTCCCTGTTGCTTCATCGATGCGTGGTCCGTCCATCCAAGCTCAGAAATTGGAGTTTGACATTGTATGTTTAGAGAGAGATAAGGAAGAGTGAGAACATGAGATAAATGAATTCTGTTTGTGTTATGTAGAGGTACTAATCCGACGGAATCCTACAGGATCCGAGACCAACCTATTTGTCGGTTATAACAGTGAAATGTCTCATGCAAAACATGGTGTAACCACTTCCGTTGGATTCCTTTGGTTTTAAAATTTATTTATTTATTTTAATTATGTATATTCGTTAATTCGGTTGGCTTTCGTCGGTTTAGAACCCGACGAAACCCGACCGAATTAATTAAATTTTTTTCTTTAAATTTTGTTAATTCGGTCGGTTTTCGTTGGTTTAAAACGCGACGAAACCCGATGGAATTAATTAAATTTTTTTTAATTTCTTTAATTCGGTCGGTTTTTGTTGGTGTAATACCTGACGAAACCCGACCGAATTAATTAATTTTTTTTATTTCATTAATTTGGTCGGTTTTCGTCGGTTTATTCCCGGTGAAAACCAACCGGAATTTGATTTCGAAAAAAAAATTAATTAAATTAAAACCCGACGAAACCCAACGGTATCTATTATGTTTCGTTGATTTTCCGTTGGTTTTGTCTCCCTACGGAAACCGACAGCAAGATTTCTGTAAGGATTAGCCTTGTTTTCTTGTAGTGGATCCAATATATCTTCGTTACGAAAACATATTATTGTCTTATCCCGCCCATTTAAGTGGGAGTAATTTGGTTATGGATCGGGTCTTTATCAATCTCATTAGTAGAAAGAATGAGTAAGATTGAAAAAAAAAAGATATTATTGTCTTAATTAATTTGCGGGAAATGAGTTTGATTTTTGTTTCGAGACTACAACCTCACTGTGGATCAAACAACCATAAATCTTATGAAATTTCTTAATTCCATTACAAATACGTGGTGTTTCTCCACCACAAAATGAATAGAATTAATGGTGATTTTGAAATAAATGTAATGATCTTATTATATAAAGAAGGATTTTTTAAAGTTAGTAATTAACATGATTCTTTCACGTGTCAAATCCAACGATTATAAAACTTTCGATGATATATTTAAAACAATTAAAAAAAGGATAATCAAAACTACTGCACAAAATATTTTGTTATATAGAGAAGAGTTTCTCAAAGTGAGTAATTAACATAATTCTTCCACATGTCAAATCCAACGATCATAAAATTTTTGGAGATATATATATAAAAAAGATAATCATAACTATGATACAAAATATTTTATCTATTTGGAATCCTATTATATGAAGGAACTGAATCCTAACATAAAAATGAATAGTAAATAATTAACTATATCGTAATTTAAAAATAATAATGTTGTTAATATTCTAAAAGGAAAAATAAATTTAATAAAATAATTACAAATATTTTACTTATAAAATAAATATTATATATAGATAATTATCTATATAGAGATTAGTCAACACTTATGAAATATCTTATTATATAAAGTAAGATTTATCAAAGTTACTAATTAATTGAATTCTTCCACATGTCAAATCTAACGATCATAAAAAATTTTGATGATATATTTAAAAAAATTAAAGATAAATCTTAAATCTTATTATATAAAAAGAGTTTATTGCACATCGGACAAGAGTGTCTGCTTTATGATTCAAAAAATGAGGATACAATAAAGACCAAAATTTGAAAATAAACTTTTCAAGTGTAAGAAAACTCGTGCATCGCACGGGTCCTTATCTAGTTTTAAATATAAACTAGTATTATGCCGGTGTTATAATGTGGGATTAGGTTGTTTTGAATGTTATTTTATAACTGTATTTATTTATGTTGTTAGACCCGTATTGATATTTTAGAATATTATTTATGAGATGTTATTTTAGAGGTCCAAAACCTGAACCGAAACTGATACGAATTAGAGGAATCGAATATGAAAAGATAATGAATCTTAAATCTGTGTACCAAAAAAACCAAACTCGAACCGGAACCAGATAAGAACCGAACTTTAGCTTTTTAAAATTTTTCTATTTAATATTTTTAATTTGAATTTTTATATAAAAAATACATGAATATGAATTAAAGATTTTTCTATTAAATCATTTTAAATTTTAAATTTCTATATAAAATCTGTAACAAAAACTATCTCAAGTCTATTTTAAGGGTTGTTGTGAACTATAGGTTAATTTTTATCCTAAAGTTTATAACATGGCCAAAATGAAAATGCCTCCCGCTTTAATATATAAGATTTGCATATTTATGTTAATATATATATATATATATGTGGATTTTTCCTTTTTATGTAGAGTTAGCTTCTTTTTTTTTGGTCAAATGATTTAGCGTCTTGTATTTGGTTTTAGTTTAAAACTATTCATTTAGTGATCGATTAACAACGAATGTATCTTACAACCTATGCAAATCATAGCAGCAAATGGTTAATACATAATACGATCGATATTCGTATACACATATTAAGATATATTAATTGAATGTTTATAGAATCACTAATTTAGGTGTCTTGACTAAAAAATATCATACATTGTGAAGGAACGGCAAACTTAAAACGGAAGAGAAAACTTCTTTAAAAAAAAAATTAAACCTATTTATTTAAGATGAATGCATCAAGATTTTATTACAATTAGTTAAAACGTAAATCATATAAAATATCTATGTTTTAATAAAAAAAAAACAATACAAATTCAAGGAAACCTTTTAAGAAAACATAGAAAATGTGTGTAGGCTCAAGTTCATTGCGTATCAATTAAAAGATATATTCCAAATTTTGAAGAATTCACAACAAAGTTGAAACACACAAACACACACACTGACACACAATAGAGAGAGCAAGAGTAATTTCATAAGACTCAAGTTGGTTTAAGAAAGCAAACTTCTTTACAAATAAATGTATTTAACTTCCTCAGGAACAGTACAAGAATACAAAAAAACATATGAAGCTCCTCAAAGCTCTTTATTACAGAACCAAACAATAAAAATCCTACATCGGAGAGAAACCACCAGAAGTGAAAAGGAGATGAGGATAGGCGGTTTTGCTTCCGACACAAAGTTCCAATAATCCAGTAACTTCTTTGGTTTCCGATGTTACATACTAAGAACAATAAAACAGAACGCACACAGAAGAAAAGAAGTACCTTTGAGCAAATCAAAGTGGTTACTTTCTTATTCTGCTCTAGACTGGCCAGCTCGTGAGGAGAGGATGATTCCTACAATAAGCCCGTAAAGAGCAAGCGCTTCGGCGAAAATAAGGATAAGAATCATACCGACGAAAAGCTTAGGCTGCTGAGCATTTGCCCTGTAAAAGAATTGCAAATGAGCAAGTCAATATACAGCAATCTTATATATCTTTCACAATGTTCACAAAGATGGTTTAAGTTGCAAGAGGAGACAAACCTAACACCAGCATCACCCACAATTCCAATGGCCATACCAGCAGAAAGACCAGCGAGACCACAAGCAAGACCAGATGAGAGATGTGCATATCCATCAAAGAGGTAGTAAGACTTAGCCTTGGGGTTAATCCCAGTACTGATGATAACAGCAATAATCAATCCATAAATACCCAAAACACCAGCCATAACAACAGGGACAATAGATTTCATCACCAACTCAGGTCTCATCACTCCCATGGAAGCCACACCAACACCACTCTTTGCGGTTCCATAAGCAGCTCCCATACCTATCCATCCAAATAAACTCACAGATTCAACACCATCATAAGATAAACAATCCTAATTAGATCCCACAAGATTACTCGATCTATTGTCGTTCTATCAATGAGTTCCAAATTTTCAGAAGTGCCACAACAAATAGAAATCAAAAAGAGTAGACAACACAAATGGTGATTGAAAAGTTTTTCTGAATTCGAAAGTTCTAACAAGGTCAAACACAAATTACATCACATAAATCACAAAAGCTCATATTCTCCAATCAATCAATCAGTCAAACAATAAGCAACAAGGTCTAGTACAAATCTAAGACATTTTTCCATAGAAACTTAATGGTAAAAGAGCTAATGAGATGTGAATTCAAAAAAGTATTACAGGAGAAAACGAGTGCGGCTGCAGCGCCAAGGAAACCGAAGAAGGGAGCTGTTTCATCGCCGCTAAAGGTAGACATGATTAACGAAGTTTGTATTTGAGATCTGAATCTGAAATCGTCAAAGAAATCTGACGAAAATGTGATCGAGAGAGAGAAAGATGTGGATATGCGGCTTCTCAATTTATTTATTTCTGTTGGTTTTTTAAGATGAGTGGAAGAGAACAACGTTGCTTGTTCTATTACCACGTCATTTTCGCCTTGGGCCAACTGGGCCAACTTAAGATTAAAATAAGCCCAATAAGATATTAACTTGTATTCCATATGAAACTAAGCCCAATGCTTTCTGTTGTTATAAGACTCTCATGTTTCTGAATCAATGATCTTTTCTGAACCACCTAACAAGCTTTAGCTACTTAATGAGTTGAGAACATGTTACATATGATGCAACTTGTGCTTCAGGCTTAAACTGCTTTAGACCTTTGGCTTTACATTGATTATGTTTAAACTGCTTTAGGTCTTTACTTTACATAGATTATGTCTTCCTCAGGATCATCCACTTCCCAATCTTGATCATCCTCATCTGAATTTGATGATTCTGGTCGCCCTTCGTTTATACCATCACCGCTTCCTTTCTCAGCTTTTAGTTTATCCAGTATTGCAATTACCTGAAACAATAGTAAGTCAGTTAGTGTCTGACAACAAACTTGAAGGTAAGAATCAACTCACATGAGTCAGAACATGATACAGTTTCCTGACTAAATAGCCAGTCATCAAGATCAACTAGGTTATGATGTTGTATGCTAGATGCTCACGAAAGAAGGGCAAACTAGAGATATGACTGGTGTTACTGAGACATTGATTTAGTACCTAAAGATAACATAAAATGGAGGGCTAGAGTTGTTTGTTTGTATAAGATATATTAGGCGCCTTACCCTGCTTCCTCTTTCCAATGATTCATCTTCAATAAATCTGACTTCAGGCGTCAATCTTAACTTCATTCTCTTCCCAAGCTCACTCCTAACATACTTGGCTTTTGATTTCAATCCCGCAATTGCAACGTCTTTCCCTCTATCATCTCCAAACACAGATACATATACTTTAACCACCTACAACCTCCAAAGACACCAATTCAGCATGTAACAACTCTCTAAGTTACACTCTCCAACACAAATGCACAAACTTGCAACAGTAAAGTCTTATCATGAATTCTAAACACATAATGTGAACTGCGTGTGTCAGAAATTGATACAAAATAAAAGAATTTAAACTGTGTAACCCACAACGTAACATAGGTTTAATCAAACATTAAGTTAAGACAATTTTGCAATCAAATAATTTAGAAAGACCCTAAATTTCAATTGGGATGTTTCCAATTAGGGATTATCATCACCTGCAAATCATTAGAGACTTCAACATCGCTAATGGTGGTGAGAGAAGAAAGGTATCGGTCAGCTCCAAGAGCAGCTTCAGGCAAAACGGCGTGTTGTAAAACTGTGTCAGTGAGAAGCATATCAGAGAGTTCCCTCATTATTTGTTTAGCCACCATCTTCACTCGTCTTGGATTCGCCATACACCGTACACTTCGGCGCACGGAGAGGTTCGTACGGAGGTTAACTGGAGCCGTTGATTGCGGGAAGTGGAATGTCTGCGACTTACAACGGACGGCGGAGATTGGAGGATGGAGAAGGAAGAACAAATGAGATTGATTGCTATTGAGCAAACTAGGCATCGCGACAATGGATTTAAATTCCTCTGTTCTGTGTTTTGGATTTCAAAAAGTAGAAGTAACGAAACAAGAACAATTATCCAGTAGAGATGAATACGAGGGTATAATGGTAATTCCCACTATCAATGATGACGTGGAAGCGTTGCATCCATCCTCATGGTGCTTACTCAGAGGTTGAATTCATGTAAACCGGTCCGATTTGAAATTAAACCGAAATAGAAGTTAAAGACTGTAAACCTGCTCAAGTAAACCGGTCTTATATATATCAATCACCCAATAATACAAGTTCCGATATTAGGAAAATCTGCTCAAGTAAATTGTAATGAAAACAAAGAAAAGATTTGAACTTCAAATGAGAGAAAGAACAAAAACCTTTCAAAGATTCAAGACAAGAACAAACTCTTTATCAATCTCAGACTCAAATAGTAAAATGTGGTAGCAATTAGGACAAATGGATCGCAAATTCGACAAGTTTTTCGTCATTATATTACTCCATTAGTACCCAAAATTGTTGACAGGCAGATTCTTCATCTGTTATCTACCGAACCCAACCTCCTTCAATGCTGTTGATTCCTCCAACAAGACCATCATCGATAAAGTCTCCTCCTCCTCGCTTCACCTTATCCTCTGTAGGCTTCACTGGATAGTTTCCGGTGAAGCATGCATAGCAGAAGCTTCTAGAATCTTCTCCCAAGTGTTTCTTCAATGTCTCAAATGATAAAAATGCAAGAGAATCGGATCCTATGTAATCCCTTACTTCATTAACATTCATTCTATTTGATACCAACTCCTCTGAGCTAGGTGTGTCCACGCCATAGTAACAAGATGCAACAATAGGAGGACTAGCGATCCTCATGTGAACCTCTTTAGCACCTGCTTCTCTCAACAAACGTACAATCTTAGACGAAGTTGTTCCTCTAACAATCGAATCATCTACGACAACAACTCTTTTCCCTTCTAAAACTCCTCGAACAGGCGATAGCTTCAACTTCACTCCAAAGTCTCTGATTTTCTGAGACGGCTCAATGAATGTCCTTCCAACATAATGAGACCTAATCAAACCTTGCTGAAACGGCACACCAGCTTTAGCCGCGTAACCAAGAGCAGCCACAACACCAGAGTCAGGCACAGCAATCACCACATCGCATTCAACAGGTGACTCAGTGGCTAAAATCTCACCAAAGACATACCTAGACTCATACACAGACCGGCCAAAGACAATGGAATTGGGTAACGAGAAGTAAATGTGTTCGAAAATACATTGTTTTGGCTCAGGATGAGGCATCAAACACTGAGATTTGACACCATCTTTGTCTACAACCAATACCTCACCAGGTGCAACCTCTCTTTCATAAGTAGCCTCAATCAAATCAAGAGCACAAGTCTCAGAAGCAAACACAACAGCTCCATTACTTCTCCTACCCATAACTAAAGGTCTAAACCCATGTGGGTCACGAACAGCAACAAGCTTATCCTCAGTTACAAACACCATAGAGTAAGCACCTTGAAGCTTCTCACAAGCATCAACAATCCTCATGAAAAACGGTCTAGCTTTAGAAATCGCAATCAAATGAAGCACAACCTCAGTATCAGAGCTAGTATTGAAAATTGAACCGTTTTCCTCTAATTCAGCTCTCAATTTCGTATAATTTACTAAATTCCCATTGTGAGCAACACCAACAGAACCAAATCGATAACCAGCAACAAAAGGCTGAACATTCTTGAGCATTGAAGAACCAGCAGTGGAGTATCTAACATGACCAATAGCGATGTCACCAGGTAATTGGTCAAGTTTGGACTCGTTGAAAACTTCAGAGACCAAACCAACACCAGTAATGGTTTGAAGAACCTTATCTTTACTAACAGTAACAATACCTGCACCTTCTTGACCTCGATGCTGAAGGGCATGAAGAGCTAAGTAACAGAGACGTGAAGCTTCAGAGTCGCCGTAGATTCCAACGACTCCGCATTCTTCTCGTGGTTTATCGTCATCGTCGTCGTTATCTGGTAAAAGGGCAAGAGGGTTTCTCGAGGAAGAAACTTTATCCGGAAACGAAAGAATAGAAGAAGAAAGAGAAGAGAATGAGGAGGAAGAAGGTTTAAGATAAGGATTACGAAGGAAACGGAGAGGCTTATTGTTGTTGCTGTTAGAGAGTTTATTGGGTTTAGCATTGAGTGATAGAGAAGAAGAGATGGTAGAGGAAGCCGCCATGGATGATGATGATAACAATGGAGAATTTATGAGAGAGCAAAGAGAAGCAATTTGCTCTGTTTAGGTTTTTTTTAAAAACAAAATTCGGATATAATTTTGAAGGGTTAAATTTGACAGTGTATGCAAAACACACGTCGACCGACTCAACCATTAATTCAGCGAATCTTAGACTTTAATTCGTTAGTACACCTTTTTTTTTTTTTTCCACTAATTCGTTTTTTATTTTTGTTAATATTAGATGGACAATCACCAATTCATATATTAAAGTCCACCTCTAAAATTTTTTTTTAATCTACTATTCCCTTTGTTCCAATTTGTTTATTGTTTTAGCTGAAAATGTATATATTAAGGAAACTTAATTTTGGTTAAAAATAATTAATTGAGTAATTAGTAAGAAACGGTCAACTTTCCTTCATGTACAATTTGCATATGGACTTTTGAACTTCCCTGACAAAAGTAATTATTATTAAATTTAAATTAATTACTAAAAAAATTTAAATTACAGAAATAAATTTTTGCATAGATATGTAAGAAAAACAAATAAAATGAAAATATAAAAAAAAGCCTAGAACAACAAACAAATTAGAACAGAGAGTATAATGCAGCGGTTAGAAATCGAATCATGTACCAAATCATTAACTAGATCATCCTAATCACTAGACTGATAACAATTCAGCTTTATCACTAGCTTATCACTAATTTGTTATACCTTTTTTTTATCAACCTTACTTTTATAATTGAATCGACAAAACCTAATTTATAGCCAAATCTTATATTTTAAATTTTTTTTTTCTTTGTATTAAAAAAAAATCAAAATCTAATATCTAAAAAATGCTAAAATAATCACTAACAAACACTAAAGTATACCCTCGCCACACCTAAGAGTCGATACTTTACAAAAGAATTTTTATTTTTTTCATTCTTTGTGGGTCCTGCTACTGTATTGAGTACCACGCCCACCAAGTTAAAGGTATTTCTTTTTTGTGGCTTACAAAATGAGAATTTATAGTGAAATGAAAAAAGAATAAATCAAAGAATATTTGGTTGGGCTTGACATTTGGTTAAAAAGCAATTCTGATTTCCCTAATTCAAGCCAGATGGGCTTTTATGGTAACGGTCGTGTAAGCGAGAGCCTGTCATTTAAACTTTTTTTTCTTTTGTGAATGATTATTTTTTAATTTAAGCCAGTAAAATTTTTTTATTTTAGATGCCTAGTTTTGTTGTAAGTAAGAACGTTTATTTTATTTTGATAAAATTTTTAGAGGACAAAAAAAAAATTATTGACAAAGATTTGATTTGTGGCCAGACCTCCAAATTCTAACAGCTAAACTTTTTTCTCCAAACTCATTGAAGTAAATGGTTCAACCAATATTAAGGTATATAATTCACATAGATCTGATTTTTGGCAAGTCTTCTAACATTATGGACAAAAAAATTAGTTTCGTAATTCAAAGATAAAAAAAATTAAAAAAAACGGAAGAAACTTTAAAGATGGTTAAACTCCTCTAAAAACAGAGCAAATACAGACCACCCTTCCCAATTTTCTACCATTCTAAACTTTTCTTATATGTAGTAAACGTGACTCTATGATATCAAATTCATACGAAAAAAACAATAGAAGTAGCATTTAGTGACTCGACCAAAAACATCTTTTAAAACAAAAGATATATTTGATCAAATCTCGGAACAGACTCATCCAACATGGTTAATATTTCAAATTTAAGTTATCTATTAATTTTATCATTATAATTATTTACTAAAAGATAAGATAGAAAAGATTACATTCGGTGAATCATATCTCAAAGTATTTAATTAGTTGAGATACAAATCAATTTATGATTCCCTACCAAAAATACACACAATCAATCCCATAATAATCTTTTTTTAATACCAAAATAATCTCACAATTGTTCACTGAACATAAATATATACACACAGATAAAAATAAAAAAAGAAAATTCAAATAATTAAAAAAAAGGAAAAGAATCTTTTTAAAATTAATGGAAAATCATATGTGTAGTATTATCGTAATTATAGAAAACGTAAAGGGGTAAAAATAAAAAGAAAAAAAACCTATATTCTGAGAGCTTTAAATACCCACACGCTCCCTTTCAATATTCCCTGCTTGCCGTATTATCGTGAGAAAAAAAGCAACGCCTACACCAACAAACAATGTTTCTTCTTTAACTTTTTTTCTTATTTCTTCTTCTTCTCCATCTTTCTTTCAATTTTCTGCAACCACAGGAAGCAATTTGTTTCGATGGGGAAGAACAATAAAATCGGAAGCATTGTACGGATCCGTCAAATGCTTAAACAATGGCATAAGAAAGCTCATATCGGATCTAACAACGATGTACCTCCTGGTCACGTAGCTGTTTCCGTTGGTGTTAATCAACGGCGATACGTTGTTCGTGCTAAGCATCTGAATCATCCGATCTTCCGAAGGCTTCTCGCTGAAGCTGAAGAAGAGTATGGATTCGTTAATGTTGGTCCGTTAGCTATTCCTTGTGATGAATCGTTGTTTGAGGAGATTATTGAGGTTTTGAATCGGTCTGAATCATCTAAACGAGGTGATTTAGCGACGTTAGATGATCTTCGGAGATGTAGTCATATCGGAATGAGGAAGAGTGAATCTCGTCCGTTGCTTCCTGGTGTTGCTGAAAAATCTGTGTGTTGAAACAAATCGGAATCAATGGATTTGCAACGGAAATTGATTGAAGATTTGGTTAGAGATTAATTTTTCAATCTCTAATCAGAGATTTGAATCTTCAATTTTAATTTTAAATTTCATGTTTTAATTTGGTTGCTAATTTGAGGATTCTAGTTTGACTTGTTGGAGAGATGGCAATTAGGGTTTGATTGTGTGGTTTTTTTATTGTCGCCGATGTCGTCCCAATATTGAAGAAATTTGAAGAAGATAGTTTTATGGAGAGAGTTTGCTTCAGTTTTTATTTAGATTTTTTTTTTTTTTGAATTAGTTATGAAGATCCTTTTTCTTCTGGCTAATTTCAATTGTATATTCCAAAATCTGGATTTAACTGAGGAATAATAATCAATTTTATAATTGCTGTTCTCATTTTTCTCGCGATTAGTTTACAATATTTATATCGTAATTATCGTAATCCAGATTACGAAATATGACTACAAACATAAATTATCCTTATTGGTTAAAACAAAAAACAAATCTCAATAATTGATACAAATCAAATTATATAACACTAATATACTGTCATATATGTCAAGTTTCTGATATATATAAGTTTATATTTTTTAGATTTTTATGGAAATCTATATTAAATTTTCAGAACTGCGGTATAAATGAATAATATTTGGTTAAAATTATGTGATTCAAAAGATAAAAAAGTGGTATTTTGGTTTTTTAACCCAAAAAAAAAGTATTTTGGTTCCTTATATATTTTATTTTAATACGTATGGTTTTTATTTTTATATAAAAAAGGATATTTGTGTAGGTACTGAATGTACTTGACTAGTGAAAATAAATGGTCAACTTATTTTCCTGAGACATATCATTTAATTTCATTGGTACGGTACGTGTTCGTGGTACCTCCACCAAGTCTCACCTCACCAAATTTAAAGCTGATAAAACTGTTTGAGGATTTAAAATTAAAATATAACACATAGCTTTGTTAGAGAATATTTATATTAATCAATTGTACAATTACAAATTGCATTATCTACAAAAAATCATATCGAATAGTCTGTGTATATATGATGTCTGTTACAATAAAGGATTAAATGCAAGTAGCAGGATTGAATTCCAGCATTTATCGACATATCCCGAATAATTTGTATCTCTGTAACATGCACATTTTTTTTATACATAAGTATTGTATGTTTTTTTTATCAATGTTGGATCGATAAATCATTATCCATAACTTAAATATCACTCATAAATTTTTTTTTTAAAGTTATTATAATGCTGCAAGTAGGAATCGAACCATAATATAAAATTATTAGCTAGATCATTATAACCACCAGACTTAGAGCAACTTTGCAAGTATTATAGGTTCTAACGTCTTGACTGTTAAATTCCTTGAATAATCATAGAAATTAAGTAATAATAGTATTCATTAAAATATACTTGACAGAAGGATATTGTGCTTTTGTATTAGACAATCATCTGGCTTTTGCGTGAGTATTCACCAAAGCACTAATCAATTATTTAATTGTATTTACTATGACTCTTTTATCTTTATATTATATTTTAGGTTATATAATTTTTTAAAAGAAATTCATATTGTACATCTAATAAAACTTTTTAATGGAATTATTGATATGGTAATTATTCTATATGGATCGGGAAATTGCATTTGATCAACTTGTGTTTAAGTGTATTATTTTCCCTAGTTTGACTCTAATAAATCACATTTAATTCATGTAATAGTGTTAGGAGTTTAGAATTTTTGATTTTAGATATGTTTTCTCGATCCGATTGCAAAAAAAAAAATTATAGACTAAAATTGAACCTTTTTTTTTCTTGAAGCCTAAAATGAACGGCCAAGACCAGTATAAATCAAAGATTGAGATTAGTATAGAATCTGCAAAAAGATCATCGATCGAGATATAACAAGTTGAAACGACAATTAAGTTTACGGTCTGGAACTCTTGAACAATTTGAGCCAATGAGATCTTACTCAACTAAAAGTCAAATAATTAGAATGATATGAGCAAATTGAAATCCGACGTATCGTAAATTACTAAAAGTAAGAAGACGGTTTTTGCTGTATGTTGTTACTTGTATAGTATCTGTCGTCATAATCCAATTCTAAATTATCATCATGCTTTGCTTTTTCAAAAGTGACCACGAGAGATCATCTTGTCTCTTAACAGACTACATTCTTTGCTTTCTTAATTACAACTTGCAACGTATTCTTGTTAAATAAACCATTAATCCAATTCTTAAACCTTATTTCTCACAATTAATTTGATATAAAAATAACATGAGCCCGAAGAAGACAGCCATTGTTATATAAAAGCGAAGAAAAACTATATATATATATATATATATATATATATTATTGTTTGTGGTATCTTTATTATTTGTCATTAATAGATATTGCAACCACTCAGAAAATAGGCCAATAAACATAATATGTTAAAGTTTCATTTATCTTATGTTATATATCACTATGAATGTTTGTTCTGCTAGATATGAAAAAACATTTTATTCGACAACTACTATTTTTTTTTTCAACACTAATTTGATTACTACTAATTCTCCTAAGTACATCTTTGAACCTGTTACCTTTTACGATTGACTAGTAATATAGTAAATCTCTCTATTTCATTTTAGTCGTCGTCCTAGATTGTTTCACGTAGATTAGAGATTTTGGTAAGTTAACCATATTAACCTCTCAAATAATATTAATTTACAGTATTAATTACAACATCTATTAGTACTATATGAAATTTAAACAAAGTTATATTTGGAAAATTTATACAAAAGTTACTTTGAAAAATGAAAATAACAATTTGAAAAAAAAAATTTAGAATAACAACTAATATGAAAAGAGGAGTATAACTGTGTAAAATATTTTAAAAAATTTGTGTTGATAAAATCCAGAAAGATCGGAATGCGTGATAACTGCAGCAAAATTCGAAATTAATGACTAATTCAAATACAGTTAGTTAATTAATTAAATGATACTATTCTACTGTTCAATTATAATATTTGGGCATGGGAGGTCTCACCTTTAGTTAGGATTAATTAAAAATGTTAAATTACAGCTTTAATTAATTGTACGGAACGAAGAAAAGCCGTAGAAGGAGTCATTTGATTGCGCATGCTGTTCATCTATATAAAATGACTATATGAATCATTAAGGGACGCAATTATTATTTGGAAACAGCTCAATATTATTTGTAAAGTCTTTTTTGACACAACTACTTTGCTTTCTACTGATATATGTTAATATAAATGGGTTTATGTCATTTTCTTTGCTTTATACGGAGTACTAGATTTTTATTTTTATATAGTATATAAAGATATTTTTAAAGGGAATTCAATATTTATAATGTGAATCTCTTAATTAAGTTGACAAAAATACGTCAGCACATATTTAGTTGAGAGATGAATCGACTTTCACTAGTTCAAATAGTTGAAGGAGTAATAATTAAAATCAAAATTAGCTAGAGATGTATCCTAAAGAAGTAATTAACGTCTACGTTAAAACAAAACAGTGTACCGTTAACATTAATTAATCTGAAAGAAAGACAATTAGTGTGGGTAGTGCGGTCAGTGTGTGAATAATATAAAAATATTGCCTTACAGTCAAAGTAGTGAATAGTAATAAATGATAGTGGTGGAAAACTAGTAGTTATACATATTTACTGGCTATACTCATGCATGTGACTAATATTACAGGTGTTTTCTCCATTATATTATATTGATGTTCTTTTAAATATTGGTGGCCTAATAAATTTTGTTTCCAAATAATACGGTAACAAAAGATTATTTTTGATAAGTTGTTAGATGTGTTCGGCTAGTTTTTCCACCAAAAACCGAAACTTCTTACATAATATTGTTTAATTGAAAACATTATGAACTCATCATTGATCATATCGTTCTTTTTGCCTTTGATTTTAGAAACCAATATGTTTAAATTAAACGAATGTAGAAAACGTCTTCGTTATCTGATTCCGTACATGATAAAAGTATCCCCACATTCTCTGACAATCACATGTTAAAGCATGCAAACTTATGAACTCATTCATATGATTTGACTTAAAATCTTCCTTCATTAAGAAACCCAATGATATATATAACATGGTAGTCTTTGAAGTTTAGTCTCACGTTAAATAGCTTTTTCGTTTAATGTTTTCCATGTAATACAAATAATTAATTGGTAGGAGAATATATACATGAGAAAACAAAAAATGCACAAGGATCAACATATAGTGAAATATAAAATTGGAGAAACATTTTCCCTTGCATTAATTAACTTCTCTCACAGAATCAAGATCTGTGAGGAAAACGTTACAAACTTCTTTTTTTACATATCAAAAACCCAAAGAATCACTATCTCATATGGGTTTCTTAATTTCTAGTTAGACGAGTCAATGAACTCGTAAAAAAAAAAACCCTAAATGGGTTTCAAAATAAAAATAAAAAAAACTCAAGAGAAAGAGAAGAGATGCTTTCTTTTTTAGGCCTCTCCTTCTGTTTCTTTCTTAGATGGTTTAAAGTAAAATATCATCTGATCATGGAAGTTAGGGTTTGAAAAGCGAGTTCATCGCAAGGAATAGTGAGACCCATGTCATGATCAAAGCCAAATTCTTCCTCAGCTCGTTGTAAGAGAGATTGAAACTCAGGATGAGCCAAAAACGAGATTGGAACAATGTATCTACTTCTGTTCTCTCCAACATAAACAGGGAAATGTCCCTTTGGTACATCTAGTGGAAGACAATCTTCATCGTATCCTCCTCCTCCATTCTTCTTTCCTAAGCTTGAACATCTCTTCAGAATCTGTTTCAGCATTGCTGTTTGAGTAAGTCTAGAAGTTTTCTTCATTATAGCCATCTCTTGAGAAAGAGAAACTTCTTTTATGTGTTTAGAGAGAAAGAGAGCTAGAGAGAGAGAGAGTTATGGGGAAGAAGATGGGTGGGTATTGAAGGAGTTGGGGAGTATATATTTATAAATAAAGATTTAGTATGGCTATGTGACTGTACATGTATAGAAAGAGAAGAGAGAGAGACATGAAGACATGTGCATATGTGTAGAAGAGAAGGTGGGAGCCAAAATGGCAAAGGCCAGCAAAGGATTTAATAAGAGTGTTGGTACTCTCTGTGACAAAGTGGCCCCTATTGATCTCCTGGTCCTTACCTAGATACACCTTCATTACTAAATCCTTTCTTATTTCCTTGCATTTTATATTCACTTCTAACACCTACGTATGCGTTAGGTTATGGGCAAGCAAAAACAGTCTAGAAAGTTTTAGAAATGTAGATTTTTTTATTAAAGATTATATAGAAAGAGATTTATAAGAATGTATTCATATAATAATAAGTATGATATGTAAGTTATACTTTTTTTGAAGTACCACATAATATGATTTTTTTGGTAACCAATAGGTTTCACTTTTTAGAGAACTATCTCTTTGATCAGTGGCAACTCTACATCATTTTTTATAAAAGCATGAGATTTTCGATACTGAAAATCGATACTGATATAAATTCTCTTCCCAAACAAATTGAATCTTATCTCCTACATATTTGATATCAAATTTAAACTACTGGTTTAGCAGGTTATCACATAATATGTTATTGACATCTATTAGATTTTAGTAGGTTGTTGGATATAATAAAATGAAGTTGCACAATGCACACTGCTTTTTCTTTTCACAAGATGCTAAGTTATGAAATAAATTTAAATTATCATTATTGCTATAGCTAAACCGCCTCGTAATATAGTCAAATACAACGAACATAGTTCTCATTCGCAGACTCCTAGACTCAATTCCGACACCTCAACCCTAAAGAAGAAAATTAACATGGAAAAGAATCTCCAAGTTCGATTTTCCGAAAGAAGAAACATAATATTGTAAAAAAATATTCTCAAAATCTATGTTAATTATATAGTTCTAGATTTTTGTTTGTATAAAAAATAGAGATATCAATTCCCAAAATTAATGACAGAAGAAAACGAACACCTGTCCTTTTGATTTCAGAATAGAGAGGTGTCATCGAAGAGCGTAAATCACGGACTTTAGAAAGAGAAGTGTACTGAAGAGTACAAAGTAGAAGAAAAGTGTTTGGATCTTTGTTATTTGTGGTTCGAGATTGTGCTTGTGACACTTTCAAACAAATTTTCTTTTTTCTTTTTATTTGCAGATACCCATGTGCCTCTTTCACACGGCATTCTATTTTATTTTTTCTCTAGCTATTAATTTCTGTGTTTCTGATCGTTTTTCTTTTCCAACGGTAGGTTGCAGTTAATCCCATACAATAATAGTATTTTATACTCTGAAAATCGTGTCTACAAATGAAATAGAACTATTTAGGACACACAAAAATATGGAATAAGTCTGAGTCACTATTTATAGATTGTTCATTTTTGCAGCATAATCGCCGAACTTGGTCTCATAATGCAAGTACATTTTTTGCGGTTATACAGAAATAAATACTCTTAATATAAAAAGTCTTACGTTTATTGGAAAAGCTTGAACTGTGTAGTCTGGTTCTTTCTCGACAATCAAGGACCTGACTTTCTCCAACCAAAAGCCTGACTTTACTTTTCCCATTATATAAATTAGTAATATGAGAAAAAAATTATTTATCTTCATTATTCACTTTTCTTCGAAGTAAGGTAAGGTAACACTCATGATACTTTCAATACATGTCTCATAAAATATGAGTGTATTATTTGTTTTCAATATGCGTAAACTCATGGTACTTATTTAAATATTCAATGCATGTAAATCTCTATGTCGTCGATATATGCAATGTTATAACCAGATCTTCATACAGTGCTGTTGAATAAAAGTAAATCTTCAGACTAATATTCTAAGATACGCAGTACACTTTTCTACTCATTTCCCGAAATATACAATCTTTGACTGAATTATTAAATTACAAATTATTAACTATTTTCAATAGAAAAGTACTTAAATTTGCGTGAAAATAATTGAATAATAGAATTGATTGGTTTGCTTAATAATATGATGTAGACATAACAATATGGTTTCTCTTTCATTTTTCATATGGAAATAAAGTAAATATAAACACCGAAAATAAAAATATAATAAGAATAATACCTAAATCTTATCCAAAATAAATGCGCAAGACACTACGTGTAATTTCCAGACGCAATTGCGTGCATTTGTTAGGTATATTCGCCCTAATTCAATAGATACTCTCATTTCATAAAACCATAAAAATGGAAGAATTTTCCACAGTCGACGGGATTGGTTTAATCATAAAACTTGGGAAGTTAGATAGTCGTAATCTGAAATTGATTATACTTAAAAGCAACAATGGTTTTGTCTTAAACAATTGCATATGCAGTGTCTTGGGAACTACGGCCCATACGTTTAGGAGCCACCTATGTTTCTTACGTCTTAATCATCTCTTGATTATTATATTAGTATAATTTGAACTTTTCATTTTTTTGATAATTGTCAGATTCACATTTTTCATTTAACAAAGACGTATCATTGGATATTTAGATCGGTTTTGATATTTTATGATTTCAACATGATATTCCGTGATAATCAGTGAACTGATATATGCTATTTATATATTATTAACCTCATTTTCATATATAGGATGTAAATAATAAATACTGAATCATGGAATTATGTAAAATCAAATAGTAACTGTTAAATTCTGCTGAATGTGAAATTTGGTGGAATTTTTATATTTGTACTAAAAATGATTAATAATTTGTCCAATGAATAATAAAATAATATATATAAATATCTCTTAAAAACTAACTAATTTTTAAATATATATATATACATATATCTAATTAATAAGATTTTATAAAAATTAAATCATTTTTACTAATATATATAGTTATTTGGCCAAAATATATATTTATGGTATGTCATTTGCATATATGTTTCATTTATTTTTTTGAAAATAATAAAGTATTCAGATAATGCAACTATAAATTTTGGTCTATATGTCAAAATTTCTCTTAAGATTTTTGGATTTGGAGATGTATAATAGTTTTGATAGCTAATTGCACTAGTTTAGTCATAAGTATATTTTTGTCAAACTTATAACCGATCACAAACTTTATCTGAATTAGAAAAAACTAAATTAAATAAGAATCACGTAACTAATCAAATATGATTTAAATCTTTGTATCAAAAAAATCGAAATCAAACATACACCAAATCACAAATTAATCTGGAATACAAATGTAAATTTTAGCATATACCTCAAATTTTCTCCGCAAACTCATGATTTAGAAATATTATTATGGGATGAAGTTTAAAACATACAGTACACGTCGTGTTATAAATTACTCAGAGAATCAAATGAAAGTGTATTGTTACAGCTATTGAATTTGAACCATCACAAAATTATATTAAAAACAAACAAAAACGTATACAAAATTTCAAAGAAATAAAAAGTAAATACAAAAAAACATTATATAAAATTAGTTTAACTGGAACCTACATCCATTCCACATATTCATTCTACAATGTTGAATGGTAACTGTAGAAAATAAAAATGAGTGGAATTTAAAAATTCTTTCACACGATCATTCCACAGTTGCCATTTAGAGATGGAATTAAATTCTTTCCTAAATTTTTAAAAACAAACGCTATTATCTAGAATCGAATACATATAAGAAAAATTATAAAATTACACTTAACCACTTCATTAAAATACTATCTACTTTCTATTTCGAATATAATTGTTTTTGATCGTCTCAAGGAAAATTAGTGGGACCAATTTTGTTTATGATGTTAACTGCAATTAAAGTGTGTTTTATGGAAACTTCTGTGGAAATTTCTACAACAATTAATACTATGTATAAAGGGATAAAATAAGAGATAAAAAGGTAAGAAAAACAAAGGTGGTCCAATGAAACATCAAGTCTTATCTCTTATAGTAGAATTCCTATTGATGTTTTTACTGTTTTGTCTTCTTAGGTTTTGTCATTTTGTCTTATAGATTCTGATCTTGATATGCTTCTGTTAAAACTACCATAACATATGGCCAGGGCTGAGCCTAGAGTGTTGGGTCCAAGACTGATAAAAGGTGACTTTAAATTGATTACAACTTTTGTCAAGCTTACAACTTTTATTTAATTGTCAAAAATTACGATGTTTATACCATTTACCATTCTACTTACATGTTTATTGGACCACCCAACTGGATTATCGTATTCATGAGTAATGATAACACGAATACAAGTCAAGAAATAGTTTTTTTTCATCACCAATTAGATCAATAAAATCTGATTTATAATCGAATTTGTTTTCTAAAATTTTTAATAATATCACGCGGAATAAATACGAATTTTTGGAATCCAATTCGGGTTGAAAAGTAGGAGAAGTGACATTCCCAAATATATAGTATAACTTTTATATATTTAAAAATGGTTAGTAAAAAGAATAAAAAGATGAAGAAGTACGTTACGTAGTCATGCATTCAAAAATTTAGGTGTTAATTTGCATGTTCTGTGTCACAGGATGAATCGTGAGAATACGTGATTGAAACAAGACGACAATGAGCATTTATATGGGACCATATTGTTTATTTATTTGTTTATGAATTATTATATATTTTTCTAAAATTTTTAATTGGCTAGTAAATCAAATCAATTGAATGGTTTTTCTTCCACAGTGAATGTTGTCGTTCTTCTTCGTTGGTGATGTTGTTTGATGGTGACATTAGGGTCAGTGTGAGCACATGAACGCCATGTTACTCCTTCAACCCTATTTTTTATTTTCTTCATTACAAACATTTATATGAAAAGCAAAATAATAAATATGTTATTACATAATTGGTCACATAGGTGAGTTTAGCATATGCGATCTTTTCCATCCGATATTATTAAAGGTTTATAGGGTTTGACACAAAATGTTTTTAGTACTGTGATATTACTATGAATTATTGTCCATGTTTTTTCGACAAAAAAAAAAAAAAAACGTTTCTAATCCCAATACGGCTAAATAGCTCAAGATATGGACAATCAGCTATGGTCCAACACTGTAGTTGAAGAGGCCCAAATCAGCTGTGCGTAACGGGATTTTTGTGTATGTCTTGAATTTGTTTACCATGCAAACAAAATAAATTCTTGTTTATATTTTCTTCAAATTTACTTACCAAAACCTCGTCGAATCTCATGTTCCTTTCACGATGATCATAGATAAATAACATTGCGAATACATACCACTGCAAAAAGAAAAGCAATCAAAAGCATTTATTGAATTGAATTGAGATGTATTGAGACAGCTAATTTCGGACCCATTCATATCATAAGCGTCTAGTGTAATAATATCTCCAGCTATTGTTGGTACTTTGAAGGAGTACTTCAAAAATATGTAGGTACTTTTCCATTTTTATGATGTGATGTTGTCTACTCGCATTAATAAGGTTGAGCAATATCAACGGTTCAACATTTAAAAATTGATTGGGGACTTTAACAAAAAACTTATGTATGATTGGGTCTCTGTCGTAAAATGGAGTATCAAATGATACCAAGAAAGCAAATGGATTATAAAGAATGTAATGGAAAAATATTTTGGTCAGATAGTTGAATGTTATTTTAGTTCTTTTCTGAATTCAATTATAAAAATTCGTATATGTTTTACGTAATATTATTAGGAGTTATTGATTATGGAATTAGACAAAGACAAACTAAAAGAATTTAGGGTTTAGACAAAAAAGAAATTTGGGTTTCTAGGTCTTGGGCCACAATATTACATGCTCGGCCCAAAGTATATTCAATAAAAGGATAATTACATATTTAGCACTAGCATTATCGGAATTACACTTTCTTTCCAGCAAAATAATATATAAAAGTGCTCTGATTCATTTTTGTAAAGTTGTCATGATGTACTATCAAACGCTCCCTCTAAAATTTAGTGGGTCACATCACATGCTTGTTAATAATTTCAGATGAATGAGAAGCCATTATCTGAATAAAGGAAGAAGATAAACGTAAAATGCAGAAACATCGATATCCACGAATGGACTGTTACAAGATCTTCCAATATAATACAACTTAGCTTTTTATCAGTCAAAGATAGAGAGTCGTTGAGTTGATGATGAAGCCCTCGTGTTGCACGTAGCTGCCAAACACTAACATCTTCAAATCCAGCCAATTTCAAATAAAGCTTTGAAGCTCAATAATTCTTATTTGTCTTTTTGACCTCCATTATATGGCTATAGGGCCAAGAAGCTATATAGCAATAGTAATTAAAAGTTTCTTTATTTTATTATTTTCTAAACCGATATGATCAAATGTTATAAAATTTTTTGAAAATTGTCGACTTCGCATCATTCTCTAATGGGATATTCTGAGGATCGATGCATCATCATCTTTTCACCGTACATTTTTTAGGAACAGGAAAATCCATATGAATTTCCTTTTCAATCACATCAAACTTGTGACCCCTAGACTATCAATATATATACCAAACTTAAACCACTTACATATCATTATATGATCATAAATTTTTTAATTTTTGAAAATTCTTACAATTTAGAGAAAAATAAATATAAGATTTCATGCACATATGACAAGTTGGAGGTGCATTTAAGTTAAATTTGATGTATGTAGGCTTGCTCTTATGAATGGTTACTTTCCTTTACCGATTCAGATATCAAATCTACTATTTTTTAAAAATTAAATATAAATATTGTAATGGATAAATGAAAAAAAAACTCATAAATCTTCCTAGAGAAAAAACACAATCATAAGTCACAACTTGTTAATTAGAAAAACTTATTACTCAGAACATTATCTCACTAAAATCTCTCTGGTTTTATGTTCACCGACGCCGGCAACACCGGATCTCGCTGGCGTTAGATCTCATCTTCATCGTTTGTTTGTTCTATGTCTCTCCTTCCTTCGTTGTTGTTTTCACTCTCTTCACCTCCTCCACCAGAAACCATGGCTGGTCTTGTCGAAGTTCAAGGTTTTTATTAATAGTAAAAATTAGAATCTCGGTTTACTTAATATAAACCACATTAATTAGTATTGTGTGTGTCTCGGTTACTTCACTGGTTTAATCTCCTTTACTCTTTCGTTGTTGTTATAACGTTCTCTGTAACAAACTCAATTTCATCAAGAAGAATCAATAAGAATTTTCTCTCGATTCTCTTTTTCATGGAAATTTCTTCTCAGAGTGTTCTTCGTCTAACGTGGTATCAGAGCAATTCCTTGCTCTCTTCCGCATCAAATTTCTTCTAATCGGAGCTATTCTCCGGTGAATTTGTTTCTTTTCTTTCTCTTTGTGTTCTTCTGCAATTTTCTCTATGCAGATTATTCTTTCAAATTGGTTATTCCGCCAATCGATTTTTTTCTTAATTCCTTGACTATTCCGTCAAGCTCTTCATCTTGTGATCATGATTTCAGCTTGCAGAACCAAAAGACACGTTGCTCGCGGAAGTATGGTCACCAAAAGAAAAGTCCGATCTACAAATCCAGAAAGCTCAGCGATGAATCAAACTGAGACAAATGCTAATCTAGTCAATAATCCAGCTCAGAATCAATCGTCTTCTTTACTCTCCACTGATAGCGCTTTGGAATCTTCTTCTCAAGATCAGTTTGACTTCAATGGAATCCAGTATTCTCCATATTTTCTGACAAGCACAAATAATCCAGGTTCCTCTATAATTTCTGAATTTCTAGATGGTACTAACTATAATACTTGGAACGTTGCTATCTGGATTGCTTTGGATGCCAAGGACAAATTAGATTCGTAGATGGATCGTTACCAAGACCTGCTGAATCTGATCCTTTACACAAAATTTGGTCTAGATGCAATAGCATGGTCAA
The DNA here is from genome assembly GCA_900406405.1 of Lepidium africanum. Lineage (NCBI taxonomy): Eukaryota > Viridiplantae > Streptophyta > Magnoliopsida > Brassicales > Brassicaceae > Lepidium > Lepidium africanum. The sequence goes on from OVAX01000047.1 coordinate 91,596, forward strand.
ATCGTGGATTCTCAACTCTGTTTTAAAAGAGATTTACAGTAGTATCTTAAGGCTACCTGATTCTGCAGATATATGGATGGATTTGAAGTCACGGTTTCATGTGACAAACTTACCAAGATCGTACCAGTTGTCTCAACAGATTTGGTCTTTGCAACAAGGGGCGATGGATTTGTCAACATATTACACAAAGTTGAATACTCTTTGGGATGATTTGGATGGGACAGATTGTTAAAAACCTGTAGGAATTGTCAATGTTGTACAACAACACAGACAAAGCATGATCGTTCAAAGGTTATAAAATTTCTTGCAGGACTCAACAATTCATACTCTAACATTCAGAGTCAGATTATAATGAAGAAAACCATACAAGAGCTCTCAGAAATCTACAATCTCTTGGATCAAGACTATAGTCAAAGGAACATTCAGCCAGTTCAAAATGCCTCTGTTTTCAATGTTGTAGAGACTGCTTCTGCCTCTTCCAGTCTTGTGAATGCATCTTATATGAATCAGAAATCTCAAAGACCTGTTTGTTCCCACTATGGCTATGTCGGTCATACTGTGGATAAGTGCTATAAAATCCATGGTTATCCACTAGGTTTTAAACACAAGACAAAGCAAGCTACTTCAAAGGCAACCATAGCTCAGATTAGTCTCACAGAGCAAGCTACAGGTGGTAAAGGTGTGTTAGGTTTAGTTCAAAATCTCAGCAAAGAGCAGATAGAAGAGGTCATAGCATATTTCAATTCTCATCTCTCCGGATCAGACCCAACGATTACTTTGCCATCAACTTCAGGAGGAACAATCACAGCAAGTGATGGTATGACCTTCAATAACTCAACTTTAAATCTTGTTGGAATGTTACAATCTACAAAAACTGCTTTATCTAACAAATCTTATATTGTAGACAGTGGTGCAAGTCACCATGTTGTACATGATAAAAGTCTGGTTTATTTTATGACTGATTGTGTAGATAAGCACGTAACTTTACCAACATGAGTATATATAAAGATTGTGGGTATTGGAGACATTCAAGTGAATAAGCACCTGATCCTCAGAAATGTTCTTTTTATTCATGACTATAGGCTGAGTCTTATGAGTGTTAGTCAATTAAGCAAAGATTTGAAATGCCATTTTATTTTTGATGAATCTACTTGTCTGATTCAGGATCCTATCAAGGGGATGATGATTGGACAAGCTGAAAGGATTTATAATTTCTACATTCTGGAGAGAAGCTCTGTAACTAGCGGGACTTCTTCCATTCCTCACTCTTTTTCTCTTAATGCAGTTGTTGATTTTTCTCTTTGGCACAATAGGCTAGGTTATCCTCCTTTGTCCAAGATAGAGTCTATTATCGATGTACTTAGTCTCAAACAGAAGAATAAAGGATCTTTTCATTGTTTGGTTTGTCCTATAGCAAAACAGAAACGTTTACCTTTCATTTCAAATAATAATATGTGCACTAATGCTTTTGATTTGTTACATATTGACACTTGGGGTCCTTTTCCAATTGAAACTAATGAAGGATTTAGATACTTTTTGACGATTATTGATGATTACACTCGATTAACATGGGTATATCTCTTGAAAATGAAAAGTGACGCTTTGCAGATTTTTCCAGATTTCTTAAAAATGGTTGAGACACAATACAATGCCAAGGTCAAAGGTGTAAGGTCTAATAATGCTCCTGAGCTTCGATTTACAGAGTTATTTCGATCCAAGTGAATCTTAGCTTATCATTCTCTTCCTGAAACACCTCAACAAAATACAGTTGTGATACGCAAACATCAACATATTTTCAACGTAGCTCGGTCTCTTATGTTTCAAGCAAACATACCGTCATCTTTTTGGGGAGAATGTATCCTTACCTCTGTCTTTCTTATTAATAGATTACCATCTCCTCTCTTACAGAGTCGTTCTCCTTTAGAGATACTAACGGGTACTAAACCTACTTATGATGGTCTTTGTGTATTTGGTTGTTTGTGTTACAGCTACACTTCAACAAAGCAAAGGAACAAGTTTGAACCTCGTTCCAAACCCTATATTTTTCTGGGTTATCCTCTTGGTTATAATGGATTTGGAGACAAGTTCCATTCACATTTCTAGAAATGTTGTCTTTTATGAAGATATATTTCCTCTTCAATCTGACAACTTCTTTCTCCTTGATTTAGCCTCTTTGTTAAAGACAAGTATAAGCGATGATTATACTATGGATGTTGGCATTCCATTTAGCAATGACGTTCCAGACGGAGAGGAGGTGCCAACAATCCCGAGTATTTCCTCAGATGAAGATACATATCACAAATGAAGAACCGGATAGCGATCAAAACATTCAGACTAAAAAAGTTTCCAAACAACCTCGTTACTTGTAGGATTATTTTTGCAATCTTATTGAGACTAATGTTCACTATCCCATAGCTGCTTATATGTTATTTAATGCTTTAAGTTAAGAATATAAAAACTATCTTTGCTCTGTGATGCAGTTTGGTGAACCGGCTTCATTTACAAAAGCAAAGAAGTTTGATGAGTGGCTTACTGCAATGAATGAGGAGCTCAAATCCTTAGAAGATGCAGAAACATGGGAGATAGTCTCTTTACCTAAAATTCAAAAGGCGATTGGGTGTACAAAACTAAATTGAATGCCGATGGTACTCTTGAGCGCTACAAAGCTCGACTAGTGGCCAAAGGATACACTCAACAACCATGGATTGATTTTGTAGATACCTTCTCTCTTGTTGCAAAAATGAGAACTGTGAAAACTCTTTTATCAGTTTCAGCAGCAAAACAATGGAGTTTACATCAATTGGATATTTCCAATGCTTTCTTAAATGGAGATTTGAAAGAAGAAATCTACATGTCTCTTCCACCTGGTTATACACCAAAACCAGGTACTACCCTTCCACTTAATCCAGTTTGTAAGTTGAATAAATCTATATATGGGTTAAAGCAAGCCTCTAGACAATGGTTTCTTAAATTTAGTGAGGTTTTTCTTGGATTGAATTTTCGTAAGTCTCAATGTGATCATACTCTTTTTGTGAGGAATGTAGGAGGTGAATATATATATATATATATATATATGTCCTTGTTTATGTAAAATATATTATTATAGCATCAAACAATGAAAAGGCTGTTGCATCTCTTAAATCTGCTTTACATAAATGTTTTAGATTGCGTGATTTTGGTCCTTTGAGATATTTTTAGGTCTGGAAATTGCAAGGTCATCCACTGGGATCTCAGTTTGTCAACACAAATATACATTAAACTTGCTTGAAACTTGCTTGAAGACTCAAGTTTTCTAGGCTGCAAACCATGTAACGTTCCAATGGATCCAAGTTTTGAACTCTGTATGGACAACAATGATTCTCTTTTGGCATATCCTCTTGTCTACCGTCGACTAGTTGGACGTCTCATGTATCTCACCATAACAAGACTTGACATTACTTTTGCTGTCAACAAACTATGTCAATTCTCCTCAGCTTCAAAGGAATCACATCTTAAAGTTGCATACAATGTGCTTAGATATTTGAAGAACACCATTGGCCTCAAATTGTTTTATTCAACAAACAACGATCTCGTTCTCAAAGGGTTTACTGATGCTGATTGGGCATCCTGTTCGGATACACGAAGGTCAACATCAGGATACTGTATGTTTCTCGGATCCTCACTCATTTCCTGAAAATCTAAAAAGCAAGAGACAATATTTATATCTTCAGCAGAGTCTGAATACTGAGCAATGCGTTTTGGAGTAAATGAAGTGGAATGGCTTACCAATCTTCTTGCTGAGCTTTTAGTTCCTCAAACAGGTCCAGTTTCATTTTACTGTGATTCAACTGCAGCCATACACATTGCCAACAATGCAATGTTTCATAAAAGAACAAAGCATGTGGAGTTAGATTGTCATAGAGTAAGAGAAGCTGTCACAAATGGTCTAGTCAAAACTCTTCACGTCAAAACAGACAATCAAATTGCTGATGGTCTCATTAAAGCTCTTTCCTCCAGGCATGTTTCATGAATTAGTAAACAAGATGGCTTTAACTTCAATCTCCTTGCCATCTTGAGGAGGGATATTAATACTAGAAATTAGAATCTCGGTTTACTTAATATAAACCAGATCAATTAGTATTTTGTGTGTCTCAGTTACTTCACCGTTTTAATCTCTTGTACTCTTTTGTTGTTGTTATAATGTTCTCTGTAACAAACTCAATTTCATCAAGAAAAATCAATAAGAATTTTCTCTCGATTTTCTTTTTCATGGAGATTTCTCCTCAGATTGTTCTTCGTCTAACAGTTATGCTTTCAGAGGACAAAGCTACTTTCAGCATCTTCACCACCATCTCTTCCGGTCTTTGTTTCTCCTCCTGTTTTTCTTAGCTTCGCTTTCTTTGTCGTCTGTTATGCTGGTACTGTTGTTTCTATTTTCTCCAGTGATTCAAAACCACCGAGACCGTCAAATACACTCTCTATCTCTTGCTGCAATGTTAAATCTTTTGGAGACATTATCTCTTGTCTCCGGCGAGGCTCCAGTCAGATTTGTTGCTCCATTCTCCACCAATCTCTCAGCTGAACCCTCCTCCTCTTCAACAAGCTAATCTGGTCCATGACAAGTTGGCACAGAGGTGGAACCTCAAGATGAACATTTTCTTCTTCTCCAACTAGCCTACTGTAGGATCTCGAAGAGCCTTAAGGTGGGTGGCTGGAGTTAACTTCAGCGCCGCCGGCGCAGTCACTCCTCTTCCCCAAAGGTACATCCTAATTAGGGTTTCAGGTTTCTTTCTCTATGGGCTTGGTAATGGCCCATGTATTTGGGCTTCATTGTTATTTATTTACTCTAACTTTTCTATTCTTTTAAACCCATTAGACTTAGCTTATGAGGACAAGTTAATTCATATGGGCCCTAGACAGATTAGTATTGGGTATTACAAGATTTTTAGATCTAGTATTAATCTTTATTCTTCTAGACAGAATTTATACCTGAGTTTTTCTCTCATTTGGGATATAATATTGTCTAGGCTCTTCGGTATGAAGATGCGTTTCAAAAGCTCGATGGTTAAAATAGCTTCGTCGTTAGTTCAACTTTTCTTTGAGGCGACATAACTAGGATTAGTCTCCAAATATCTTCTAATTTGAGACTGCTTATCCAACAGCTATCCAATATCTCCAGTGTGTCAGAGCTTCCTCCGCCTGGATACCTTTTTTATGTGCTTTAACTTGATTATGGTTTGCTTTGTCTTTTTCCATTATGTTGTTGTAAAACTGAAAATGGTTCGTCGCAAATCTTTGGTCGGGAATTGAAGTTTCATCGGGTTTCGTCGGCCAATCTTGACGGAGACCGACGACCAAAAGCCCCGTCTGATATGGTGGGGAAATGGTCGTTGGTGACGGTGGGGAAGAGACCGTCGGGAACGGTCGGGATTTGCTGTAGGTTTTGGTCGGGTTTTTGGCCGTAGGTTTCGGTCGGTTTTAGGCTGTAGGTTTCGGTCGGTTTTTGGCTGTAGGTTTCGGTTGAGTTTTGCCGTAGGTTTCGGTCGGATTTGTGTCCATCGGTTTTGGTAGGGTTTTTGCCGTTAGGTTTTGTTGGTTCACATCTTCGGTTCCCGTCGATTTTTCCGACGAAACCGTACGGGAAATTAATTTTTTTAAATTATATATTATTTATTTAATAAATATGTATAATAATAATTTAGAAATTATATTATAAAAATTCAAAATTTTATTAATACAAAATAAGTTCGGTTAGAAAGAAAAAAAGTTCGAACACATAAAGTCTCGGGTCCTGAGTCTCGCTATCCGATGGCAAAAAAGCTGGAGGGTCTAACATCCGCAATAGCCTGGCAAGCTGAGCTTCGTTCCTTGCTTGCCGCGCTTCATTCATCTCCCGATATGCGCAAAATTCTCACTCAATATTTACATGCTCTTGACGCTCCCGCTAAGATAGACCAATTCCTTGATTCAGGTTTACATGTGTCGGCAATCCATTGACAATATAATATTATTATGAAAATTTGTTTATTTTACATAAGAAATCAATAATATTATTTACATAATATATTAATTAATTTTACAAATCATAGAAAATAATTATACAAAATTTTAAATTTATAGAATTATATGTTAACAAATATAATTTATAAACAACCCAAGTTAAAAAAAAAAGAATTTTATTTTGTAACATAAACATATAAATTTTTTTAAATTCCTTCCATGAAGCATATTTTTGTTTCTATATTTATATATATTTTTGCATAACTTTGTTATCAAAAAAAAAATCACAATGAACATTTGGAAACTTTATAATATTGAACATATTTGAAATTTTTTAAAATATATGTAATTTTACATAACCAAATTTTTTTGTACAAAAATATATCCAAAATTCATATCATGTTAGTAGAATTCTAATAGGCAAACTGAAAAAAAAAAATTTATGTTGTGTTTTTCATAAAAAAAAGTGTTCTTGGTAAAAAAAAAATTGTTCTTGAGAAAAAAAAATTTCTTCAACATAAATTCATCAAATCATCTCATCCCATAGCAAATCTAGCCTATTTCGAAGTCATCTAGCATTACCCAATCTATCTATGGCCAAAACTCAACCTAAATCACGAATTACATCAACATAATCTCAAAATTCTCCAAATTTTTTTCTAGAAATTCTCAAAGATTAGATGAGAAACTTACATGAGATGAGATGAAGAGAGGTTGAAGAGAGAGAGAATGCCGCCGGAAACACCGCGTAGAAGCTGAGAGATCGCCGTTAGAGGTGGAGGTGAAAGTGAAAAGAAGAGAAAATGAGGAAGAAGATAAATAGGAGGGGCCGTCGGTTTCCGTCGTGTTCGGTGAGGTAGGGTAGGGTTTTTTCGCGGAAATCGAAGACCCTTTGGGTTTGCCGCCTCATTTTCCCACCTAAAACTGTGAGGTTCTGTCGTTCAAACCCGACGGAAAACGACGGGTTCTTTTTTTTAATATAAATTTGGAAAAGTTTTTAAATATAAAATAATCAAACAGAAAAATTATTTTAACACAACTAATTTATGATTAATTATTTTAAAACATCTTACTAAGTTACTGGGACTTTTTGAAATAAAAGATGTAGTCGTACTAATATTAAATAAAACATCGAGAACAAAATATTCCGAATCACTACCATAGTCATCGAGTTCCAAACTATCTTCAGACTCTTCACCAAACTCTGGAACTTCGTTGTCAGAATCATCATGTACCGTCCCGAAGGCCTGAGACGTCATCGACACAAAGGTCAACCCCAAGTGAAATGTTAAGTTCGCTAATGTCCCTGGTGAAGCCTGCTGCATTGCATCGTGGTCTGAATCGCCATATAGTCTTCCTTTGGGGGTGGTTAACGTGACAGTGATCCACCCATCAGATCGGTTTGACACGCGTGGATACGAGATATAAGTAACTTGATCGGCCTGCGACACAAGGATGAACGGGTCATACTTTTCCAACTTCCTTCTCGTGTTTACGGATGTGACACCAAATTCATCAACAGGCACACCGACTCCCTGAATAGGATTGTATTAGTCACAGTAGAAGACAATGCACTTTAAGTCAAGCAACTCAGGGTAGTAGACCTCCAATATCTCTCGTAAAACATCTTACCGGTTTGGAGCGCGAGACTCTGATACGTGGCAAACTCCATAAAACTTCTCAACCCGGCCTCATACTCCACGGTTAAGTTTCCTGTTGCTTCATCGATGCGTGGTCCGTCTATCCAAGCTCGGAAATTGGAGTTAGACATTGTATGTTTAGAGAGAGATAAAGAAGAGTGAGAATATGAGAGAAATGAATTCTGTTTGTTTTATATAGAGGTACTAATCCGACAGAATCCTACGAGATCCGAAACCAACCTAATTGTCGGTTATAACAGTGAAATGTCTCATGCAAAACAACCACTTCCGTTGGACTTCGCCGGTTTTAAAATTTATTTATTTATTTTAATTCTGTATTATTTAAAAATTTATTTATTTTTTAAAAGTTGAAATTTCCGTCGGGTTTCGTCGTATCTAAAACCGACAAAAACCAACAGCATATATTATTATTAAATATTTTTAATACCGGTCGGCTTTTGTCGGTTTTAGACCCGACGAAACCCGACCAAAATAATTATTATTTTTTAAATATCGTTAATCCGGTCGGGTTTCGTCGGTTTAGGTACCTGACGAAAACCAACCAGATTAATGAATTAATTTTTTAAAAATTTTTGATTAATCCGGTTGGTTTTCGTTGGTTTGTGACCCGACGAAAACCGACTGAATTAATGAATTAATATTTTTTTATTTTGATTAAACCGATGAAAACTGACCAGAGTAAGATTTCGATTAAAAAAATTATATTAAAACCGACAACGGAATCGGTTATGTTTTGTCGGTTTGCCTCCCGACGAAAAACCGACGTAAATATTTCTGTAGGGTTTAGCCATATTTTCTTGTAGTGCTACTAGACACAATATTTTTAATTTATGCAAATGGACAGTATTTAGTTATGCTGATAATGAGAAACAACTAAACTAGAAACTTTAGTTGAACTTGTATCAAAGAATTTGCTTTATGGGTAAGTTCAATTCATCTATAAATGCAGCCATTATCTACAGTAGTTGAAACAAATGCAGATGCTTTTGTTCCCACATAATTCAACTTTTTTGCAAAGCTCTAAATATCGGTTCATAAATATATTAAAATATTTGTGATAAGTTTTAGTCGAAAATTTTGGTTTTTTCTTTCATGATCTTTCTTTTCATATTTTAAAATTTACAGATAAGATAAGAGACATTATGTAATAAGTTGGTCTAAAGTATTTATAAACCGGAGTAAAGGATTTGAAATTGGACTAAATTAGCATGATTGATATTGTTGCATAGAGATAACTTTTGTCATTGACCATGAAATTTTTTGGGGTCAAACTTTAATTCTCTAACTCTGAAAATGCCAAATTTTTGTTCCCAAACTTCACGACCTCTCTTATTCAATTGTACAAATTCTAAGGACAATCTTATCGTGCAAATAAGATCGAATTTAATCTTGTAAACACTTAATGTGATAAGTCCTACATTTTGCATGTGGCCTCTTTGAAATCATGGAGATATGATCGATCGTATTCTTCAGTCCACAAACAAAAAAGTCTAATTTAAAACAGTGTGCTTAACATTGTACATATCTAATTCCTAAAGACGTTTCATATATATAAGGAATACATAATTAACATCTTTGTTGCAAGTTGATTATGTTAAGATGTGTATTTGGGTTCTATGTATATAAGAGATTGGTAGGGTCTTATAATTAGTATTAGACAATTATGGTAGGGTCTTAAAAACATGTTTCACTCAAAAGAAAGAAGTTTCTAAAAAGACAAAGCATGGACATGTGAACTTCATCCATTAGCACCACCTGATATGTTCCTCATTACACTCTTTAATAACTTGTGGTCATAACCTCCTTTAACGTCTTATATATACTCTAACAAACTTGCTTAGAAACCAAAACCATTTCGATAGAATCCTAAGACATTCAAATATTCTCAATCTCCTAAAACATTCTTTTAAGATTTTTCTTTTTAGTTACTTGAATTAGTCTTCAAAGATGGGAATTCAATTGATTGGACTATCTCACGCAAAGCAAAAGCTTCAAAGAAGCTTATCAGCGAGAATGGCGAGTCTTTTGGCCATGTCGGGTACTAATAATGTCCCTAAGGGTCATGTGGCCGTTTATGTGGGGGAGACTTATCAAAGGAAGAGATTTGTGATACCGATATCATATTTGAACCATCCATTGTTTCAAAGCTTGTTGAATTTGGCGGAAGAAGAGTTCGGGTTTGAGCATCCAATGGGAGGTCTCACCATTCCTTGTACCGAAGATTACTTCACTGCTCTAGCTTCTATTCTTAGTGGTTCATGATAAAGAAGCTCACTGATAATTACAACATTCATTAAGTTTCTTTATACAAATGTGTATTGATTTGTCGTTTTGATGTAATCTAAGGGGAGAGAAATAACTCGAAATGGAAATACTAAGTGAGTCTCTTTCAATTTTTGATCAAAAAAGATCTTATGAGTTCTTTTGACCATTTCATTTGTAATGAATTCACTCCCTGCATTAAACTAAGATTCTTGTCATTTTATTAAATATAGGAATTTTTTATAAACAACACTCTCTATCTATTTCCAACCCCCCCCCCAAAAAAAAACACTATATCTATAGTCAAATCTTAAATCTAAACCCTAAATCTTATAACTCCCAACTATGCAACTAGTTGAAGTCGAATTCCAACAAAAAAAAGTTCAAACCACTTTACCAAAATCAAATTTGCTGAATTTTATCTTTTCCTTCCTGCATTTTATTAATTCTTTCATATATATATATATATATTGGTCGGGATCATTCTTTCATATATATTTACATGTACATATAATTATATAGATTTTTTGTTTTCTAAAGAGGTTAAATTGACTTTATGTTTTAAGAAAGTCACCATGACCAAATGAAACAATTGAAAACAGTAAAGACTAATGAATCTGCTTTAATTTTGGAATGATTGAGGCAAGAAGTGATGTCGATGAAGACATCTTCAGCACAAGGGATCGTGAGGGATTTCATTTTATGATCTATGCCAAATTCATCTTCGGCTTGACGTAACAAAACTTGGAACAAAGAATGTGTTTCAAGTAAGAAATTGGAACCACAAATCTCTTTGTCCCTTCTTCTTCTTCTTCTTCTTCTCCAACATATATCGCGAAGTGACCCTTTGGTATGTTTATTTTGTGTCCTTTACGCAATATTTTCTTAGCGATCATTCTCTTTGCCTAAGCCTTGAATCGAATCATAGATATCTTTTAAATTAATTAACTTTTTCATAGCTTATGTGTAGATATTGTTGCTACATCTCCTTTATAGGGATGAAGGTTTGTTGCATTAAGGGTACATTATTCATTGTTATAAATTTCGAAGGATTTTATAGATAAAATAATTTAATTGAAATAATTATTATATAATTCTTACAATATATGTTATAATATAATTTTTAATTCCTATCTTAACTTAATAAGCTAATATATCTCATATCTTAATTTATTTTTCCACAATCCACAAAGTAAACTAATATAGATAAAATAAATAAAGTTCAACAATAGATTATTCAGAATTACTTTTGTGAAGACTATTAAGCAGGGTACATTTTATTCAACTTGAGATTTGCAAGCAATGTACAATATTGTAATATATTATGAATCTACCGATTTTTTTTAGAAATCCTCATTAATATACACATATATACTCAATATTGAAGTGAAAATCTATAAACTTTTTCTTTTTATGGTCAAATTAATATTTATCATCACATAAGTCAGCTTCAGGTTTGGCAGCCAGATTTGAACAGTGATTTAGTTGGCAGTTTTCTGAAGTATAACTCTTAGATTGTGCTTCCAAGGGAACAATATCCTGCAACTAGTCGCTTCCATAGTGTTCAAGTTCAATTCGACAAACCAATAAACTCAAGTTGTTACAATTGGTTCTTTTGAATCTGCTCTTATGGATTAGTCTCGATCATAAACAAATTTCTTCTGTCCCCATTTAGATATTTTCGAAACAATTTGTCAATGTGTTTGATTATTCTATAGTAAATCTGTACAGTTTCTGAGAGAAAGATCCAAACAAGGAATCATTAGGTGTCATCAACACTCACCTAAACTTATAATATCTAATCTGAAATTCAATTTAGTTATCATCTTTAGAATCTATGGGCTAATACAAACTGTCCGTATGATTTGGACACTGAATTCAAATGTCACAAAAATCCATTATTGGTAAGCTATAGTGGTCCACCTGCAATATCTGAACTACCATCTTACAGTTACACATCATATACTTTGTGTTAGAAAATAAGCTTAGTTATAATCTTTCAAGTTTGGGCATGATTTATTAGAATCCTAATAAATATTTGATTATATGTAATTTTTAAGTGGTGAAATATCAATATTTGTAGTTTTTATCTTTTGGAATTCAAAATTCAAATGATATGATTTGATGTTTGGATTACAAATAGATTTTGTCGATTCAATTAAAGATAAAAAAAATTTCTGATTTCTAGTATCTAGATTTTGATTTTTGTGTGCAGCTCTTGTTGTTTAACATATAAAGGAAACTAATCACTAACCATCTATATATGTCAAAGAACTATTTAAGATCTAAATTCGAGTAACATACTGATCTACTAACAATCAAATAAGATAAGAAAATAATATAGTAGGTCATAGGCAACAAATAGATCTAGATCCTATCAAGATTTTGTTTTCGATCTATATCCATCAGTAAACAGTAACATGTCTGTACGTCCAAAATTCAGACTAGCCACAATCACAATCATCCTTATAATTACATGCAAAGCTATACTAGTCAAATCTTATCCAGTAACAAATAACTTAATTAAACCATCTCGTTACTGAGCTTTCGTCCCAGCAGTACGGCCCCTAGTTTTTGAGAGCAATAGAATAATACTTGACACTCATTTGTACTTATTACTCAAATATAACGATTTATTGCTAAAGTGGCTCAAGAATTGGACCCACTTAGTTTGAGCCAGGTCACACTATTCACAATTTCGAGGCTCTAATTTAATACACAACACTCGCAATCATTTTGAAACGTATTGTGTTATGTACATTTTATAAAGATGAGCTAAGCCATGTGAGCCAGAGAGATGACGAGAGGACCCAACAGCCCACAACTTTTGGGTTTTTTTTAGCATTTAAGTATTTTCCTTATCTTGAAGTTACTTGCTTTGAGAGTAGTACTATATATAGAAACTTCTGATCCTTCTTGTCTATCAAGTCACTTACTCAAAAAAAATAATATTGTACCTTAAAGTACTAAGAAACATTTCAAAACACAAAGAAGAAGATGGGTTTGATGCGATCGATGCTTCCAAATGCAAAACAGATTTTCAAATCACAATCATTGAGGAACAAAAACGGATCCTCCTCCTCCTCATCATCATCATCATCAACTTCAGGGCTTGTTCCTAAAGGTCATGTAGCGGTTTATGTTGGAGAAAGAATGGAGAAAAAGAGATTTGTGGTTCCAATATCATACTTGAACCATCCATTGTTCAGAGAGTTTCTTAATCGAGCTGAAGAAGAGTGTGGTTTTCATCACTCCATGGGTGGCTTGACAATACCTTGTCGAGAAGAGTCGTTTCTTAATCTCATTACTTCTCATAAACTACATTGAGTTAATCGTCTTAAGAGCTTTAATGAACCTTTTTATTTTCCTGTTTAAGAGGAGAAGTGTAGGAATGTTAGTTATGTGTGTATATATATGATCACTTGTTCAGAGTTTAAATTGAATTTCGATTTAAGATTTAAAAATTTGTGCTAAATAAAATTCTTCATAGCCTCAAAAAATCAATGGCTAGATCGCAATTACGAAAATAAGCACAAAAAATTATCAAATAGCCACAATAAATAATAAAAAAGGTGCCGTCTTAACTATAATTTTTTCTAGCAACAACCGTATAAGAAAGGTTTTTCTTGTGGCTACAGCCGTGACTATACAATCGTTACCATAGAGAATCTTTTTACTTGTCGTGCATACAATTTTAAAATAAAATGGACAAGTATGATCTAACAACCTTTAAATACGTTAGAAATACTTTAGCTCTGGTCCTTCTCTGACAGAAGCCGCAAGCTTCATTAGATCATCTTCACAACTTTGTTGGTTTCATTCAATACGATCGTCCTCTGCACAAAAAATGGTTTAATTTCTCTGATAAGTCATTAAAGAGGTTAGTACGGTCATAAATGTATAAAGTTTGACTAATATAAATTATTAGGTTCACATTTCAATATCCAGGTTAAATTTTCTAATGTTTTTTATGAATTTGGTCTTTACCGTGAAACACTATTATAAATTACTTTATGTTGCTTTGTTTTATATTGAATCTGCAGCTCTGACTTATAAGTATAAATATAGTATCTAAAAATATACATCAGATTTTTTTGAAGGAATTTAAAGTATTTAAATGAATGGTGGATCACATGCATTCTGAAGAAACTAACCGTTAAAAACTTATATATTAGAAGAAAATATATTTTCTTCACATTAATTATTGAAAAATGATTGAAACAGTACTATACGTTCTCTTATTCTATAATGAAAACTTGTCATAATTTATGAATTAGATCATATCGAAACTATTGCATATTTAGATTGTCAAGCACATGTTACTCTCCCTTATAAGGAAGTAATAATTGTGATGATAATAATAGAAAAAACACGTGACTATATTTTCACTAACTGCAACTGTAATTTCACTAATCATATGTAGTGAAATTTATTCCACACTGTAATGAAAACCTAAAAGGAACTATACATGTTCAATGTTTGGTAATAAAGTTATAATAATGTAAATAATATAATTTAAATATAAAATTTGGTCAAGTCAATTTTCTTTGAGACACATAAGGGACCTCTTAAGAGGGCAATAGGGCAACAAATAGTACTAGAAAGCCACCAAGCCAACAAGAGACTTGTCAAAATGTCTATTTTCATCAATAAATACACTTGTTTCAGTTGTCATATTCATACTAACCTAAATGGACCAAACTGGTTTCATGTAATGGCCAGAGATTTTAATAAGTGACAGAAAGTGCATGTGAGTCCTGTAAGAATGGTGGGTCCTTATTTTATCAGAATCAAGTTGATGCTTTTTCTAGGTAAGCCCTAGTTTTTCTTAAGTTAGACCATGTGAAACTCTGCAAAATTCTTAATATTTAAATCCAATAAAATCATTAAAACATAACTTGGAAAATTTGATTCCTTACTTATAAAGAAACTCTATAAATAACAAACACAACTCCATGAATAAAGCATCAAACTATTTCTGATTTCATAGAACTAAAGAGAAACGTTTGCTTACAGAAATGGCGATTAGATTGTCGCGTAAACAGTCTCAAAAACAACAAACTCGAGTTCCAAAAGGACATGTTGCGGTTTATGTTGGAGAAGAGATGGAGAATAAGAAGAGATTTGTGGTTCCAATTTCGTATTTGAATCATCCTTCGTTTCAAGGTTTGCTTAATAGAGCAGAAGAAGAGTTTGGTTTTAATCATCCAGTCGGTGGATTAACTATTCCTTGCAGAGAAGAAACATTTGTGGGTCTATTGAATTCTTATGGTTGTTTTATTTCAACTTGAGAGATTTTTTTTTTGGGAAATCCCAATGTTTATTTTTACATTTTTGGAGATTTTTTTTTTTTTTTGGTTGTTCCCTTTGTTTATTTCTTCAAAGGAGAACAGATTGAATGTAAATATATTGTGTAACGGTGAAATCAGGTTGCACTATTATGTGCTTCCAGAAAACATTAATGGAAAGTTTCATAGTATTTGAAGATATTAAATTTTAATCCTTGATTGATTATTTCTACAAATTCCGAAATATGATTATATAAAATAAAAACTCGAGTTGTCAGAGACTTATCCAGTGATCAAATTTTTGTGAATAATATCCTTCTAAATTGGGTTCGGTATTTTCTTAGTTGAGTAAGATTGAAAAAAAAACTTATTTGTCGTAAAAGAATATTGTTCACATTTATTTTTAGTCCATTATTAAATGTCCATTTGAGTAATAAAAATAAAATATTTATAATTTTTTGAAATTGTTTTAACGTACGTTACATAATTAAATTGTATAATATAATTAGCTAGTACTCTGCTTATAAAATTATTGGAGATTAACTGGAACACTAGCTAGGGACGACTTAGAGCAATTGTGGTAGAAACTTCTGAAATATTTAAAATTCATAAATGTTTAAACAAAACGATATATTTTAATAAATATTCCCTCCGTTTAAATGATGTTTTAGGGAAAAAAATTTGTTTCAAATTATTTGATGTTTTCAACTTTCAATGTAAAATTAATTGCATTTTTATGTATTTTGACTATTTATATTATGCAGATTAAAATCTAATTGGTTGAAAGATTATTAAATATATTGGAAAACAATACTTTTTGTTGGAAAAATCAAAAATTAAGTGCCAAGAAACATGTGGCCCAGTTGGCTTGCCCCAGATCTAGCTTGGTACCAGATGGAGGGTTCAAATCCCGTCAGTTCCAGTGGGAGTAATTTGGCTATGAATCGAACTTTTGTTGATCTCATTAGTAGAAATAATGAGTAAAGTTGACAAAAAAAATTAAAAATTAAATTATTCTTTAATTTGTGTGTAAAAACCTTAAATATCATCTATTATGAAACAGAGGGAGTATATGATACATTAAGATCAGTACATTAGATTAAGGGAGTTTTGTTGATTTTGATGCATTAACTTCCGTATCATATCGATATCATCTTTATTAGGTACTCAATCCATTTCATTTTAATTGTCATTCTAGAGTTTTGCACACATATTAAGAAAATAGGTAAATGTTTTGTTATGCTTTTATTTGACTATTATAATTCCAAACCATTTAATATTTTATTTATTTAATTAGGAGCAAATGAGATAATTTTGAATTAAAAATTACATTGGAAAGCTAACTAAAGCGAAAAAAAATTTAGCCTATGTGGTAGATAAGATCATGGCAGTCATATAACGTATACTATTAGCCGTTATAGAGAATGACATTTTAACAAAAAAATCACAACAGCTTTAAAGAACATCTTGAAGATTTCAGTATACGAATCGAATCAACATAACTGCCATGTTTTTTTTTTTTTTCCATTACATCGATAAAATCCCATTCATAGCTGAAATTCTGAAACTGTAATATAAGATATTATTCCGAGATATGTATTATGTTATATATATATATATAAATAATTTATGATAAGTTCGTAGGCATTATATGCTAGAAAACCAGATCACATGTACTAAAAAATGTATATATTGGCACACAGAATTTCATAATTTTTTTCTATTTAATATTAAATATTTAGTTTTACTTTTGTTTTTACGATGTTATCCAAAGATAACAAATATGGAGTCGCCAAGTAGGAAATTTAAAATATTTTCCGAAAACTATACATGTGCTTAGTTAGAGACTGTAATCGGGTGATAGCTGCGACTCAACAAATCAAAGATCAAAATTTCAACACACAAAAAAAAAAGTGAAGATATTTGCATGCGGCCGTAATGATTTGCTACACAGAATATTCGGATCGATCAGAAGAAACCAATTCAATGATTAACCAAATTGATCATGTATTTTATATTTTAAATCTGAAAAAATCAGATTGGTTATATGTATCCTGAAATTTTGCATTATGTTCATTGTAATATCATCCAATATGCCAAGTTGCATGCCTAGTTTCTTTATTCTTATCTCCTACAAAGCACACACTTCTATGTTGAGGCATAATTTTTCAAAATATAAATTTAATATAGAGAAAAAAAGATTATTGTAATAATAATTTGATTTTTCAACTAAGTTTATATTATTTTTATATAAATATGAACAGATAACTTTATATTATTTTTATATAAATATGAACAGATAACTTTTTGTTGGAGAACTTGATGGATGAGTTAAGCTATGTGAGAAGATGAGATAAGTCAAACAACTTACATCAGAAGAAAAAGACTCATTAAATCCTCTTATATCATTCAAAAAGCTAATAATAAATTATTATTTCACACATTTTTATTATTATAAATACAGACAATCATCACATTTCTTCATCTCAAAATTCAAAACAACAAAGAAAAAAAAACATTCAAAGCAAAAAAGAAAAGAAAAAATGGGTCTAAGCCGTTTTGCGATTTCAAATGCAACAAAGCAGATATTGAAGCTAAACTCATTTGCAAACAGAAACCGAACATCATCATCGGATCATGTACCTAAAGGACATGTAGCAGTTTATGTTGGAGAACAAATTGAGATGGAGACAAAGAGATTTGTGGTTCCTATTTCGTTTTTGAATCATCCTTCATTTAAAGAGTTTCTTAGTAGAGCAGAGGAAGAGTTTGGATTTGATCATCCAATGGGAGGTTTGACTATTCCTTGTAGAGAAGAAGTGTTCCTTGATCTCATCACCTCTCGATTACAATAAGAAGTGTTTAATTTCTTAATTAGATGATTTTCTAGGACAATAATCTTTTGTTTATAGAAATCTTGAGGATTTAGTTGTTCTTGAGATTGTGAATGTAGCTTATTATCAATTCTCTTCCCATGTATTTTTTAAGAATATTGGAGAATCAGAAGAATTGATATTCCATTTGAAGATTTTATTCACGAGATATTCATAGAATATGAAAATTTTTATGTATGATTTTCTGAATAATTGATATACCATCAGAAGAACTATAAAGAAAACTTTTTTTAATCAAATAAATGTATGTAAAGAAATGGTTTGAGCATTCAAATTAAACAAGATCATATGTTTTATTACTGGATTAATGGGTTCAGCCGAAACACCATGAACATTATCAACACTAGAAGCTTCGGAACAAGATCATTTCCAAGACTGCTAAGCTCAAACAAACAATTATAAGTTTTTTTTTGATAAAGCACAATTTTAAGTTTTGAACTTGTATCAAAACAGTATTTGAGTATTTAATGATATATCATGTAAGTATTCAACTTCTGAATGGGTTCATTGGTTAAATGGTTAAGACACTTTTTTGGTCAGTGGCTTGGGATTTATGAATTATGACCAAAGCCAACACTAGTTAAATTCATTGGTATCCAATGAAACAATTATTCTATATTTTTAAAAAAAATTAATAGTAGTACTTTCAAGCTTCAACTGTTATATCAATAATTCTATACAAGACAGTTGGCGTCAATAACTTAATTATTGTACTATTATTCGACTTTTTTAACATGGAGCTGAACTGTATTTAATCACGCGTTCAAATGACTAAAGTCACTAAAGTTAATCAGAAATAAATTAGCATTGACTCCGAATGTCTACGTCTCATAATAATTTTTTTTAAAAAAATTGACTAATATAACCTATTTTATTTTCCATATTACTAAAATATATATTTTTTAAATTATTTAGATAACCTAGTTTTTCAAATATATCCATTTTACCCTAAAATATAAAAATTTTCCAGCAGTCAGATCACGTTGATTTTTTTTTTTTTCAGTTTCAATTTCTCCAAAATCAAAAATTATCTGTTCTAGTTTCAATACTAGATTAGGTTAAAATTGAAGGTGTCCGAGGAATTTGCTCCATATTCAGGTTAGTTTTCATTGAATTTTAGTAATTCTTAAACAGAAATTATGTTTTTTCATTGATTTTTGATTCCCAACCATACAAAACCTGTCATGCTCCATATTCTTTTTTTTTCCACGAAACGACTGGATCGATCGGTCTGTCTAATGACCGATCGATCTGTTCACCTTTTCCATGTATAGATCGATCGGTCTTGTTTACTCTGTTTTTCTGTGTCTTGAGCTTCGTAGACCGATCGATCTCTGTATGGATCGATCGGTCTATATTTGTCATGAATTTTTTTTTGGTTCATTTGATCGGTCTACACGCTGAGTAATCGATCCTAAATTACTTTTTTCCTCGTAGGATGACTACTCAGCGTGTAGATCGATCAAATGAACCAAAAAAATATATGCATGAGTTAGGATTACCGCAACGACATTTTACCGTTGGTACTAAGTCGAAACTCAAAAAAAGTATTAATTATCATTGCAAGCATTGACGAGCAAATATCTGAAGCATTATATAAAGAAACGGAAAATACCAGACCGATCAATCTGGGTATAGACTGATCGGTCTGGACTTCGGGGAAAAAAAGGTCAAAACAAAAAAACATAGATCGAGCAGTCTACATTCAGACTGATCGATCTAAGCATCCCAAAAAAAAATTTCAAAGTCTGCCAGATTTCCGGCAGACTTGCAGAAAGTCTGCCAGATTTTTGGCAGATTTGCAGGAAGTCTGCCAGATTTCCGGTAGATTTGCAGGAAATCTGCCATATTTCCGGTAGATTTGCAGGAAATCTGCCAGAACTTTGGTTTGCAGGAAATCTGCCAAAACTAAAAAATTTAGAAAACAAAACCCAAAAAACAAATAATTTGATTGTATTGTTACATGAAAATTCGTAGGCAATGAATCCTGATTGATGGAACTAAAATCTTCTGTTTCTTTCACCATAATTTTGAAAATTTTGAAAAAAGAGAAGTTCTTTCCAGTTTATATACTTTTAAAAGGGAAAGAATATTCATTTTGAATACCTAGAATAATTCTATTTTTGATTAAGCTTATTCAAATTTTTCCAAATTATTTACCAACATTAATTTTTTTTTTTAAAGTACAATTCCTTTTGTTTTGGAAAATGGTATAATGGTAATTAAGAATAGTTGAGAAAAAAGGGGTTATATAAGTAATTTTTAAAAAAAAGATTATTTAAGTAATTTTACATATTAAAGCGGGAGACAATTTCATTTTGACCGTGTTATAAAATTTAAGATAAAATTAACATATGGTTCATAATAACCCTTAAAAATAGGAATAAATTAGTTTTGTTGCAAATTTTTATACAAAATTCAAAATCAATAAAGATTTAATAGATAAATTTCCAAAAAACTAAAATTTAATATACAAAAAATCGGGTACAAAATCGGTTATTGATTTAGTTACAGTTCGAGTTTGAATTCGGTTTCAGGTACATATATTTAGGACCTACTCTGGTATTTTGTCGAGTTTGGTTTCTCTAATTTGGTATTTTGGTGAGCTGTTTTAAGACTTATTCGGGTATTTTAAATTTTCGAATAGAATTCGGTTTGGTATTGATCGAGTTTAGGATCGTGTATTTTTATATAAAAATTCAAAATTAAAAAAGATTTAATAGAAAAAAATCTAAAAAGCTAAAATTTGGTTATTGATTTTGTTTTGATTCGAGTTAGGTTAGTTTTTCATATACATAGATTTAGGATTTATATAGGTAATTTGCCGAGTTTGGTTCCTCTATTTCAGATTGATTTCAGTTTGGGTTTAGGATCTCTAAAACAACATCTCGAAAATAATATTCAATACATCAACACGGTCTAAAAAAACTAAATGAACAAAAATTGAAAGAAAAAAAAAATCAAATCCTATGCACTATAACGTGAGTATAATCCAATTTTATAAAATAAAGTGGTTTATCATAGTAAATTTCCCTTTTTTTAATATTTATGTTTACTATTACGTTAAATTTTCTAGACAATGGATCAATATTAAGTAATTGTGATAAAATTATTTTTGCTTTAATTATGATATGACAAAAATTTCAAAACAGTACTAGCATTGGCTAATGGCTAATCTACTCCTAACGCTCACTAATTACTACAACGTTAATATATTTAGAGGAATACTAAAGAATCCAATGAAGCCATCTAAAATATTATGAAAAAACTACTTGTGTGCACATACCTATAAACTATATATATTCTCGGACTTGCTTTCGTGAATCCTGAAGCAATAGTACGTAGAGTAATTATTATTGCTGTACGCAAATGGTTATATCATCTCTAAATAATTGGATCTGAATCATCATGTGGTCACGTCCGAGCTTACACATGCCCATTCTCTTATTTCTCAATTATAACCACCGCAATAGCATTGGAAATTGCACATTTTAAACTTCTTATATCTGTAAAATCGTCACTAATTATTGGAAAGATAGTCTCTTAGAACCTAAATGAGCCATATTTCCTTATTTAGATGTCTAACAGAATCAACTGAATCATGTGCAAACTGAAACTTACATTATATCCTAATGGATTCTGCAATTCCATGTGTGACTTATTAAAATCGAATATATATAAATTACGAGTCTCATATTTTCCTGAATATACCTTACAAGAATCATTTACCATTAAATTTATACGAAAACAAATAAATACAAAGTTCATTTAATTGTTTATAGATATACAGAACAACTGCTTTATACCATGCATTAACTTCTTGTCACTATGCAACATCGTCGTGCAAGTAGAAAGCTTATGCAGAAGAGAAATGGAGCAAAACTTGACTGTTCACCTTCTGTTGCGACATACTTGACTAATGTTGCGATGTGACGACATGTACTGAGTAAGAAGTTGCGTGGAACTAATCCTTCAGAAGAAAAAAAAAACTCTCGGAGGTTAAAGGCTCAAAATGACAGATATGTCTTCTCACTCGAATGATAGGTTCCCTAGTCGAATGCTGCGTTGCTGACGACTGATTTGGTTTCCTAATGGTACTTGTGATGATCTTAAATCTCCTGGTTTCCCATTAGAGAAAGGCGAATCGAGCTTTGGTTGAAACCAATTCTTCAAAGCAACACCATTGATTCTTAATCTTGAATCCTTTCTATGATAAGGTATCCCTAACCTTCTCAACAACGCAGAGATTTCCTGTCCAGCCCTGTCAACAAGAGCGATGCATGAAAGCATTAGCATATGACAAACATAATCACTGCTTATAGAAAATGATGATACTCTCAGTCTCAATTTCACCTTCCTGCAAGGTCAATTGTCTTTTCTCCTTCAGGAGTCACAACTTCCTTCTCTTCCATGGAAATGATCAAGTTGATATGAGGTATCTTTGCACCTGAAACATATGTGGGCTTAGAAGTCAAGAGATTGTACTGACTTTAGAAGCCACTGCAAAAGTCAAATAAGATTAAACGTAAACCTATATAGAAATGTTTAGTGACCATCGTCCAACTAAAATTATCCTACTTGAAAAGCAATGGTTCTAGAAAACAGGTTATCTTACCAGCGGCAAGCCGATGCTTAAGACCTTTAAAGATGGTTAAGAGGTAAACCTGTAAAAGTATGCATGGCATTGTTAGATAAGCGAGAACTCCAAAACTGGTAAACAGAGTGATATTGGTTTTATACATTTAAAATAAACAAAGTTGGGATAGAGTTATATTCATGATAACTGGAAATCAAATGCAAAATCATGAAGGACGAAAGAGGAGAGACCAAAAAAAGGTATTTACCTCAGCCACGTTTTTCGGCAATTCTGTCGTGTCAAAAAATAATGGAACTTTGTTGAAGGACACAGGAGGAAGAACTCCAAGAGAAGTAGCCTCCTATAAATCATGAAACATATAAAATCTGTCCACCTACTGAGACCCCAAAAGAATCTGTATATAAAGGAAGCCACCAATATACCTCAAGCAGTGAAAATGCACGAGGATCATACTCTCCAAATCCATCGAGTAGTGGGAATATATTATGTTGTTTTTGTGAAGAAGTGTTAATGCCTGAAGTCGAAATCAGCCTATCCCGCAAAGCAGCATCATGTGGAAGTTGCAAGCATCCCAAAACTTGTGAAACTACTTCGGTAGTAGGAACCGTCCCACCTAAGATTGTCTCACGGTAAACTGTTAAGGCCATTGATGTCCTGAAAAAGTAGAGGGAAATTTATCGAATATTAACCTGGAATTGGTTACTGATGTAAGCTTTTATTGAAGAAGAGAGAGAGACAGTAACCCAACCATTAGATCAAATCCAACAAATTTATCGAAACCTCAACTAAGATTTATTGAACTGAAAAGCATCACAAGATTTTCTCGACCTCTAGCAACATTAAGAAGAAGAGTAAATAACTTTAAGACTTGAAAAAAAAGCTATATACTGACCATTTATTATCAATTTGAGGTCGCCCTGATTTGAAAGACACAACAGGTTCACCAACAGCACAAGCCTTTTCAAACCTTTTCTTGCACAGGCCTTTACAGAACAGCAAAAAAAACATTAAGCATAAGTGCTACATCACAAAAAAAAACTTTCATATTCGATTGCATCTTGATGGACACATGACACATCTATATGTGGGCCTCCAAGAATGAGGAAAGACAATCCAGCTCTGATGTGGAAGATTCAAAAAAGATGGATACAAAGTACAAGCTTACTGGTTATGCATCTGCACATGATGAAGTTTGGTGATACTCCATCTTCTTTTGCTTGAGAAAGGAGCTTGAAACTTACCTCAAAGTCATCCTTTCTACACAGAGAAAAGTCAGATGGTAATGAATTCTCAAATTTACCTGACTAGTGATCACAACGAGAGCAAGTAATTTAACTTAAAATAAGGTACCTTTCACTTGCCAGCATGAGCATAGAGTAAGTGATACTGTTTGGTTTTAATCCCAAAGTCTTTATCTCACCGAGATATTCCATAGCCTTGGGCAGTTGATTACCTTCACCTGTGGATAATTTAAAAAGTCATACCACTAATGATATATTGTATGGAGTACTTCACATACTGCAACTTTAGTAATAACTAATCGCATATTTTCCCTCTTATACTATTTCATCTTTATTTTTTTTAAGGGAAACAATCAAGATAGCATTGTATGAGGTCTTACACAAAGCAGTTATAAGCGCATTCATTGTTGAAACTGTTGGTCTAAGGTTGATTGACTTGATTTTCTCATAAAGCTCCAGTGCTTTCTTCCAATCCTTGGCCTAAATCAAAAAGCAAAAGAATTAAGTTCAATCCAAGAAAGCTAATGCAATCGCACCATATAGAAGATTGCAAGAGATTCCTAAGATAAAGTAAACAACATCATAAAACAAGTTTTTATCAAAGAAGAATCCTTTTATACTTCATATTAACCTCAGTGTGAAGATCTAGACCAAATATTAGTTTCTCCACCATCACGTACATTTTAATGATTTGTTGTAGACAGCTTAACACTTAAGAAATATAAAAAAAACTCTTGCTACAGAAATAATAGGCACATACGTTACAACAAGCTCCCATCAGTGAGCTGTATGTTATAGTTCCAAGACGTATTCCTTGAGATTTTGCATCCTGAAGAATGCCAAAAGCTTCGTCTAACATTTTTGCATGTCCTGCAACATCGATCAATGCACTGAAAAACACCTGCAGAATATCAAAACCAACATTACATATAATACATATGTCTAAATTTTCGTAATTAAACACCTGCCTCTTGTCAGCGACTTCCATGAGTATCAGCGTATGTGCTCAAAAATGAATTTGTTGAAACTATTATGCATAAAATTTAGGATACGTGCATGCCTCAGAACTTTGATCATGATGTAGAATACAATACATACATACCTCGTCAGGGGTCACGCCTTTTTCTTTCATGTCCTTGTATATGCTACATGCAAAATCCCAGTCCCCAGACTTGCTGCAACTATTCACAGCAATTGTATAGACTTCTGGAGTACCCCTGATGTCATATTTATGAATCATCTGATAAACTTCTTTTGCTCGTTCGACCTGCAATAAACTTCATCTCAATCAAATAGAAAGAGACAATCAGAAAAAAGTAACAGGAAGAAAGCCACACACCTGACCAGCATTAAAGCATGCCTTCATCAATGCACCGATCGTGATGTGATCAGGGTCTATAGGATGCGTCTCAGCCTTCATTTCAGCTAATACATCAAAAGCACGGTCGACAGCTCCAGATTGGCCACATGCAGAGATGAGGGCATTGAATACAACCCGGTCTGGCTTAACATTCTACTGCATCGAACATGTCATCATTGTAATAATAGAATTAAGGTTCCAAAGCAGAAATGACATACGCGCAGAATTAAAAGATATCCGTAGCCATATAATAAGAGGATATCTTTTTGAAATCCCGGCACATGATAGGAGGGCATCCAAACTTGTGTCATGCTTACCTTAGACCTTAAAATTCCATAAGCACCAAATGCCTTAGCTACTTGTCCAGCTCTAGCACAGCCATCAATAAGTGCACCAAATGTATGAAGATTGGCTTCCACACCAGAATTTGCCATCTGGTGGAACACCTGAGAATATAAACACACAGAATATAAAAAGGTTGAGGTCATCATACATTAGGATATTATGATCAGTATCAAAGATCCAAGGCAATATCACCAGCTTGAGATAGAGTGTGAACTATATTTCAAATTGTTTACTTAATTCAAAATGAGTACATCAAGCAGAACATATCCATTAGAAAAGGACTGAATAGTCACCGATGTAGATAACAAAAAATCAAACATGAGAATGATAAATTTTGGAGAATAATTCTGAAACTTCGCATATACTAACCTGATTCACTATTATACATGCTCATCTGTGAGTTGTACTAAAAAATTTCAATTTACAGGGTAAGATATTTTGATTGCAGTCAGAATTTGAAACTAAAAGAGAACAGAGATACAGGGAGAACATAAGTCTTTTCTCCGTTAGGAGTCCAGAGAGAAGAAGAGAGTAAAAACTACAGAGCATAATTGCTCCAAAAACCTATCATGCCAAATATGTATTTTTTCAAATAACTTTCAGTCACAGAAAGGTTTCTGTACCTCAAACATTGCATCAACTTTTCCGCTTTTAGCACAACTTGATATTAAAGTTGTGTAAAGTTTACAATCAGCAGTCATACCGCTCTCTTGTACCAGACGCAATACTCTCCGGGCTCCTACATAAGTATCAGTTCAACATCTAGCAGAATGAAAATCAACAAGACCAATAATTTGATAATGGGAAAAAAATCACCTTCTATATCTTGGGAGCTTGCGCAAACAGACATTAACATATTAAATGTGCTCAAGGTTGGATTTAGAATCAACTTGGTAAAGCGAAATGCTTCCTTGACAGCCCTTTGCTTCTTGCAGGCTTTAAAGAAACCCGCATGATAAATCTGATGTGAGGAAATAGGCAAACAAAAGATAATTGAAATTTCCATTCTCCATGGAGAAGCAATAATTAATCTGTTATCAATATTGCTCAGTACCTTGTCCATGTCTAATAGATCCCTTTTCTCCAAATCTTCGAGCAAGCTTACGCAATCCTTTAGCCTACCATATAAAATTAAGAAAGTCTCGAAGTTAAACAATCTAGTAACTTCCCATCGGTACTTAATCCTCCCAAAAAGGGGTTAGCAGTGACAGAAGAGGAAGACAGCCAATATTCAAACCAGAGAATACTTATTACCTTCCATCTCTAAGTAAACGGTAGTAAGCATCATTTGTTTGTGGAGAACGTCCATTACTACTATGTAGCTCAAGATTTTGAGCAGGGAAATGGGGCATGCTTTTGGCATGGTTCCCATCATTATCTGGATAGTCTCCATTAACGTCTTCTCTTATGTGGGATAAACTGCCACTGCCATTGCCGTGTCCCACAAGTTTTTCTTCTTGAACATCACCTGAAACGAAATTTAACTTTAAGGACTCATTGTACTGAATTGTCACTGCAAGCTTCCCAGAAAAGGAAACATACGGTTGTGTCAAATCCAACATAGTAAGTACACCATTGTCAACGTACCAGTAGCCTGACCAGAATTATGTCCTGCGAACTGAGTCTCAATTCTTCCATTGTTCTTGTGGTCCAACAATATACTATCAGTTGCAGAAGTAACAGTAGGGGAGATTGCTTGAATACTTTTCAACCTTGAAGACTTGGGTGATGAATGATTAGACCCATAAAATGTGTGAATCTCTTCTCTCTTAGTCTCTGTGAAGATGCTGTACTCAAGAGGCTTCTGGAGCAAACCATTAAACTCATATTCTAAAGCACGTGAATCATCTACTACATGTGGAGAAGCAATCGAATGACTTCCTTCCAATGCCTTTGAGAAATCATGCTCTATATCCTTCTGCTCGTCGGTGTTTTCAAATTGCTTTTCAGGTGTTTTTGCTCCCAAAGTAGCTGATTCCAAAGCAACAGACCCATTAACTATGGAAGATGAAAAAGATTCATCTATATAAGTATGTTCCTTGGCAACTGTGCTGACACTAGCAACAACAAACTGAGAATCCTCAGCTGCCATATCCGTTTGTTTGGCCACAATTGAATCATACTCCACAGGAGTTTCCTGGATTTGATGAGCCACCTCTTCCTCCATACTTTCTTCCACCATCTTTCTAAAGCCTCCATTTAATTCCACAGAATTTACTTCATGAAGATCACCATCTAAATGATGACTTTCCAGCTGATTCTCAGCACTTTTTTTTCCTTTATGAAGCGTTGCAGTAGATGCTGCAACCTGAACAGTTTAGCTAGTCAGAATTCTAGTCAAATGTCAATAAAAACAGCAACTAATGATTGTGGCCTCGCGAATTATGTACTCTAAGTAAACAAACAGGAAAATCTCAAGCGGTAGAACATAAAATGGAACCTAAAATCTTCGAAAACAATTTCAATTACCTCATTAGAAGATTTCCGCTTCTTGAAAGCATTTTGGCAGTAAGCAAAAGCAATGGCGGAAAAGGCAGTGACAGCCACAACAACAATAATCAAACCAGAGTCAATAGAAGCCCTAACGACTAAACGAGGCGATCGAGTAGAAGAACGACCAGAATTCCGTTTTCCAGCGCGAGTTCGAAGATGAACAGAAGGATGGAGCCGGTGGCAACAGCCGAGAAATTCACGACGAATGGAGCGGAGATTAGAAGCCGGAAGAATTACCGGAGAGTAGGAAGTTAAAGTAAGATATTTAGAAGATCTGGTGGTGGAGATGAAGGTGGAGGTAACCTCCATTGGAGAGGCGAGAGAGAAGAAGAGAGAAACGATGAGGATAAAGCACTAGCGTAGAATTGAGGATATGAAATAACGAACGACTCAACTTCAAACTGTGGGCCACATTGCTTACGTGGCATAAACGGCCGTCAAGTCGTCAACGTCTTTTTCTAAAATTCGGTTTATATTTGTTGGGCCTATTTTTTTATTGGGCCTAGGTCCAGGATTTTTACCTTCTTAAAACAAAATTCATTTTATTAGTTGGGCTTGGGTCCGGCTTTGGATTCGGGTAGAGTTGGGTCGGATCCGATCTTTTTTCCCTCCCTTTGATCTTTGATGAATCGCCATGGCTGCTCAGGGCGACAGATTCTCAAACGCTGCTATGGAAGATCTTATGGGTCAAGTAGAGAAGCGACCGATTTCTACTATCGTATTCATTTTCGGTACTAATAGCTTCTTTTAGTCTCGTTTGTTTGAAGTTTCTTCTATTGTGAGATTGTTTATAATTGCTGTATTCGCAGCTATGCAAAAGGAAGCTCAGCCTATGATTAATAGATTACGGCTCGTTAAAGACGTTAATCCTCCGTGAGTTCGTTTAATATCTTCATGTATTGATATGATCCATGTTGTTGATTTGTCTTTAAAGATGTTCAAATGTGATTGCTTCTATTCTCATCTTGTATAAAAATCGAATTTTTTTTGTAGGTTTCCAAAAGAAGTGACTTGGCTTTTGTTTAATGGAATGTATAAAGACTTGAGCATCAATATAGTGTGTCCAGGAATGGATTCAACTCTTGGTATTTTCTTTATTGGATGTTTGATTTCCATTTTTTGTAATATTCTTCAGCCTCAGTTTAAGTTTAAGTTCTTGGTTACTAAATCTGAATTTCTGGAGGATTGTAGCTTTTTCTAACTCATTACTTGGGGTCAATTCTTTCAGGGGTTGAGAGTGTAGGCACGGTTCCTGCATCTCTTGTGACTTATGCTTCCATTCAAGCAATTAAACCAGACTTAATCATCAATGCGGGAACAGCTGGTGGGTTTAAGGTATCGACCTTACAAATCTGTTTGTCGACATTGTCGTCTCATGCCTCATACGTGTCTGAAAGAATGAATATCATCCTTGTTTTCTTAATGGTCCTTGCAGGCCAAAGGAGCAAATATTGGCGATGTGTATATTGCCTCCAGTGTTGCTTTCCATGACAGAAGAATACCTGTTCCTGTGAGTGCTCTGTTGTATTGTTAATGTATCACTATGAGTTGCACAGTAAAAGCTGCTCTGTGAGGTTGATTACAATCGCCTTTCCTTGAACAATAACTCTGGTAATCTCTTCAGGTCCTTGATATATATGGTGTTGGTATGCGTAAACCCTTCCCTACGCCCAACCTTATAACGGAGCTGAACCTAAAGGTGTATTGTTTATTAGTTGCTCTGAGTTAACCATTTATCCTCATGCAAGTTTTTGATTATTTCTTTTTCTGTTTTGTGATATATAGAAGTGTTAGAAGTGGTATATGTAAGCTTTGCTATTGATGTTCACAGGTAGGAAGATTATCCACTGGCGATTCTATGGATATGCCTCCACATGACAAAGAATCCATCACAGCAAATGATGCTACAGTTAAAGACATGGAGGTAACAGTCCACAAGTTTCCTGTGTGTTTATGAGCTTGCTCCAAACTATGTATTGTATCTAAATCAATTACTTGGTCCTTTTTCTCAATGTCTTTCTGGCATTTCAGGGAGCAGCAGTGGCCTACGTGGCTGATATTTTTAAGGTTCCTACGATTTTAATAAAAGGAGTAACTGATATTGTGGATGGCAATAGACCAACATCCGAGGAATTTTTGGAGAACTTAGCTGCAGTCACTGCCAACCTCGATGAATCCATTATCAAAGTGATTGACTTCATCAGTGGGAAGTGTCTCTCAGACCTCTGACAGGTCATACATTCTAACCTGTTAGCTTCCCTGTATGTGCAGTAGGTTAAGAAAGGATATAAAGACTAAAGCAAAGAGATTAAGATTGAGCAGAACTTTATGTTGACTGGTCACCACAATTTCCTGAGTTCTTCTATTTTTTTGCTGTCTTGCTTTCATCATAAGTGTAGAAACTCAGCATATTTTTTATACTCAACAAATAATCCGAAATTCTTATCTTTCTTTGAAATTAATCTCACCAGCCTTTTCAATCCATGAGGCTTCTTGGAGCTAAATTATATATTTTAGGGCCAAAGACTGTTAATTAAACAGAAACACACACTTGTGTTGGCTAGGAACAAATATACTCTAATTAGGTCCAAGACAATGTTATTTCTCAAAGAAAGCAAGTTTGGTTTTAGAAAGAGCCAATGCAATAAACATGAAGCTTCTGAATATCACACCTAATCTTTACCAAATATCAAATAAACTAAAAGACAGCACAAGATGCAGGTCATAAACTACAAAAGCTACACTATATATATGCCTACACTTTTACCCGTTTAAACAGACCCAAATCTTTTGACAAGAAAAAAAAAACAAGATATAGAAATGGGAAGCATCGATGCCGCAGAATTGGGTTCAGTGAAAAAGTC
Source organism: Lepidium africanum (assembly GCA_900406405.1). Lineage (NCBI taxonomy): Eukaryota > Viridiplantae > Streptophyta > Magnoliopsida > Brassicales > Brassicaceae > Lepidium > Lepidium africanum. Next base: position 122,580 of record OVAX01000047.1, read on the forward strand.
AAATCCGGGAAAAGCGACAATTCTTGCTCTTGGTAAAGCTTTTCCTCATCAGCTTGTGATGCAAGAGTACTTAGTCGATGGCTACTTCAAAACAACCAACTGTGATGATCCTGAACTCAAACAAAAACTTACTCGTCTCTGTAAGTCTTCACGTCAAACCTTGTTTCTTTTTAGCTTCTTGTCTCATTTTGTAAGCTTCTGAGAACTGAGGTTTTGTGAACTGTTCGTTTACTATACAGGCAAGACAACGACAGTGAAGACGAGGTATGTTGTGATGTCAGAGGAGATACTCAGGAACTATCCAGAACTTGCCATTGAAGGAGGATCCACAATGACACAGCGACTTGACATCTGCAACGATGCAGTGACTGAAATGGCAGTGGAAGCTTCCAAAGCCTGCATCAAGAACTGGGGCCGTTCTGTCTCGGACATTACTCACCTTGTCTATGTCTCCTCAAGTGAAGCTCGTCTTCCTGGTGGCGACTTATACTTAGCCAAGGGGCTTGGGCTCAGTCCGGAAACACACCGTGTTTTGCTTTACTTTGTAGGCTGTTCAGGTGGTGTTGCGGGGCTCCGTGTAGCCAAAGATATAGCCGAGAACAATCCGGGAAGTAGAGTTTTGGTTGCCACGTCTGAGACAACCATCATTGGGTTCAAACCTCCAAGTGCGGATAGACCATATGATCTTGTTGGGGTCGCGTTGTTTGGTGATGGAGCAGGAGCTATGATCATCGGGACGGATCCAGATCCCATCTGCGAAAAGCCTCTCTTTGAGCTTCACACTGCAATACAGAATTTCTTGCCTGGTAAAACCACATGGTCTATTCATCCAATTATTTGCCTATTACTTAGAATATACTTTTGGATAATCTGGAGTTACATTTTTATGGCACAGACACTGAGAAGACGATAGATGGGAGGCTAACGGAAGGAGGTATAAACTTCAAGCTAGCGAGAGAGCTGCCACAGATAATAGAAGACAATGTGGAGAATTTCTGCAAGAAACTAATAGGAAAAGCGGGTTTGGCTCATAAAGACTATAACAACATGTTCTGGGCGGTTCATCCAGGTGGACCGGCCATCTTGAACAGAATGGAGAAGAGGCTTAACCTGTCGCCTGAGAAGCTGAGTCCAAGCAGAAGATCTCTAATGGACTATGGTAACGCAAGCAGCAATTCGATCGTTTATGTGTTGGAGTATATGTTGGAGGAAAGCAAGAAAGTGAGGAACATAAATGATGGAGAAGAAAACGAGTGGGGTCTGATTCTGGCTTTTGGACCTGGTGTTACATTCGAAGGCATCGTTGCTCGAAACCTAGATGTCTCCGAACAATAAGTGAAGAGTAATTGGGTTTCAGGTTTTACCTTGCAGATCAAGCAACAATCCCTATTTGCTCTAATGACATGTCAATTCAGAGATAAATATGCATATAATAAAATGTGAAGCTAAATTGAAGAAATTTCTTTCTTTTTTGTGATGCTTAGATCATTCAGAGTCTAAAAATATTTCACAAAGCAAACAACGTTAAATTTGCAATTGAAAAACGAAGAGATAGAGAGTTGGTTATGAACATTAAAACCAGGAATCATGAAGTTTCTTTTTCGCTCATCTCTTTTGAACGTTTACCTTGCCGATAATGATGAAACTTCAACAAGTCCAGGAGTTGGATCTTCTCATAACAGGTTTCATTTGTTTGTCTTCCTCGAGAGAAACCATACCGACATGTGAAGGATCTTCCAGCATCATCTTGGCTACTAAATAACCGGCGATTGACCAAGTTTGACATTTACGTGCCTGTTTCCCAACGTATCTCCCTAACTTTCCATCGTAGTATTCAGGCCAATTGTCCTTATGAAGCCGAGCCTCTGCTACTTCAATTGCTCGTCTTGCTATTTGAGGTCGACCAGTTTTGATACAAGCAGCCGTCAGAAGCCATAGTAGCACTGTGTAAGAATTAAAATTATACAACAGTAAGGGTTAGATTGGCCTTTTACTAATATTAAGATATCACAGATTGTGGTTTTGTATGCATAAAGTACAACCATAAGAACACTGGACATAAGAGAGATTCCTTTATGTTTGATAGAGTGGAAGAGAAGAAAAATGTTCACCTGGCCAGGATCCTCCATTGTGGTAGCTCCACCGAGTGTTTTTTGGGTCACAACCAGTTACTATTCTCCATTCATGGCTTTCTATTGCGGGATAGCAAACTTTCAGTGGCATTTCTCCAACCAACTCTTCCCATCGAGATTCTATGAGATCCATAATTGCTGTTGACTGTTCAGGAGTAGCCAATGAAGACAATATAGCTATACAATTACCCAAGGCAAACCAACGGAAATCCATTCTTGCAGGGCTAACATTTCCGATAAAAAAACCTCCATGAGGTGGCATAAAGTCGAAAATCCATTCTGGGAGAGAATCAGGGATCACATTGAACTTGTTGACAGCAGTGTGAGAGTATTCCTCTGTTTTATACCGATAAATGTCATTAAGTTGCTTCAAATCTAGCCAAAAGTAATTCCTCATGTGGTAGCTCAAGGCATGAAGTCGCTTAACTATTTGCTCCACCATCTCTTTACCTTCTCCGTCTTGTTTAAGCAGAAGCAAGGCACACCTTAAGGCCATAAAGAAAAGGGCTTGAATCTCTATTGGGTAACCATAAACTCCCTAAACACACAGAAAACACAAGATTTAAATAAGGAAAACTGATGTAAAAACTGGCTCAAACTGATCCTTGTAGAAAATATTAATCAGTAGTGATAACCAAAAGGATAAAGAAAACTTTCTTCTCACCATCCTTCGATCAACCATACAGCAACCATCAGCGCATAAGAGAGTGGGAAAGGTATCAAATCCCTCAGACAGGCACAGACTTAGTATCAGCCGTATACCCTTCTGGCATTCAGGCATGTCAGCAAGAGAAGAATCTCCCGTGGATTTTGTGTAGGCTCTGAGCAGTATAATCCACCAAAAACCAGAATCAACTGGCGCTACTCTTCCAATAGCACTCTCACCAAAATCAGCTATCAGTGTTTCGTGGTTTCTTACAGGATCATGGAAAACTTTGAAGCTAGCAGGCATAACTCCTTCACCAAGCTGGAATCGATCAATCTTTTTCTCCCACGATTGAAGACGAAGAGTCTTCAAAATAAAGTTTTTGACTATCTCTGGCTCTCCATTCATCAGGAATGCTAAAGCACTTGGTACAAAATCTCTTACAAACACCTAAAGGTATAAAGTCAGGCAGATATCAGATAAACCAAAACAGGGTTCACTAGAAACATGACAATAAAATGTGGTTAGTAAGAAGTTTTCAGAACATATAAAGATTTCTCGCCTGATCGTAGTTGAGTTTTTCTTCAGAATTATCCACTGCTGCAATTGTCCCAACAGGTTGTCCACGAAAGTAAACCATCGAGGCTCTCAAAGCATCCCAGGCCTCACCCACCATTGGATGAGATTCAAATCCATACTGTGTCCTAGGAGTATTGAAGCCAGACCTCCTACCTATGCTAGGTGAAATCACGTAATCCGTGTGATCATGAACCCGAGCATTATCTGCATTTCTAAGTTGTGGTGAACCACTTAATTCAGTAAGAGACCTTTCGTCAAGTGATCTCAGTCTATCAATATTTAACGGCCTTGGTTTCTCTAGCAACTTTGAGAAAACGATGTCATCAATATCATCCACTGTAGATGACGTATCAACATTCCCATTCTGATTTATATCTACATTCAGGTTAAATGTAGACATTGCTCCAGACTGATTCAAATATTAGCTAACACTCCAATTATCATGCCCTGCATTGCCATAAATCGATTAAAACCATTTACTCGCAATTTATCTATAACTGACCCAAGAAATTGGGGGAAATTACACAACAACAATGGCAATATCAAATGTGTAATAGGTTACAGAAAACTGGATTCGGCATCTTCAGCCACAACTCAGATCGTATATTATTCTAAAAATCGTTGAAATACTAAAAGAATCCAAAACGATATTGAGCAAACAAAACCTTCGGTGGAGAGAGTTTTTAACAAAATTATCAAAGAAGGAAACTCCTTCAGTTAGAACACAGAGTAAACACAAAACCTTCACAAAAAAACATCGAACCATCGGAATCATCAAGAAAGCAAACCAAAGATATTTCGACTAGCTAGGTTTTAACGACATGACGAATAGATACAGATCGAAAACAAAACTCTGATTCACGTAAAATATTCATCGCCGGAGATCAAGTAAAAATCAAACAAAGCAAAGAAACAACAACTTCATCAAAGCGTAAATGTTCTTAATTACAACAATACGTAAACAGATCACAAACCTAAAACCCCAGCGTCGAAAGAAGAAGACGAGCTTCGTTCTCTCTGTAACAGAGAAGCGAGAGTATATAACAGTAGTCGATAATTCAATGAGACGAAACGGCCAAGAGATCGACGTATCAGCTATATGAGCGAAGGAAGAATATGGGTCCACGTGTACGGACGTGATGTGACTGTGACGGGAAGATGAAGACGAGGCACAGTAACTTTAGCGATCGGGAAGGTAAAAGGAAACACTTCCAAAGCCATGCATATAATATGATTGCACGGAGGTTGTTGCTTTTTTTGAGTTTATATGATTTTTTTTATTTAATTGAAAAAAAATTTGAAAAATATTTCGATTTACTATAAGTTTAATAACGAGTGACGTGGCTAAGAAACAGCTCACCCAGTTGACTAGTCTCTAATCTAGTTTGGAACTAGGTGGGTTGCTCAAATCCAGGTGGGTTATTTAATGGGAATAATTTGGCTATGTATCGAGCATTTTCGATGTGGTTAGTAGAAATAATGCGTAAAGTCCGAAAAAAAAATAATGAGTGACGTGAGAGAGTATCTTTGCAGTAAGTAAGATGTTTGGTTGTCCACGTGTACGGTGGCAGTGGATCTCGTGCCTGATTTTGTTGCTTTCTGAATAAATTTAACTTTCGATATTATTTTGGGTAAGTTTGTGAATTAAAAGATATATATCATTGTTGTTGATAATGACCGATAGAAGAGGTCGTATAGTTTATTAACGTTAGAGACTGGAGAAAACGAATATTATTGGCTATATTGTTTTTAAAAAGAAAGTAATGATTTTGTCTGTTGGAGAATTCCAAAAGTTTCTTTTGTGATGCTTTAATTTTTTGGATATTAGAGACATAAGACTACTTTTGTTAAGATTATTCTAATTTTGTGGATAAAATATGATGAATATAGTGAAGTGATTGATAGATTCTGGCCATTAAACATAGTTAGGAGACGCTAAGTCTAAAAATATCAAGTATAGGTCATTGATGTTAGTCATAAGATCATTGTTGGATAAAAATAAGATCGTGAATCGAGTAAATATCTCTTATCATACAAGTATTCACGTGTTTAAAGATGATATCACCACCAACATGATATAAATGGTACACTCTTCAATACAATCGAGTGATTAATAGAATAATACCGAAATGATGTGAATGCATGCACCAAACTATTGATTAGAAGTATTTGTTGCAAAATATCTAATGTTGCCATGATTTCCTTGTAGAAGAATGACTCGTAAAAAAAGATCTAACAATAGTATATTGATATCAACGAAAAATGCTTAATTAGTTGGTCAACATTTTTAATTTAAAATTTAAAATTTAAAACAAAGAGAAATGTGCAGAAAAAGAGAAAAACCGTGAATGTTTGTTTTACGAAGACTCAAAAGTGTAGATTTGGGGAATTGTTAACAAATTATCGTGAAAATTGGAAATTATGTAATGTTAAATTAAAGAGATAATAAAATATTGGGCTTTTGTTTAATAGAATAGGCCCACCTAAATTTCGAACGCCGTCATTTGGTCGGTCCATCTGAAAAGAATCAATTATGAGAGAGCCCACACGACTTAAACCGTAGTCAAATTCGTTCAAACCAGTGTTATTCTTCAACCTCTCACAGAACTACACTTGTCAAAATCAACGCTCTTGAAATTAAAGTTTCTCTATAAAGAGCCTATCCAAAATACTTGTAATGAGCATCATCACTATACACTGACTCTTCTCGTGCTCTTTGTACCGGTGACAAAGGAGTTGGAAAGATGGGTAAGCCACTTCATTTCAAGGGATCAAGCTTTACTTTGTTTAGATATATATCGATTTTTCTAGAAATAAGAGTATTTAATTAATAATAAAGCATAACTGCATGACTTGATTATATGCCATAAAGCTAACAATCTCGAATTTTTATTCACGTTTCAAATTATAGATTTGTTAGTGCCAATTAATCAAATATATAATTTGAACATTTGGTTTATGATTGATACAATGTCGAACAACATGCTACAATCAAAGTGAATGGTGAATATGCATATGGATACGCCAAAGTAGAAGTTGGAGTTCACGGTTAGAAGTTTTCATTCATAAATGAGATAAAATTCGACTAGACTAACAATGATATAATAAGCTCAAGTCCTGAGTTCGAAAGTGAGTAATTCAAAAGCCAAAATCACAAATTATGATCATTCATTTCAAGAAATTTTGCGTTTAGAAAACCAAAATCATAAAACCAAAATCATAAACGATGAGCATTCATTTCAGCTGATTGTTATGTAACATTAAACACAATCTGCATAACAGGTCTCACGTAGCTACGCATAATAGAATGTGAGATCACTTACAATTAAGTATCATTTATGCGCATTATAAGTATCAAAAATGACTATTAAGTATTACGTCACTTAAGTGTTTCTTTGCAATCTTTCGATGAAGTAATTAAAATTATTAAAATTCAAACCGATTGATTTTCTCTTAATAATAATAAGTTGGATCATTTATGATTATCACAATTTAAAATGCTTTCTTAGATATTGTGTGAACGTAACTGTGTCTTTTGTAGGTTGTCTTCATTGAACTATAGAGTTTTTATTTTATTTTTTGGTCAAAGGTTGATCTGCATGCATAATATGAGAAACTTTCTTTTTCTTTGTTATGTTAGCAGACAACACATGATTGATGAAACATGGGCGAATGTTTATGTCTTAGAATTAGAGATAAGTGTTTCGAGATCAATAATGATGCTCTACGATTTGGTCTCCATGGTGTTAATAGGACATCATCAGATTTCAACAACTCGAATAGTTTTATGAATCTTTTTAGATTGTTTGTTTTCTATACACTCAATCGAAATGATTTCCCGAAAATGTTTAGTGTGAAGAAAAATAAGAGATCGAGAAATTAGCTGAGAAAAAAAACTTAAGTGTTCTTGATTAGTATCCTAATGTACCACCTAATTTAGTAAAAATAGTTGGAGTTTAAAGATGTTTTGGGTATTGGGACTTCAATATCATAGTCTTATTTTCGAAGGAGGATATGCTACCGTAATTTCTCTTGCTCACAAATGTGTTGATTTTGTTTTAGAAATATATATATAATTATTTTATCTAAATATTAAATCTCAAAGACGTTTATTTATAAACGCAGTCTAACGCTGTAGCGCAAGTACAAATTTCATATTCGAAAACTATTGAATATAAATATACATAAGAGTATTTAATTTTTTTTCCCTTAAGTATTGAAGTTACTTTTGAGGCCTCATCATTTATCAATTATCAATTTTGATCTTTTGACTTCGACCATCAAGATCAAAATTGAAAACACAAGATAAATGTTTTTAAAATAACAAACCTATAGTTCAATGTCTTAAAACCTGCCTTTCATGGTATTTTACGTCTTCTCGAGACAATGAAAAACCCAACCCATAAGATAATGGACAAAAAGAGAACGTGTCAATAATAAAATCATATATTTTCTTCTTTGGATAGTCAATAAGTGTGGTTCAATCAAAAACAATTTTCACAGGATAATTTGACACGAAATATATTTTTTATTTAACTTTTTTTAGTACCTTATAAATATAGTGCAATAGTTAATAAATAAAATTATTTTATTTTCAGGATACAAAATTAGTTTCAGTTAATCAAAGTTATGATAATAATAAAATTTTTATTTAATTAATTGATAAATTAAAATTATGATAATAATAATAATAATAATAATCAATTTTAATATAAGATTATCAATGAAAAAAAACCGCACAACTTTTGTCATCACCGATCACTTAGTTTTTGTATTACTTTTTTTTATATCAAAACTGCACTTGTACTATATTGCATTTGTACCGTATTGTATTTTGTTCCGCACCATTAAAACCATAAAAACGAATCGGATCCGAAAAATTAAAAGAATAGATACGGAGCATTGTTAACAAATAATCGTGAAAATTGGAAATTATGTAATTTTAATTAAAAAGAAAAAAAAGGAAAGAGATAGAATAAATATTGGGCTTCTTGTTTGTTAGAATAGGCCCACCTAAACTTAAAACGCCGTCATTTGGTCGGTCCATCTAAAAAGAATTAATTATGAGAGAGCCCACGCGACTTAAACCGTAGTCAAATTCAGTCAAACCAGAGTTAATCTTCAAACTCTCACAGCCATACACGTGTCAAAATCGACGGTTACTAACATAATTTCCTTTACCGCTTTGAAATTAAATTTTCTCTATAAAGAGCCTATCCAAATACTCGTAATGAGCATCATTACTTAACACAGTCTTCTTCTTCTTCTTCCTCTTTTCGATTTCTCTCTTCAATCTCCCAAAATGCCTAACCCTAGAGTTTACTTTGACATGACTCTCAACGGTGCACCAACAGGTCGGATCGTGATGGAGCTTTACGCTGATACGACTCCAAATACAGCTGAGAATTTCCGTGCTCTTTGTACCGGCGAGAAAGGAGTCGGAAAGATGGGGAAGCCACTTCACTTCAAGGGATCAAGCTTCCACCGTGTGATTCCTGGATTCATGTGTCAGGGAGGAGATTTCACCGCCGGGAATGGAACTGGTGGTGAATCGATTTACGGAGCTAAATTCAAGGACGAGAACTTTGTTAAGAAACATACCGGAGCTGGGATTCTCTCCATGGCTAACTCTGGTCCAAACACTAATGGATCTCAGTTTTTCATTTGTACTGAGAAGACCTCGTGGCTAGATGGTAAGCACGTTGTGTTTGGACAAGTCGTTGAAGGTATGGACGTGGTGAGGGCAATTGAGAAAGTTGGATCAGATTCTGGGAGGACTTCAAAGCGTGTGGAAGTTGCTGATTGTGGTCAGCTTTGAGAAATCTGAGTGAAAGACATTGGAATAAATGAAGAATGGTTAACTTGCTTTTGGTAGTTTGACTTTGTTTTTCTTGAGATCGTTTCAAATTTGTAATAGAGAAACCTTTGTGTTTGGGTGTTTTTAAACTGATGAATAATTATAAGCTTTGAAATATTATTATCCTTATTACAAGATATTCATTGAGATTGCTTGGATTCGAACTATCATTAAGGAAGCCACCCAAGTTTGAAGCTTAATACATTAGTAGACGAATTGTTGATTTAGAGAAACTAATCTTTGTACTGTGGATTTATATGAAGACTGTAAATAAGTTACAGTTACAGATGTGACTTTGACTTAAGTCACAGTTGATTGATTGATCAATCTTTTCCCCTATGATGATAGCTCAAACACTAAGCTTAGGACAGAAATCTGAACTTACAAAAGGAGCTGAAAACTCATCAAAACAAGCCATTCTGATACGTTCTGGCGTGGCTGGAGTCTCCAGAGGAAACCAATCTACAAGACCCACCTCGGTTCTAGCCGCTTTGATTGCTTCCTTTATTGCAAAGAAGACTGATGATGCAAGAAAGAACGGTGGCTCACCTACTGCTTTAGATGAATGTATTGCCTTTTTATTCGGATTCCCCTGGTTTTAAAAAGTATAGTCTCAGCTTCAGTTTCAGATATGTTGCTACCAAATTTTTATAGCTTTTTATTATAGTTGCATACCTTGAGAAGAGAAACATTGAGGTTGAATGGCATGTCGTTAATGGAAGGTATTTTGTAGTTTCCAGGTCCGCAAGTGAGTAAACTTCCCGGTTTAATCCATTTATGAGCTGCATCTCCCCATTTAAGTTCTTCCAACGCAACCCAACCTAGTCCTTGTACAAACGCTCCTTCTATCTGCAGATAGTAATTCCAGATACAGCATTATTCTTTATAAAGATTGCAAGAAAGAATAGGAGTTTGAGAGAAGAACACTCACTTGTCCAACATCAATGGCTGGATTAAGAGAATATCCGAGGTCCAACATTATATCAGCTGCTCTTGTGTGGAAATCACCAGTTAATGTATCTATCTCAACTTCAGCAAAGGCAGCTCCATATGTGTAATATCTAAATGCATTCCCTTTTCCAGATATCCAGTCAAATCCAAGATCAGGAACAATGTGAAAACCGTGAGCTGATAGGTCTATCCGTTGAAAGTAGCAGGCACTTACTAGCTGAAAGGACAAATTTTCATCAAAATAAGCATCCAACTCTTCCTAGTTTATATCAGATTGCAAGAGAGAAAGAAATACCTCAGCGAATGAGTTGAAGTTGTGCTTAGATGCAACGGGATCCATTCTTGCTATAATTTGCTCACAAGCGTCTAAGACTGCAGCACCATACATATCAGAGCTCGCAGAAGCAGCAGTCGGTGACGCATTAGGAACCTATCAAGAGACCATCAAAACGATTAGAAAGCAAGAACACTTTTGTCTGATTGTGTCTTGTTCTAAAGTGTGCAGCTAGTAACAGAGTTAGTAGTACCTTGTCAGTGCTTGTCTCTGACACGAAAACTGAACTAAGAGGAATGTTAAAGGCAGATGCAGCAACTTGAGCAACCTTTGTATGCAATCCTTGACCCATCTCCACACCTCCATGAGTCACCAAAACAGTCCCATCAGTGTAAACATGAACAAGAGCCCCAGCCTGTAACAGTCACGTAATGTGTAAAAATAAAGGATATCTTAAAATCCAATTTCAGCTTTGCAAGCAATGGTAGAGCAACGGTGAAATTTCCATGGCAGTTTTGATCTTATTGTATTCAGTTCCTCGACTGATAACTAAATTTGAAAGAAGGATCCACTTCAAATAAAGATAACCTGATTCATAAACTTTGTTGTGAATGATATGCCAAATTTTGTGGGAACCATAGCTACACCACGCTTTTTCCACCGATTATGTCTATTAAACTCGTAAGCTTCTTCACGAGCCTTTAAGAAGTTGCAAGATACTTTTAGCTCTTCCCAGAGCTGATGCAATGTGCAGTGCTGAAGAGACTGAGAGTAATGTGTGATCGAACCTTCCACTTGAAAGTTCATCTCCTAACATAAAGAAAATATACCAGAAATCATTAAAGGAGGACAAATTCCTACAAACTTTCAGGACTTGAAGATGTTTAGAAAATATATAACTCACCTTGATTTCTTCCGGACTTTTATCAAGCTCAGCTGCGATTCTCTGAATCCAGTTTTCAGTTATAAGCATACCTTGAGGCCCTCCAAACCCTCGGAATGCAGTGTTGCTGGGAAAATTGGTAAAGCAAACCTTCCCTACAATCCTCACATGCGGGATCTCATAAACGTTATCTGAGTGAAACATGGCACGTTCAAGAACAGCAAGGGAAAGATCCAATGAGTTTCCACCATTGTTGAAGATTTCAAGGTCCAAAGCCAATATTTTTCCTTCGTTCGTAAATCCGACCTGTAAATGGTAGTAGACCACAATTACACGTAATTTTTAGTGTGTCTAACATTCTATTCCCAAACTTTCTTCCACATTCAACTGTTTTCAGTTTCCAATTAATTATCTGCTCAGCAATGGATTCGACTGCCTAAAACACTGGAAATAACAGAGAAAGATACCTTGTACTTTCCCATAAAACTATGACGATGACCAGTTATCATCATGTCCACATCTCTGTCCAGTATGAGTTTGACGGGTTGATTCAATAGATAGGAAGGAACAGAAGCTGCAGCAGCAACGAAAGCTGATCTTGTTTCCTTACCACCAAAGCCACCGCCAATTCGTTTAGTTTTGCACACCACTTTAGACATTGGAAGACCCAGAACATGAGACACATATTTCTGGTGTTTTTGAGGAGCCTGCATGTAAATTACAACCACCAATATTTGCTTTAGCAGAGACAACATTGTCATTTAATATTTTGGTCCAGCTGATGCCTAATGATTTTCTTTTACAGAGAGCTTATGGTCATATAATAATCGTAGAAACTAGAAAGCATGAACCATAGTGATTTCACTCAGTAAAGTATCCAGTAGTATGCAATAGTAAATGATGCAAATAATATAATTTATATGCTTACTTGAGTGGATGAAATCATATGAACTTCGTTGCCTCCATCTATTGTCCAAACCAAACTACCATTAGGCTCCAAGTAGAAGTGTTCCTGACCACCGATTTGAACCTCTCCCTCTATTATCTTGTCACACTGACCAGATTGAAAGCATAACTCTACATTCCCTTTTCTTAGCATTTTCTCTGTGTTTGGATGGAAACTTCCAGCATTAATAGCTTCCTCGATTGATAATATTGCCGGTAACTCCTCATACCTAACATCAACTTTTCCTACTGCAGTTTTTGCATTTTCATGTGTATCCGCGACAACCACACCTATAACCTGAAATATTTAATGAAATATTTGGGAACAAAGGATTAGATATACTTAACAAAATAACTGAATCTAAATGAGAACTTTCGTTTATTTTTTGAGATACAAACAGTACTATATCAAAATCAATGCATGCATAAATCTTGCCCGTTTACTCTGGAGATTTAAAACATGCACAAAAACAATTTCGCTATAACACATCTTCTAAGACAAGGAGAAACTATAGATTTCCATGATATTTCTTACTTGTCCCACACACGTGACCACGTCTGTAGCAAATAATTCTTCATCGGCAACAATTGGTCCAATCATATTATCCCCGGGAATATCTTTAGCAAGATACAGACCAACAAAACCAGGTGAAGATTTAGCTGCTGAATCATCAATTGAAAGGATGCGGGCATGTGGCACTTTACTTAGCACTAAGGCAGCATGCAAGGTATTAGGAGGCACAGGGGTATCATCAGTATATTCTGCTTCCCCTGTGACCTACAGAAAAAAAATAAAAGCAGGTTGGGATACCATATTCTGCAGGAACAAACAGAAGGAAATAAAGTAGTAAACTCTTCTCTACTCACCAACCTATAAAGAATTACACCAAAGAGACTTTGATTAGCTAGAGGTTAAAATCGACAGCAAAACCACCCCAAAACCAAATACTACAAGCGACAACTCTTCAATCTTTCCTATGTAGAGATTTGATAATTAATCTTATGGAATTGATAATTGGTGAAGATGCTTGAGTGGAGAGAAGTTTGTTAATAGTGACGTATCTAATGAAGTGGCTAAGAAAACCACCAGTAAGAGTGGCAAAATTGTATAAACAAATTGGGTATGGTAAAGGGGCCAACATACCTGCATTCTTGCTGAAAGATGAACCTCCGACGAGCCAACAGATGTTCCATGCTTTATTGTCTCATAGTCTTGTTTTCCAATTCTAGATAACCGAGAAACAGGTTGCACAGCTGATAGATGGGAGGGTGGGAATGTCTCTATCGTAGGATTTACATTTTGTACATTATGAGAAACCCATAAGAAAAACTTAAAGAAGAAGCTTAGAGTTAGAGATTTACGAAACTCCACCATTCCACCAGGAGCATCTTCTTTAATTAAGACATCGCTCTGTATAATCTTTAGCGCATCTTCCAGAAGACCTTTATTCCAAATCTTTCCAATTAAAAACTCCAAAGTCTTTCTCGCATACAACGAAAGAGGAGCCACACCACCATAAGCAATTGATGCATCTGAGACAAACAATTGTTGGCCCTTCTCTTCAAGACACACACGCATTCCACCATTGACAATAGCAATATCATCATCTCTACGATGAGCCTGCTTAAATTCTTTCACATACTCTAAGGGCCTTGTCCATGGAAGGAATACCGACAACAAGATCTCTTTGGTTCCCATATCCACTTTCCGATAACCAAGGAAAAAATCTTTTGCAGGTACAGACCTAACGTCTCCATTGCAGTTTATTATCCGAAACTCTGCTCTTGACGCCATCCAAATAGGATTTAAATCAGATATTGGACTAGCTGTACAGATGTTTCCACCAATGCAAGCAACATTTCTTATTTGTGTCCCAGCAAACCACTTCAGCTGTTCAATAAAAGCCTTGCATGCTGATGTTTCATGTTCTGGACGCTCCTTTACTACTCGCCTAAATAGCTTCAGGAGTTCAGAAAGTTTCAAAGCCGAACCAACCTCTATCCCATTGTCATTGACACTCAATATGTTGAGTTCTGGGACTTGAGCAACAGAGATTAGCACCTGATACTGTAACCTCTTCAGTCTCATTTCGATTCCCACCTCTGTATTACCTACCAGTAGCTTTGCATCAGGATAATTTTCTTTGAGCTCAAGCACGCTCTGAAGAGTCACAGGTCTATACCAGGTAAGCCCCCCATTTCCCCTAAACTTTAACGGAGCTAATTTTCTTAGCAGAAGTTCAGGAGGAAAAATTAGCTCCTTTTCTGTATACTTAGCTCCATCTATATCACTGTAAGAGATGGACTGAGTTCTATCTGCATTACAATTAGCCTCTTCATTTGTCGTCTTTGATCCACAAGAACAAGGTTTTCCAGTAGATGGGCAAATATTTGAACCATCTTGAAGGCTAAGCGAAGATAAACCACTATAAATAGCATCATCAGATTTTGCAAAAACCCGAAAAGCATCAACAATAGGTCTATAACCAGTACAACGGCATAAATTCCCTGCAAGGCATTCTTCAATCTCCTCCTCAGAAGGTGAGTTTTTACTAGACCTCAATAACGCATACATTGACATGATAAACCCGGGAGTACAAAACCCACACTGTGAACCATGAGAAGATGCCAATGACTCCTGAGAGAAATAGGATCACAAAACGATTTAGCAGCAACATAGATTTTCCAGAAAAGTGAAGAACTAGAGACTGAAAGAACTAAAACTTACCTGGACAGGGTGCAAGCCAAGTTTGCGATGCCCAACTCCCTCAATGGATATTACATGCATTCCTTCTACAGAATAGAGAGGTGCTAAACATGCGTTGACAGCATAGTGTCTGCAATAACATTTTCCGTATAAATATAGAAAGAATCAATAAAAAGACAGTATGTACTTAAGTATGGAAGAGCAAAAGACATCAGAGAAACACGCACACACATGTCTTTGACTTTCTGTCGTAACTAGACACCATCACCGTGCAAGCTCCACAACCACCTTCGCCACATCCCAGCTTTGTCCCGGTCAATCCTAAATCTAAAAGAAACAAGCAATTCACTTGCAAGTTAGCTAAGGAGTTCATGATCATTTAAAAAGTTCATTTCTGCATCCACTTTTTGTCCAAATCAAGCATAATCTTATTAGATGCATACACAATCAGTTTCAACTTTTAAGACATAAGGGACCCAATGGATCAAACAGTATTGATCCTTAAATCAGCTAATTGGCAAATACTGTAAATATATCCCTTGGATAAAGAGATTCAGTTCTAAAATTAAACTTCATTCAAGTACTTTCAATCATCCCCACAAGTTAGGATATAATCAGAATCAATTAGTTAATAGTAACGCACCTCTGAGATATTCAAGTAGCGTCATATGAGCCAATCCATCTGGTATCACTCTACGAACACCATTAACATATAATATCGCTTCCGTAAGCTCGTCTCCGATCTGCTCCTCCATCACTCCGTCTTTCTTCAGTGAACCCATATCTCAATGATATTATCTCTGAGAAAACTCAGTTGAATTCGTAGATCGATAAGGAAAAACAGAGATGGAGAAGTTAATAACGACAAGTCGAAACTCAGAAATAGACAAAATGATCATCTGTTTTTCATTTTTTTTATTTTTCTAATATTAAATTGTTTCCTTCTGAACGCAATCTACCATATCCAAACCCATCTTCGTCGGTTATTGTACAGTCTTTTTTTTTTTTTTTGTATTGCTTGTAAGAACGTAATTCAAGTTCATCTTCAACGTTCTCTAGGTCCATAAAAGAAACAACAATCAAAATCAAAATCGAAAAAAATAAAATCAAACAAAAACAAGCAACGTAAATAAGAATTTAACACAACAATATCTACTGGCAAAAAAAAAAAAAAAAGACCCTGAAGAACTAACTATATACTGTTACTTTGGAACTTTTTTTTACAAAGCCACCGAGAACATAAAAGCCCATTAGATAAAAGCCCATTAAATAAAAGCCCAAACAGAGAGATAGTGACGCTTTTACCCTTCATGTTCTTCTTCCTCCTCCTCTTCCGCTACCGCCGCTTTGAAGGTCGTTTGATTAATCTCTCCAACTCTTAGGTTACGATTCTTCCGAATTTAATATTACACCAACAGCGAATACGCATTACGTTGGTTTCATTTTTAAACGGAAGTCTGTGTTTTGCCTTTTTCTAAGGTTTTTTGCTCATTTCTGAAGTCAGAACTTAACCTTTCACGAACCAGCGAAATTTTCTGATTTCATGGGTAAGGCGAAGGTAAAACCTGTGGAGGATGTGAACCCAGAAGTGGAAGAAGTTGAGAAAGTAGAGGAAGTAGAAGAACAGATAAACGGCGAAGAAGAAGAGGAAGAAGTTGAGAAAGTAGAGGAAGTAGAAGAACAGAAAAACGTCGAAGAAGAAGACGCAGAGAAGAAGCAAAAGACAGAGAAGAGTTTCGAGGAGCTGGGGCTTGATTCTCGTCTAATTCGTGCCCTAATTAAAAAAGGCATAGAGAAACCAACCCTTATTCAGCAATCAGCTATTCCTTTCATTCTGGTAATAATATATTATAAACTCTCCATCTTTATTGGAATTTCGTGGCTGCTTGTTTTAGTTTCGTAGAACTGATTTTATTGTCTCTGTTTCTTTTAGGAAGGAAAAGATGTGGTTGCTAGAGCAAAAACGGGTTCTGGTAAGACCTTGGCTTACCTTTTACCATTGCTCCAGAAGCTATTTTCAACAGACTCTGGAAGCAAGCAGAAGCTTGCTCCTTCTGCATTTATCCTTGTTCCATCTCGAGAATTATGCCAACAAGTATGTTTTAGACGATTGTTTACTTAATTTCATACTTCTTTAGTTTTCAATAATCAATCTTACATTGTGGTTTGAATTGGAAATTACAGGTCTACGCAGAGGTTTTATCCCTTATTGAGCTGTGTAGGGTTCAGCTGAAAGCAGTGCAGTTGACTAGTAGCATGACCGCATCTGATATGGTTACTATTGCATTTTTCATCATCAACCATTTACTCGATTTTCTGTCTCTTTGTTTTCTTAATGTTTTCCTCAAAATGGTTTCAGCGTAACGCATTGGCTGGACCACCGGATATTCTTGTCTCCACACCTGCTTGTATTCCAAAATCTTTTGCCGCTGGAGTTTTAGAGCCCACTGCTATCAGTGACTCACTTGATATTCTGGTTCTTGATGAGGTATGATATATGTTTCCGTTGAACTTTATTAGTGGCGTTGTTGGAAGTGGTTTCATGTGTGGGGAATGCTTGGATCTATATGCTGTATATAAGCCATTTTGGTTTAAGCATTCAATTACTTCTTATAGGTTTATATCTGTAATGTTTCCTTCATAATTCCTCTCTTTGAGGAGATGTTGATATATATCTGTCACAGGCAGATCTTTTGTTGTCTTATGGATATGAAGATAATCTAAGGTCGGTAACTTCAATAATCCCAAAGCGTTGCCAATGTCTTCTTATGTCTGCTACCACAAGGTATGACATCTGTGGATAATGATGATTCTATTTAAATTCAAGTTTGTTTTGAATGGTTGACTGAATAAGATTTTTTCCAAAATATTAGTTCTGATGTCGAAAAATTGAAGAAATTGATTCTGCACAACCCAAAAACAATTTTGACCTTGGAAGATGAGAATGACAAGGAAGAGGCTGTCCCAAGTAATGTTCAGCAGTTTTGGGTATGATTCGGTCTCTTGGATTTGTTAATTCAGTTTTGCTGACTATTTTAGGTTTATAAGTTCACAATTGTTGGTCTGATTAATGATGATAAATGTTTTACCTTGTATTAGATATCTTGCGATGCACGGGATAAATTGCTTCACATTCTTGCTCTCTTGAAGCTAGAGGTGGTTCAGAAAAAAATTCTGATATTCATCAATACAATTGACATGGGTTTCAAGTTGAAATTATTCTTGGAAAAGGTTAGTTTAGCCTTTAGGCACCTATATGAGTAGTCCATTATAATACTGTACATGTAGGAACAATATTGGACTGATTTTGTTTTGTTTCTGCCAGTTTGGAATCAAGTCTGCAATTTTAAACGGGGAATTGCCTCAGAACTCTCGGCTTCATATCCTTGAGGTACATCACCAAGTCACATACCTAAGTTTAGTGTTTCCAGAAGTAGCTGCATTTCATAATCAATCACTGTTTGTTTTGTGCAGCAATTCAATGCAGGTCTTTTTGATTACTTGATTGCAACGGATGATAATAGCCAGACTAAAGAAAAGGAAAACACTAAAGGTGAGGATAGCAAGGAGACCAAAAGTAAGAAAAGGCGTGGCAAACCAAAGCTGGATGCTGAGTTCGGTGTAGTTAGGGGGATTGATTTCAAAAAAGTTCACACGGTATGCTAATTGACTTTTCTTTCTTGTAATCTTTGATGTTTTGGCTCTTCTTAGATCTGAACTGTTTTCTTTGCTCTAGATTCTTAACCCTTAATTAATCCTTTCTTGTGCACAGGTTATAAATTATGATATGCCTCAGAGTATCACAGGATATATTCATCGAATCGGGCGTACAGGGAGAGCTTATAGTAGTGGTTCTTCCGTTTCTCTTGTGAGTTTCTCATTTAATGACCGTTTTATTGGCAGGATTATTTTGAATTTTCAAGTCTAATGCTCTGCTTTGTTTGCCACAGGTTTCTCCTGATGAAATGGAAGGGCTTGAAGAAATAAAGTCTTTCTTAGCAAGCGAGAAGGACGAAGATAGTGATATTATCACTCAATTTCCTTTGTTGACCAAAAATGCTGTAGAATCTCTAAGATATAGAGCTGAGGTGAGTAACCTCTGTAGTAAGATGCTTACTGTATGTCAATTGAGAAGTATTAAAAGTTGCAATTCTTTTTGCAGGATGTTGCAAAGAGTGTTACAAAGATTGCAGTTCGGGAGTCTCGTGCGCAGGATTTAAGGAATGAGATCATCAACTCCGAAAAGTAAGCAAGAACACAACAGTTATTAAGGTGTGTGTTTTTCTGATTTTTTTCCCTTCTTAATTTCTCGGTTTCTCTCTTCAGGTTAAAGGCTCACTTCGAAGCTAATCCAAGAGACTTAGATCTGTTGAAACATGACAAGCTTCTGAGCAAGACTCTGCCTGCACCGCATCTAAAAGACATCCCTGAGTATCTAGTGGACCAAAAGACTCAAGAAGCAAGCAAGATGGTAAAGCTAGCCAGAGCCGCAATGGGTAACAGTAGGAGGTCCGGTGCTCGCAACAACGCAAACAAGAAACGGTCTAGAAAAGGCGGCGACCCACTCAAAACCTTCAACCCCAATGTAGGACAATAACTGAATATTTCTGTTTTTTTTTTTCTCTGCTCTGTATTTGTGCTAACAATTTCTTCTTCAATCAACTAGGGATCTAAGAGAGGACACGGTGGTGTTGGTCAGAAGAAAGATGGCAAAGGCTCTAACGATGGCTCGACAAACAACAAGAAACAGAAAACAGTTTAAGTTAATTAGTTTTGCTCAAGTGTAACCAAATTTTGACTTCGTTATAATCACACAAAAGAAGAGAGGCTAGAGCAAGAATCTTTTGATTTATTCGTTGTACCAAGAGACAAATTTTGTTAGAATACAAGCAATTATTTCAAAGTACTGTTTTGGCTTTAACAAGATCATAACTGATATTTATGTCAAGACTTTGTAGGGTTCGAAATGTTGTAGTCCACATGGACTCATTTAATATCTCGCACGTTTCGGATAACTATTGTTGCGCCACATGTTCTATCAACTGATTGGGTAGAATTGAATATAAATTTTAGCAAATTTTCCATTATGATTAATGACTCTTCTTTATCTCTGTCAACAATGAAAAGGTAAGAAAATATAAACAATGTAAAAGTACACAGCTCATGTTAACAATGACCTTTATTTATTCTCTTAAATTATTGGCAGTAAACTTTTGATTAGACAGCCAATCAAATTTGAATTAAGAAGTCATACTTTAACAACTCTCAACAAATAATTTGTCTTTGATTCAACGTTTCCCACGTTAAGACAATCACTTCACGATATCTCAGATGTATAAGTGAAATACCCTACAAAAACACAAGTCGTAAACTCAACCACAAAGAAAAACCTTATCATCTTCTTCTTCATTTTCATTGATTTATCAAAACAATGCTCTCTTTTTTCTCTGATCAGATCGACCGGCAAAAAGCTGTCTCTCATGAGGAAAAAACACTAAACGATCTCGAGAAATCCGACGGTACACATTTCCCAGGTGATGACTACCATCCGTCCGATCGAAAAAACTGGATGGCCAATCTAACGTTGGAGAAGCTAACTCTTAACAAGATCGTGTGGCCAGGAACGCATGATTCAGCCACCAACGATATCGGAATTCCTTTGGTCTCTCGTCCTTTAGCTGAATGCCAAACGCACTCCATCTACGAGCAGCTTGTCCTCGGGACACGTGTCCTCGATATCCGCGTCCAAGAAGATCGCCAAATCTGCCATGGAATTCTGACGTCATATGACGTTGATGTTGTTATCAATGACGTCATCAGATTCTTGTCCGAGACTCACTCGGAGATTGTTATTCTGGAGATAAGGACAGAGTTTGGAAGAAAAGACCCTCCAGAGTTCGAGACTTACTTGACGGACAAGTTAGGTGAATTCCTGATAAACCAAGATGATAACTTGTTCAACAAGCCAGTATCGGAGATATTGCCAAAAAGGGTTATATGCATCTGGAAACCGAGAGAGTCTCCGAAGCCAAAGCGAGGTGGACTTCTCTGGAATTCAGATTATCTGAAAGATAATTGGATCGATACAGATCTACCATGGACGAAATTTCAGAGCAATTTGAAGCATCTGAGCGAGCAAAAACCAATATCTTCGAGGAAATTCTTTTACAGAGTTGAGAATACAGTAACTCCACAAGCAGATAATCCAGTTGTGTGGGTTAAACCTGTGACTGATCGGATTAGAAAACACGCAAGGCTTTTTATATCTCAGTGTGTTTCAAAGGGATGTGGTGATAAGTTGCAGATTTTGTCAACTGATTTTATTGATGAAGACTTCGTCGATGCTTGCGTTGGACTCACTCACGCAAGAATCGAAGGGAAAGTTTGATTCAACTCTCGATGATTGATCTCCAGCATCAGAACCAAGATTATTTTCTATTTATAAAGTGTGTCGCTTTCTGTTTTTCGTTATTGGTCATGTCGTAAATTTGTAAATAACAGTTTCGTTTGTTTGAATAATCGAGCAGCGACTGCTTTTGCTCTGGTTCTTGTATAAATCCACATATCCTTTCGAAATCTTTTTCAGCAAAACAAAAGATTACAACACATGGACAAGCACCAATTATCATATTGAATAAAAGGTCAACTTACAATTTATATATGGTTTATCACAAAGAAAATGTCTTGCAGACCGAGTTGTGGTCAACTTTTAGACAAGTTACATAGAGAAAGGCAAATAGAAAAAGGCAAAAGGAGTCTTTATAATCACAATTAGAGACAACACTAAATGAGTTTTCATATTTATAGGTTAATTAAGACCCTATTACGAATCTCATCTCCTAGATATGTCTTTCTTCGAAAACCTCAGACGCCCTGTGATATCTTTTGCAAACGATGCAGCGAGAACGGTTGCAGAAGAAGTGGTAAAACCGACGGTATCATTTGCAAATGATGCAGCAAGGACTGTTGCAAAGGAAGTGGTAAATCCGACCGTATCGTTCATTGAAAGCCAGCTCCAACGGCCACAGGACGTTCGTGAGCAACAACGACTTTTACGAAATCTCAAAGAATTCAATAGTTCTCATTTCCCTGGCGATGACTACAACCCACCGGACCGGAAGAATTGGATGGCTCATCTCTCTGTGGATAAACTAACCCTAAACAAGATCGTATGGCCAGGTACACACGACTCAGCCACCAATGGAATCGGAGGCCATAAGATAACTCGTTTATTTGGTGAATGCCAAAGGCTTTCTATCTTTGACCAGCTAGTTCTTGGCACTCGTGTCCTTGATATCCGTGTGCAAGAGGATCGCAGTGTTTGCCATGGGATTTTGACGTCGTACAATGTTGATGTTGTCCTCAATGATGTCATCAGATTCGTGTCAGAGACTCAAAATGAAATCATAATCCTGGAGATAAGAACCGAGTTTGGAAAGAAAGATCCTCCGGAATTCGAAACTTACTTGATTAACAAGTTAGGTCAAATTTTGATACGTCAAGATGATAACTTGTTTCATAAGTCAATATATGAGATCTTGCCAAAAAGGGTTATTTGCTTCTGGGAACCAAAAAACTCCCCAAAGCCGAGACGTAATGGACTTCTTTGGAACTCAGATTATCTAAAAGATGATTGGATCGATACTGATCTTCCATGGACGAAATTCCAAAGCAACATGAAACATTTGAAAGAACAACCACCAATATCATATAGAAGATTCTTTTATAGAGTTGAGAATACACTTACGCCAAAAGCAGATAATCCGGTTGTGTTTGTGGAACCTGTGACTAATCGAATCAGAAGATACGCAAGGCTCTTCATTTCTCGGTGTATATCCGAAGGATGTGGAGATAAGTTGCAAATTTTATCGACAGATTTCATCCAAGAGGATTTTGTGGATGCTTGCGTCGGACTTACACGGGCCAAAATCCAAGGGAGAGTTTGATACCATTCGATCTGGAAAATGGTTGACTTAGTCCTGACTTTCTGCCAACATAGATTCACCTACTCGAACTGAGGGGCATGTTGAGGACCATAACATAAATTCATTCAGTTTAATTGTGAAGAGTTCGTTAACGACTCATGATTCTTGATTGGTGTATTCTGATTTGTAGCTAGAATTGACCTAATTTACGGTCATATTGTTTTTTTTGGGTCTTAATGTTAAGTCATATTGTTAATAGTCTGAGTACATAAAAAAAATTTTAGAATTATTATCTTCTAAGTTAAAAAACAAGAACTATTATGATTGATTGATAAAGAACTTTGTACAATAAACCATTATAAGTTTGTACAATTTCTCTATTAAACATTATAAAGAAGTTGTGTATGAGTTAATAAAGAAGGACAAACTCGTGTCCTTGAGTGTGTTATGTTTTGCCAATTGTACCAAGATCAAATCATGAGCCATCACCAAACTATTACCACTTAGACCAGTCTCATTTATGTTATATTGTTATGGACTCGTACCACCCCAAGCGCCGTGCAAACTTAGTGAGACCCAACTCGGACATAGCTTGATCAAACACACGAACTATCATGTTTTTGTTGAGACGAGAAAATAGTGCCTGCGTTTTCGTTGATTCTGGGTTGTCCGACAGAATTTAACGACGAAGTTAACGTGGAAAGCCAAAAAAAAACGAAATTCTAAACGTTGATAGAATATTTAAACGGTAAAATTTTTGGTTGTTAATCTAAAAAATAATACGTTATATGATTTGAGTTTTATCAATTGAGTCAGCATTTGAACCTTATATAAATAGTCTCCTAACAAAAATAATCTTAAATATTTAAATTTATCAATGTCGCTATTATTATATGGGAGAATTCGATTCAATTTCCGTATATACAAAACACATATATATTTGGAATAATATGTCTAAATTTAGAAGCTTTCCATCTTCCTTGTTAATTTCAGAGAAATTAACGTTTCACCAATACCTCATTTCCTCTCTGTCTCTGACTCTCTCTCTCCACCGTCGTCTCCGGCGATCAAAGCCACCATCATTTGGTTCATTACCACGACAAAGATCGAGTTATATAGTTTCTAGATTGTTGTTTCTCATGGCCGATATTGTGAAACAAATCCTAGTAAGACCGATTCAATTAGCGGATCAGGTAACTAAAGCAGCAGACGAAGCCTACTCATTCCGACAAGAATGTTTAGAGGTTAAAGCCAAAACGGAAAAACTCGCTGGTCTTCTCCGTCAAGCGGCGCGTGCAAGTAATGATCTTTACGAACGTCCCACGCGCCGAATTATCGACGATACAGAGCAAGTCCTCTTCAAAACCGTAGCGTTGGTCGAGAAATGTTGCGCGACGGGACTAATGAAACGTGTCTTCACCATTATTCCCGCGGCTGCG
Source organism: Lepidium africanum (assembly GCA_900406405.1). NCBI lineage: Eukaryota > Viridiplantae > Streptophyta > Magnoliopsida > Brassicales > Brassicaceae > Lepidium > Lepidium africanum. The sequence continues at coordinate 146,918 of OVAX01000047.1, forward strand.
TTTAGGAAAATCACGGTACAGTTAGAGAATTCAATCGGAGACGTTTCGTGGCTACTTCGTGTTTCTGCTTCAGGAGATGATCGTGATGATGAGTATTTAGGTCTTCCTCCAATAGCAGCAAACGAACCAATCTTATGTTTGATATGGGAACAAGTTGCGATTCTGTTTACAGGCTCTTTTGATGATCGATCCGATGCAGCAGCTTCTCTTGTATCGCTTGCACGTGATAATGATCGTTATGGGAAGTTGATTATAGAAGAAGGTGGGGTTCCTCCATTGTTGAAACTTGCTAAGGAAGGAAAAATGGAAGGTCAAGAAAACGCGGCTCGAGCCATTGGGTTATTGGGAAGAGATCCAGAGAGTGTTGAACAGATTGTGAATGCTGGTGTTTGTCAAGTGTTTTCGAAAATACTTAAAGAAGGTCATATGAAAGTTCAAACTGTTGTTGCTTGGGCTGTTTCTGAATTAGCTTCTAATCATCCTAAATGTCAAGACCATTTCGCAACGAACAATATCATTCGTTTCCTTGTGAGCCATTTAGCTTTCGAGACGGTTCAAGAACATAGCAAATATGCTATTGTGAGTAACAAACAGACCTTGTCTTCTATACACACAGCTGTAATGGCGAGTAATTCAAATCCATCAGGGAAGAAGGAGAATAATGAGCAGGACGAGACGAAAAGCAACATTTCGCATCCTATGAGTAATCAGACACCTAGCCAGATGCATAACGTGGTTACAAACACATTAGCCATGAAGGGTTCGGGTCCGAGTTCTGGTCCAGGTTCAGGTTCGAGTACTAACAAGAATCATACCAAACAGAGTAATCCACAGCACCAGAATCATACCAAGGGTGGTTCAAACCATCCTAGAGGGAATAACCCAACACATGTTTCTTTGATTGGGACAAGCATTAAGGGAAGAGAATATGAAGATCCAGCTACTAAAGCTCAGATGAAGGCAATGGCTGCAAGAGCATTGTGGCAACTCTCAAGAGGTAATCTCCAAATATGCAGAAGCATAACAGAGTCACGAGCATTGCTCTGTTTCGCGGTTCTGTTAGAAAAAGGAGATGATGAAGTCAAGTCTTATTCAGCTTTGGCAATGATGGAGATCACTGATGTAGCTGAGCAATACCCAGAACTGAGACGTTCAGCTTTTAAACCAACCTCTCCTGCTGCAAAAGCTGTAGTCGAACAGTTACTTAAGGTGATCGAAAACGAAATACCAGACCTTCTTATTCCATGTATCAAATCAATCGGTAGTCTTTCGAGAACGTTCCGTGCAACGGAGACAAGAATCATTGGACCCTTAGTTAAGCTTCTAGATGAAAGAGAGGCAGATGTTTCAATGGAAGCTGTAGTAGCACTTATCAAATTCACATGTACCGATAATTTCCTGCGCGATAACCATTCTAAAGCAATCATAGCAGCAGGAGGTGCAAAGCATTTGATTCAATTAGTCTACTTTGGAGAACAAATGGTTCAACTCCCAGCTTTGGTACTACTTTGTTATATTGCATTGAATGTACCAGACAGTGAGACTCTAGCTCAAGAAGAGGTTCTTGTAGTACTTGAATGGTCAACAAAGCAAGCTCATTTGGTGGAAGCAGCAACAATTGAAGAGATTTTACCAGAAGCAAAGAGTAGATTAGAGCTTTACCAATCTAGAGGATCAAGAGGATTTCATTGATATATGACAAGCTTCACTCTCTTTCTCTTTACCGTTTTTGTTTTCTTATTTTGATCTGTTGTTCTTTATGTTTTGAAGCTCTCTGTATATATAAACATTGGTGATGCTCATAGACATTGTTATACATGTGTAGACTATGTTGTAAGTCGGAACTACTACATTGAATTTAGATTATATATCAACTAATATCTGTTCTATATACTCGTTTAAGAATTTTATTCAAACACATTTAGTTTCCCACTCTCTGAACTTACACCATGCAAATGGCTCAAACACTTAACAATAGTAAACACAAGTGTACATATAATACTCAAGATTAAGAACTTTTGAGACTAGACAAAAGATATATACGTATTACTATAGAACTATGATAGTCCAAAATGGAAAAATGATTTTTACCAAAAGCAAAATTCAGTTTCAACTCAACACTATTATCGATGATTACCACCAGATTTCTTACTCTTCTTGCTCGCATGAATCTTTGCGTAGATCTCCTTCGTTCGAAACGCAAGCAAAAGGTCAAGAGCCACTCCAATAATGGAAGTCAATGCCATTACAATGAAGATGAGACGATAACAATGAGCTCCAACACAAGTATTACCTCCACCAGGAGTTGGTGTTGCTTCAGCATCGTAGAGTAAACCAGCAAGAAGACCCGAAAAGAGGAACGATCCTAAAGGTAAATTTAGTATAAGGATGTTGTAGATAAGTCCATAGTATTTAAGACCAAAGAGTTCTGAAGCTGTTGGTACGGTTATAGCTAACCGAACTCCGTAGCAAACTCCAACCACCATTGAACCAATGTAGAGTGAACCAGGCATAGCTAAAGCCATTAGTAAATATCCTATGGTCATTAGAATCTGAGCTGCTGCATTCCATATTGGTCTTGGTGTTCCAGCTTTCCTGTAGAATTCGAGAAAAAAGATTAGTCGTGTGTGTGATAAAGATTATTCAAGGTCCCATTAGAAAATCAAAGAAGATATTTCAACAGAAAAAGTCGAAAACTTTTATTATTGGTCCCCATATGAAACTTCAATTGAACAAAAAGTATAATAAAGAAATATCATGTAAATGGAAAGATATTCAATTTGAAGTAAACAGAAGAATAAAAGCAATAAACCTAATTACTCTGCCTTAACGACAAAGCAAAGGAGAATGAAACACAGAACTGACATGATCCAACAATTCACAGAAAATTTTGCCTTTAAATGCGTGCAGATAAAGAATATTCCAAATCACGTTACATTAACAAAAAAGAATATTCGTTTGGTGTAAGTAAAGTAAATACTTACTTGATGAAGTGTTCAGAGATTGTACCGGAGAGAATCCGACCAAAGAAACCCCAAATACTAGTCATTGAGACAAAAATTGAGACGTCAGTGTAACCAAGAGCAAGCCCAATTTGACCCATATTGTTCATTACAGCTAAACCGGTTCCTACTCCACACAAGAAGGACACAAACAATACCCAAAAATCAACGGTCAACATTGCTTCTAATATTGTATGGTCTTCTCCAAGAACCGGTCTCTTCGTCTCCGTCGTTACTATAGTTCCGTGATTCTCTTCCTCCTCCTTGAACGGTTTAAGAGACGGTGGTAATTCGTTATCTGCAGTTACTGCAGCACCTATGACTGTTTCCTCCACCACAATCTCGGATCTTGATATCAGTAACGGTTCTTCTATGTTTTCTTCTTCACGATCTGAATTTCTGATGAATGCGTGGAAAGGTATAGCGATTGGTGAAACTAAGAGGATGAGAAGAATGGAAGCAAATGCGATGGAGAATACACCGGTTTTGATTCCGATGATGTCGTAAGACTGAAGGTATATGGCGATTACAATAGCGACGATGTTAAACACGGCGAAGTAGTTAGACTCTTCGTTTTCCTCGGCGGAGGTTGTACTCGGAGGGATTTCACGGAGGAATAAAACCGCCGTGAGACAAACGACGAAAGGAACAACGGAAAGGAGAACAAGAAACGAAGCAGGATCAGAGGAAAACAGAGCAGTACATAGATCTGTGAATATAGCAGTACTTAAACCAACGTATCCTTTAAGAATCCCTGAAACAGGACCACGATTTCGTCGGAAATTACGAATACAAGTCACTAAAACCGCCGTGTTCATCCACGTTGTACTGTTTCCTCCCATACAAAGAAACACACACATCTACAAAGAAACAACAAACAAGCTTCATATTGGTATTTTCATTTGAAAGATTGTAATCAGATTTTAGTACCTGCCAATAAGGTAAAGGTTGAATCGTGCGACTAACAACGAGCCATTGTACACCATAACCAAGAAGACCTTCGAAACAGCCGATGAGAAGGATCACTGGAGTTGAAAGACGATCAGAAGCAAGTCCGGCGAGGATTCCGAATGCTTTTCCGACGTCTTTAGCGACAGAGAGATTGTTAAGTTCAAGCTGAGTGAGGTTCATAAGGGATTTGAGAGCATCGGAGTAATTTGAGAAAGTGTAGTTGTTGCCAGAGATGGCTTGAACCCAAACGGCTGTAACAAAACCAAGCCATTTTAGGGCTGAGGAAGAAGATAAAGATCTATTGAAACCCATTAAGAAGAAGAGAAGAAGATATTTTGTGTTTGGGTCGTTGGTGTACGGTTTTAAAGCTGAAAAGCTCGAGTTATTTGTTCTTGTTTTCCGCAACTTTATTTTATTTTTGAATATTAGAATATTTGGTTGTATTATTATTATATTATCTATAATTAGAATGATGAATAGAGAAAGTACGAAAAGGACACGTACGGCGGTGAAGGTGTGTAAGCCGTGAAGAAATGACGGTGTTCTCCTTTTCATTTTTCCTTATAATTAAGCAGGATTATAATTAAGCAGGATTATAATTTATGGTTAAGCAGGATGATTAGTAAGTTAGTGGCTGGTTTATGGCAAGTTGTTACTTCCACGCATGAATGAAACAAACTCCGTAACTTTCAAACAAACCAAACTAGATAAAACTCAGTTTAGTTTGAACTGCTCTAGCTTTTACTTATTTTATTTATGTGTTTTTTTTTCTTCTAAAGTTAGTTTCATGCTCTTTATTTACGGATCTATTCTCTCCGTTTTATAATAAGTATCGTTTTAAGATTATATTTTTGTTTCAAAATAAATATCGTTTTAAATTCACGATATAACTTTTAGAATAAATTGTCCACTTAACCTTATTATTAATCAATAAAATACAAAGAATATCAAGAGTCAATTAGTTTTTAGGGATATAATAGAATTTTAATATATTTTTTTAATTTGTATGAAAAATGTTAGAATGACAGTTATTATGAAAAGGAGAAAGTATTATATATTTCATAAAACAATATGACTAGAATCAAGACTAATAAATGCATTGTTAAGGCTGTGTTTATCTATTGTAACCTTTCCCAAAAAATTTTATAGTTTATGTTTTGGGAAAATGTATATGTTTACAAATCATTTTTCGAGATACATATTTATTTCGGTGTACCACAGATACTAGTATATGTTATGATCGATGAAGTGATGCGATGTTTGTGATAAGAGCAATCAATATTGATGGGGCCAATTCTGAATTTGGAACAGTAAGTAAGTGAGTGTATGTGGGCGAAGTTATCACAATTGTCTGATTTGTTTTCGAAGCTTTCACAGTTTGCTTATCACAAAAGATATTTTTTATGTTGAAATGTTGTAGGATTACTAAACGACGATTCCTTACTAATAATGCTAATTTATCAAGTAGTGAAATTGACTCAACGGTTGATAACGAGTGACAAAAACATTTGGAAAAGAAAGAAAAAAAAAAAAAAAGAAAGCATATGGCGGTAGGTAGCTATCGTTTTTAATTAACGGGGTGTAAAAATGTCTCTTAATAAATCATGAAAAATNTTAATTAACGTGGTGTAAAAATGTCTCTTAATAAATCATGAAAAATTTCACTCTTAAATTATTTTCTTAATGATTGGAATTGTTTTCATTTTTTTCTTTGTAAAGTAAAACTTTTTGTAAAAACTTGAATTTTGATCGATCAAAATTTAGAATCAAAAACAAACTATATTATCTTGCAAATATTTTTGTTTTTCAAAACAAAAAAATGAAAGTAATTGTTGATAAGGAGAGAGTTTGTTAAGAACTGCTTTCGTTTTTTTATTTTGAAAGGTAAAAAATTTTGCAAGAAAATCTAATTTGTTTTTGACTCTAAATTTTTTGATTGTTACCATTTCAATCAATTTGAGAACTTATATTTTGATTTAAATAGCAAATGAAAAAAAAAATGTGATGCCCAAATACTTCTTATTTAGGCCCATTAAGACATCTCAAAAGACAATCTTCTTCAACAAAGAGCTGAACACACTGAAATTGGGATCGATTTCGACTGTAAATTAAAAAATTGATTGCCGCGAAGATTCAGATTTTGCACAAATCCCCAATTCCTACAGCTTCACTTTCTGAATTTTAACGCCGGAGACGAATATCCTGTGATGGTGTAATCACCACTGCATAGAACTAGGCAGTCAGAGAGACTAACAAGAGTGAAAGAGTTTCTGAGTTTTTCCCTCTGTTTTGTTGTTCGGCATCTGATTCTCTAGCTGTGTTTGTTGATTTGAGATGAATTGTTAAAGAAGCATAAGAACGAAGATGCGTAGAGAGATCTCTTTTTTGGTACAGCCCAGGTGCCTTCTTCTCCTCATTGCCCTAACGATTTTCCTCGTCTTCGCTCTCCTCAACACCGGAAAAGTACGATTTTTCTCCGACCCTTTTTCATGTTATCTCCCAAATTTATCATGCTTTTATGTGGATCTCAACCCTTGGGTTAGTTAGTGATTTCATCTATAGAATTATAGTGTTATTTTCAGAAGATATAATGAGAGATCTGATTTCCTTAAAACCATTTTGTGAATTTTCCTCACGATTAGTGTTGCTTAGATTTGTTTATGAGTAGTCAGTCTCTCTTGGATTCAAATCTACATTATATTCCCAAGCACATTGTAGTGTTCAAGCGAGTTTACGAGTGAAGTTTGTTGAGAATAGCCATCCTTAATATGAATATAGATATACTGGAAAGAATCATGATCTAGAGAATGTAGGTCGCTAATAATCCATGGCACATGCTTGTTGGATTCAGCTGGTTGATTTTGATTATGGTTCCAGGATAACATTGCTTAGCTTTATAATTTCATTGCGGACATTTTGGACTTGTATTCTTTGGGTATAGATAAATTGTTAAGCCAGTTTAAGTCATTATCAACTTAGTCACCGAGTTTGAATTTCTGATAGTTTCTTCTGGCTATCTACTATAGCTATTATAAACCTCGGTAGTAGAGGGTTATGGTTAAGGTTCCAGCTCTGTATAACAAGCTTATGGGGTTAATTACTGTGAGAAGGATATAACAAGAGTAGTGGAACGTGATAAGCTTTCTGGTCCGTGTTTTGCATGTGTAATCATATGGCTCATTTGCTTGCTTTCTTGCTGTTTAGGAGGAGGAGAAGCTTGTAAATGAAGATCACGATATCACCCACAGAGTTTTTCTCGACGTTGATATCGATGGCCAACGCTTAGGTAACGAGACTGGCATATATTTTTTAGCTGATAAGTAGTATAAGAGAAAAAGGAAAGATTCTTACTCCATCGTAGTTAAATTGAAACATTAGTCAACCTCATATACATGTATTCTTAGAGTCTCTTCTTTGGGATTGGCTTCCCTTAACCCTTGCTGATTTCTTCATCTGTGGTACGTACTTGTAGGCAGGATCGTTATTGGACTTTATGGCACTGTTGTACCCAAAACCGTAGGTATGTCTTTGGCATCTTGCATGCAAATCTCATGATATGTTTGATTATCTTAAATAGTTTCTAATGTTAGGTTTCTTTGCTTTTGCAGAAAATTTCAGGGCCTTATGCACAGGTTTGTACACTATGATTTGGTTTACCTTGGATTGGGTGCTTCAGTTTCTGTTTAAATGAATCTCAACATAAACATAGGAGAGAAGGGAAAATCTTCAAGTGGGAAGCCTCTACACTATAAGGGAACACCGTTTCATCGTATAATATCTGGATTTGTTATCCAAGGAGGAGACATAATCCATCATGATGGAAAAGGGAGCGAGTCAATATATGGTGGTACCTTTCCTGACGAGAATTTTAAGATAAAGCATTCACATGCAGGTGCGCTTGTACTATCTACCAAAACTTATGAAGTTTGAACAAATGCCCGGAAGAATGGGTTTAAGACATTTCACGCAAGACATCTATGCATTCTTGTAGTTGACAGGGAAAATAACTTTAATGTGTAGGTGTTGTAGCGATGGCTAATACAGGACCAGATTCGAACGGCTCACAGTTCTTTATCACTACTGTTAAGGCTTACTGGTAAGCCCTACTCTCATAATGACCCTCTTGCTCCTCTTTATGCACAATGAAAATAGCGTTTTAAAACACGGAAGATACTACAACTGAGATCAGGAACTCCATGTTTAAGGCAGACACACTCACTTATAGTTTTGCTTTTGGGAATTCCAGTGTTGCGTTTTTAAGCATAAGTTTTGATGGTTGTGGAAATTATGTCCAGGTTGGAAGGAGAACATGTGGTATTTGGGAAGGTAATACAAGGAATGGACAATGTATTCGCCATTGAAGGTGGAGCTGGGACTTACAGTGGCAAACCAAGGAAGAAAGTTGTAATTGCTGATTCTGGAGAGATCCCTAAAGAAAAATGGGATGAAGAGAGATGACAAAAGACGACCTAAATTAACACATCACTACAAATCTGGTTCTGTTCCCGTGAGATTCACTCTCTCTCTGTCTCTGTTTTATCTTTTTAAATTATAGTATTGCACATGTGATGATCTGAACTCTGAACACAATGCCAGTATAGTTAGTGTTTAAGGCTGGAAGCATCTGTAGCTCTTCGCTCAAGTTTTTTTCTCGTAAGTTTCACAATGTAGACTTCATTTATATGATTCTTAGTCTAGTGACTCCAGTCTACATTTATGTAGATATTTGATATTTATGATGAGCATTATTGGAGACATGATACTATTTATTTCACCTCTTACGTATTTCACAATTCTGACAGCATAAACGACCAAAAATATTGATGGTAAGATAAAAGAGATGATTCCAAATTAGAAACAAACACAAGTATTGCACAACAAGTCAATGCCTAACTATTGAACAAGTTTGGAAGACAAACCACTAAATGTACAAACAAATCCTCCCAATAATAAACTACAAAGGCTCAAATAATCAATCAAAATCATCGAAAGACATATAAACAGACACATGTAATCTACTTACACCTCATCAAACACACGCATGGGATAATTGTTATCCACATATATACAGATATGGTCAAGTTCCATCAACCTCTTCCCAATCATTAAAATCCACTGAAGTTTTCACATTAATTAGATTATATCTAGATGATTCAGTGCCAGATATATCACTTTGATCCAGAGAGATCGAACTGGAATAAAGACTAAATTAAAAAAGAACAAAAAAGGGAGCAGGAAGTGTTAGTATTGTCGACTTTATATGCCCATAATTCTTCCATAACTTTTAGATCTTAGTGTTTGGGCCTTTATAATTGACTCTTGTATAATTGCATCCGAATAAAACATGTAGCGGTCCATGCAAACTCATAATCATGCACACATCATCATACAATATATCACATATGGCGTGATACAATTAATGGTGTGAATTGCTCAACTTATGTCATACATTGCACTAGACAAATTTATGGGAAGACTAACACTTTGGGAATGCAAAATTCTTCTTGACATTTTGTAGCAGCTTTCAACGTATATATCTTTAGGTTATTATTCTGTGAACCCTTAATCTCCGACACCAAATTTTACTATTAATGTTCATTTGAAAACAATGTGAATTGGGTTAATTCTAACCCCAAGACTAGCTAGTTTCATAAAATTCATCAAAAATATTAGGTTATTTACATTGATATTATAATAAATTATCTAGAGGTTTCATTCATTTGTTTCTACGCAAAGGGTCGGTTGAATTTTGAGTAACACAAGATTGGAGAGATCAATGAGGATGTAGGCAAAGCATTGGATCCATCAAATATTATTTGGGACCAGCTTCTCTCGATTCCTCGCATCTTCTTTTTTTGTCCATCAACTTCTTTTGATCATTTTTCAATTTTAACCAAATTGATCCTTTGTGTGTACTATATTTGGATAAAAAGAATATTGCCTATTTGTCTGTCTAAACCATATATGTTAGTAAATTAGTCTCATATTAAGAGATTTTACTAGTATGGAAACAATTCTTATCATTTTTATTCTCCAAACTTTTTATACTAATTTTTTTTATATATACCATAAATTAAATATACATATATAGAAGACATCTTACATATTTTATACTATTTTAATAATAAATGTGTATAAAACAGAGCAAGTATAATTACATTGGTACACGCACGAGAAAAACACAGCTAGCTCTTGAAACCGTTAATTAGTAAGAATTATATATAAACAATCAGTTAATACATTTTCAATTGGTGATTTTCCCAATTCTGAAGATAATATAATGATAAGTTTCCATTCCAAGTTGCTCTTCTCATCAACCACTTGGCAAGTGTATTACTAAACTGAATTCAAATAGTTTCTTTGGTATTATCAATTAATTCATATTTAAAAGAAATACTTTGTACTATTTATGGCTGTTTTTTTTTTTTTTGTCAACATGTATTTATAAAATTCCGAAGGGTGAAAATGTTGTTACACTTCTATACCAATAGGTGACTCTCTCGAAAAACGAGCTAGAGCATCAGCCTTATGGTTTAGAAAACGCGGAATTACATGTAGTGAGAAAACACTAAAAAGAGACTTTAATCTGTTGAAATCCTCCTGATACGGTTGGAAGGCCGGCCAATCTTCTGGATTGAGGAGTAGCTTCTGAGCATCGGAGCAATCTGTGGCTAACTCCACTTCTATAATCTGGTGAAGGATTAAAGACTCCATAGTCCATAAAACAGCTTCCACTTCCGAGTGTAGTGCCGATAAGCTTCGTCGAATTTGTCGTGTTCCCCTAAAATCTCCATGTACAGCGTCCGAAAAACAAATCCACCCCAGACCCGAAACAAGGTCTGAACT
>OVAX01000048.1:0-12881 GCA_900406405.1 Lepidium africanum
TATCTTTGTAATAATATAATAAAGATTTTAAATCTCTTGATTTGTTTTGATTGGTCGATTTATTTTATATAATTAAATTATTTATTTTTTAAAATTTCTATTAATTCAGTTTTGATAAAACCTTTTTAATAGATCCGATGTTTATTTCATTTGTTTAGGATAAGAAAAATCTATTAGAATAAGGAAAACCTATCATTTAGAAATCCTTAAAAATAGGAGATATAGTTATAAGGATATCAAATCCAATAAGAATAAGGAGAATATTATAATTTTGTTTTAAAATAATATCAATTCTATTTTTAATATATAGAGATTCAATAAATTAAATAATTTTATTAAAATAATTTTTTTTATCAAATTTTATATTAAGAAGTTAATAATTATCTAAAACTAAACAAAATAAAAAATAAGGAATCTTTTTGATAAAATTAATTGTTTAGAAACAAATTTTGATTTTAATAAAATAAAGATGATTATTTCGTTTGCTTAGATTCAAATCCTTAACAAAATAGTTTGTTTGATTTTAATAAAATAATGATAGGTCCAATAATTTTATTTGGTTCAATAGTTAGTTTCTTAGTTTTGAAATAAATCTATACCTAAATATTTTGTTTTGATTTTGATAAAATAAAGATTAATTTGGTTTCATTAGTTTTAATAGGTCCGATGATGTTAATGGTTTCAATTGGTTCAATAGTTTTAACTGGTTGTTTGTTTTGGAAAGAATATTTAACCAATTCGTTTGTTATTAAGATATTCTTAATCATAATCTCTATATATAATAAAATCGTAGTTAAGATTTTTCGTATCTTTTATATAGTAATAAAAGAAATTTTTAATTCTTTGATTACTTTTGATTGGTCGATTTTTATTAACTACTTAATTTGTCCATTTGTTGTGATAAGACCTATTTTAAAAAATTATTTTGTTTTAATTCCAAATAATTTTATTGTAAGAGGTTCGATTGTTTTAGTTTGTTTTGATTTGTCGATTTAGTATATACTCAATTAAATTCAAAACATAGGTCCGGTTGTTTTAATTCGTCGATATTTTCAACTACTTAATTTGTTCTATTTTTTGATAAGACATTTTTTTAACAAATTAGTTTGTTTTAATTTCAATTAATTTTATTGTAATAGGTTCCGTTGTTTTATTTAGACATATTAATTGTAATATGCTCTTTAATTTTCCATGAAAACAAGTCTTTCTATTCATTATTTTTAATACAAATCGTAATTTATTAACACAAACAAATTTTTTTTCCTTAACTCGTATTAATTAAAATAGGGCAGAAAGCCAATGTTCAATGATACAATTGATGAAAGAGTGATTCCTGGATAGCCCACACACAATACAAGGTAGGAAACCGGCTTTAGAATTCAGCGATCTAGGAACAAGAACTAAGGAGAAAAAGATGAATTGGCTTCAAAGATAAGCAAACTCAACAGTATAAGGAGAGAAGCTGGTCACCCATCTGGATCTGCTACCATCTTCGGGATATCAGCGCAATCCACAAAGAACTATTAAAAATACAAACACATTAAAATATTATAAGTTTACATACTATAATATATATATCTTATATCTTATATCTAATGCAATTTTAAATAATAAAAATATATAAATATTAGATCCAGAATACAAACATAATATTTATCTATTAAGATAAGTATTTTAAACTATATTTTTGTCAACATTGGGCCACAACTGGCCGCTCCATTAGCCAAGTTCCTACATAATGCAGGCGGCAGGACTTGATCCTTCAACGTGCAAGCGAGCCTGCCTTTAGTGGACTTACCACCTGTCATTAGGGTAAAAGCCACTTGCAATATTTTAAACTATATAAATAATAGTTAAAATACAATCTATATATTGAAAAAAATATATAAAATATGTCCACATAATCGACCATATATGTATATATTATTTTTAACTATTGGTAACTACATATATATATATATATAATATGTCCATATATATATGTAATATTTTAAAACACTTATTTATTTATGTTATTAAATTGATAATCGACTAATCAATAAACAGTTATAATTTTAAATAATTATGAATCTTCAAAATATCTAATTTTGAAATTTGAAATTTCAATTATTGAGCTTCTAATAATCGACTAATCAACATTATTATCCATAACTGAACATATGACCTATATTTACCTAAATGAACACATGTTTAAATGCTTAAATGAACATATGACCTATATTTATCTAAATAAACACATGTTTATATAAGTAATAAATATAGATCTACAAATATAAATGAATACAGATTTAAAACCCTAAACAAACCCGAGATTAAGAACTTAAATAAATACGATTCGAAAAATCTACGTGAATATGGGTGAAAAACCTAAATAACACGAATCAAAAAGTTTTTATGTGAAAATTGCAATGAATCAAAATTTAAATCAACAAAGATTAATAAATATACTTTATATACAACACCAATCATCATTATAAATTAATTTTTAATATATCAAATATGTATAAAATTAATAAATTTATATATACAAATCAAACCATGAAGTAAACAAAAAGAAATTAAATATCATATATAAATATTATAAATAAATAAAAATACCTACAAATGTATAATAAGTTTTTACAAAAACATAATGCGTGCATAGCACGAGACATCATCTAGTATGATTATAATAATGTAATATTATTGTTTGGGGTTATTTGATTTCTATTTAGAAACTTGAATTGAGAATTTTACACCGATAGATCCTTGTCCTGTGATTTGGGTTTGATAATGCAAAATGTTTTCAAATTGTATTGGGTTTAACTGGTAGTAAGTTGCTACTTATTAGTACTTTGTTTGAAAATAGTATTTGAAGTGAATGTTTAGAAACTTAACAAGATGCTAGGATGAGTTGGTTGAGGTGGTTAAGTGCCTCTCCCCTCTTCCCAAGCATTTGGGATCGATTCCCAGAATGCTCCACTGGAAGCAAAATAGCCTCATGTGGAGTTTGTATGGTCTACAAGATAGGACCAGTACCAAAAAAAAAACTTAACAAGATATATGCATTTTCTCGTAGTTTCCGTGATTTTTTAATGTTTTCAAAAAAATTTATGACTTATTTATGGTTATACGGATTCATTTGTATTTTTGTATAAAATTGAAATATATTGGTTTTATAAAAACCTATATATATAGTTATTAAAGATATATATATATATATATATATATTTGTGGTACTCAAAGTTAATATCGCTATACTCTAAACTTTGCTAGATCTCAACTAAAGTCAAGTATATGTAGAGCTTCAAAAGCTTTTTTGTTGGACACATACACGAAGTACCTTGAGGATTGATCGCAAGCATGTAATATATGATCTATATATGGCAAAACCTGAGCAAAATTAATCATTCCTCAAGCCAAATATTTTAGCAGAACAATTCATTTTCCTAATTTATCTTGATAGAGTTTTAAGGAAATGCGTTTTGCATATTAATAGAACAAATTTTTTTATGATAAATCACTATTTAGCTACAGGAAAAATGTGGCCAGAACTGACTTACTCATCTACCATCTCAAACTGTCACTGATAAATGTGTTTGTATGGTGGTTAAGAGGTAGATATTTGCTACGAAACATGTGACGTGGCTAAACAGTAGTTATTTGCTTCGATCTAATTGTCTGACACAAAAATTGTTTATAAATCTGAATAAGTTGCAAAAAATATTTGTCATCATCAATCTTTGCAGATTTCTTCACTGCACCATTCCAACTAATATTATATTTCCCGGTGATAAAATACGAAATTTGAAGGGTTAAGTTATATGAGATCATTGTCTATCTTTTTTTGTCAACTTTATTCATTCTTTCTACTAATGGGATCAACAAAGACCCGATCCATAGCCAAATTGTTCCCACTGGAGATCAGACGCAAGCCAATTAGGCCACCTGCTTCTTGGCAAATCCTTGTCGATCTACTTATTAATAATTAAATAAGTATGTATTCATTTATAATTTCAAATCAAAGTTTATCATTTTGACACCATTTATATCAATTAACCCCTTTTATGTGTCAAATCTGGTCCTGATTATATTTATATATGATTAAAAATATTGACAAACTTTATAAATTTATATATTGTTGTTTACAAAAAGTTAAAACTAAATCATTATGTAATACACATTTTGTTTAAATCACTTCAAATTAGATATCCTAGTGAATTATAATATTTAAACTATTTTTTGATTGGTTGGATGATACATTCTTTTAATTTTCTAGAGAAAAAATAGTGTGTTTGAAATTTTACGAAGAGTAACCAAGTATGAGAGAGCCTCTGAGAGTACCAGAGTCTTTCATTGCATTTGAGTAATGCCTTATGGCTATGCTGTGTCGTTTTGGGGAATACATTCCTGTATTAACCAATTGAAGCAAAATCTCTATCTGAACCGAAAAAGCAAAAAAGGAATTTAAAATCTCTCGACACTCTTCTCTTCTTCTGTATCTTCTCGCTTTTCCTTCTCCTTGTTAAATCACAGGTTTAACACAAGGTAGATCGAACTAGGTCTCTCGCCGGGAAGTACACACCGTTTCTCATTTTGGGCATATTTCGCAAATGGTGAAGGCATTGCAAGGCGCGGCTCAGAATTTGCCGGCCGATGTCAACCAATTGATCGATCAGTTAGAGCGTCATTGTTTAGCTCCTGATGGATCTCTTGTTTCCAAATCAGCGTATGACGATCTTCAACTCGTAATCTCCTTCTCACTCTCTCTTTCTCAGATTTCTGTCTCCAATTCTGTGATTTTCCTTGGCGTCTGAAACTTAAGTTGTTGTATCGACATTGTAGGCGAGAGAGGAAATGTCTAGGGAGAGACTACGTTATTTGGAAGCTATGGTAACAATTTCACTCTTCTTCTTCTTTTACCTTCAATTTCTGGATTCATGTTTGGAATTTATTCAGTTTCAGGTTTTTCATTCATTTATTGTAGTTGAAGCTGTTTACTCTAAATTAGGTTTGTTGTAATGTAATCTGAGGACTCACTTTTATTTTCTGCGGTTTCTCCAACTGGTAGGCTATATATTGTGAAGCTGCAGCTATGGTAGAAGAATATCAGCAAGCTATTTCAGTAGCTAACCATGGGGGAATTCGGGATGTTCAAGGTTTATACCCTCAACTTGGCTTGAAGAATTCTCCTCAGGTCTCTAATTTTAAACTTGTTCTTCTGCAGTTTCAGTTTTATGCGATTTCACTCTCTTAGACTCGTTTTCAAGCAAAAGCATTGATTTTTTTTTCCAGGTTTATGAGACCCTAGAGCATAGGTTGGTGGTTGCTGAGGCAGCTCAGAAACTTAGGCTACCTCTTATTTCAAATGATGGTGAAATTCATGAGGAAGAAATTGAAAAGTGGAGTACACTATCAAGAAGTTCTCTTGATAGTGCAAGCACGAATTTTACAGTTAGCTCCACTTCTAACTCTGTGAACTATGCGAATAGCTCTGGAAACAGCATTGCTTGTGGAAACAGTCTTAGTGCTGCTGATACTGATGTAGTTGGTGGTGTGCCAAATCGCTTTCTTGGAATAACACCTGCTTACTTATCCTATGTTCAGCTCCAAAACACTAATTCCACGGTAATTTCAGATCATATTGTGTTTTGTATTGGTCTCTTCATAACTATATTGTGCCTTCACCTGTTAATTGTAAAATATTAGAATATAGATATCTTTGGGTCTCTAATTTTTGTGTTTCTTTTCTTTTAATAACTTTGTGCAGGACATGGCTGACTACCAAATGTTTCTTGCCCGTGAGATAGAAGGCCGATTGAAGGACAAATGTGATAAGTTGGCTGATGCCATTGTTGATGACACTGGTAAGATCTTCATGACCAGCAGAATGAGGAAATGGTCTTTAGCTTCATACAATACTTGGCTTTAAATATTAAGTTGCATTGCACAAAATGACCAAATTTTCCTTATTGTCTACATTAAATGACAGATTCATCTACAGGAAATCGAAATTCAGGTGCTAGGCTCCCAGAAAGGTTAGCTTTATTGCCTTAGTTAACAATGGGTAAAAACATTGGAAGAAAACTTTGATTACCTTATTATTTTAATGAAGACTGATGGCAACTGGCCTTTGTAGGATATATACCTAGAAAATGTGGCGTACATGTAAACATATGGTAGCTCTAAACCCAAAGTCGTTTCTAGATGAAGGGATCATAGAGAACATATTTTGTTGATAATAAGTATTCTGTTCCAATATAAAGTTTATTTGAAAGTGTTGAAGGTTCAGATGATCTTTTCACACTTGAAAACTCTCTTATGCTCTCTAGCTTCGATCAATGAGTTTATTTGTTTTTTTCCATTTCCAGGGTAAAGTTCATAATTGAGGAGATTGAAAGAGATGAAGCAGCTCTACGAGAGGACCTCTACTCGGCTGACAGGAAGTTTGCAGAATATTACAATGTAGGTGAAAATGCAACTCGTAATGCTTGCAACACAAAAATCCAAATGCCTGGTTGTTGCATAATTCTTTTGTATATATCTTTAGGGTTCATATGTTTATGATAGATAATTTTCAACATGTATATCAATGCTACTGCTTATAAATTACCCTTGTAGTCCTTAGTGCTAGTAAGTACTTATGACTCTTCTTCTATATTCTGAACAAGGTCCTGGAACAAATTCTTGGGGTGCTTATAAAGCTTGTGAAGGATCTAAAACTAGAACACCAACATAAATATGTAAGCGGTTTCTGTGTCTTCGACTGCTCCCCTCTGCACATTTTTCTTACCCTTTGTAATGTTACAGAATGAGATGCAGAAGACTTGGTTGTGTAAAAGGTGTGAGACCATGAACGCAAAATTAAGGTATCATCTCAATCTTTACTGTTTAGGATCTAAAATTTGAGGCTATTGCAGTAGTCAATATGTTCTTTTTCTCTCTGCTTGAAGGGTGTTAGAAAATGTTCTCCTTCTTGATACATACACCCGTGAATCCATACCAGCTCTGCACAGTATCAGGTGCGGAGATCTATTTTCCAGATATGCATGTAGCCATTTGTTTGATGAGTCTGTATCTCACCTCCAAGCCTTATTGTATATTCTAGGAATTATCTTGTCGAGGCTACTGAGGAAGCTTCAGCTGCATACAACAAAGCGGTTTGTGTCTTTATCTTTCCTTTCATTGCTTAACGTTAAACCCTTTTGTGCTCATCTTCATTGGTGATTAACCAAACCTGCGGAATGACCCACAGGTAACACGGCTCAGAGAATATCAAGGAGTGGATCCACATTTTGATACAATTGCCAGACAGTACCATGACATTGTTAAGGTACAAAGCAAACCATCAATTAATTACATCATTTTACCTTATGATTTTAACCTATTGTAATGAAAACTTTCATGTTTTTGCAGAAACTGGAAAATATGCAGTGGACCATTCATCAAGTAGAAATGGATCTTAACAAATGATTAATCACTAAATATGTTATAACAAATGTTTTTGCAAACATTGGATTGAGACAAAAAAAAATAGTATAACTTTGATTATATTATTAAGTATAAAGTTTCATTTTTATAAAATATAGGTATATTCTAAAAATTTGTTAATTATAGTGTAGATTCAAATTTTTAGAAAAATTTAAGATATATGATCAAATTATTCCAAAATACATAGGTCTCCTTAAAACAAAACATATAACATAACATCTTAAACATGTTTGCAAAAATAATATGTTTATGGTGAACCACTTCGCTAAATATAATATGTTTATTTCCTTATCAATAAGTTAGTAAATGAACATAGCACATCCTATACGCAGTAGTATTTTTTTTTTTTTAGTTTTAGCATTTTCTTTCTTCTAGTTATTTGATTTTAAAAATTTTAATAAAATATTCTAAAATTTATCTTTGGCCATTAGTAAATTTATATAGTTCTACTGCAATAATGCTTGGTGAATTATTTCTTTAAGATAATGTCTTCACAATGTGTGAACCAATCTTGCATGTAATTATCAAATAAATCGTAAGATAGTTATTATAATTATCGAATAATTGAATGATTTATAATATTAAATAATTTCTATTTTTATAAAATAACATGTAATATTAAATGAATCATTATAAATATCACAACTTTGGCAGTGTCATTAATCTTGGGATCAAACTTAAAATGATTTATTCAAGAATTTAAAACTTGAACCAATGAGGTTAATGATACAAGTGAGGATAACAAATCGAGAACAAAAAATAAGAATACCGCAAGATGAAACACATAGTTTTCATCAAGTAGAAATGGATCTCAAGACGCATGACTAGGGAGATATACGTAGCTAATGCAAGATACAAATTGTAAACATATAGTAACTCTAATCCAAGAAATAGGTATTTTGTTCTTAAATACGGTTTATCCAAAAGTTTTTAAGGAGCAAATAAGTTTCTTAAACTTGACCATCCTTATAATGACTTATCAATCCTCTTATTTCTCTAGTGCGTTGAACATCCATGTAATAGTTTTATCAAACCTGCAGAAAGAACCGTAAGATAAATAACTCAAAATACATATTCTAACCAAAAAAAATTACAAATTAAATACATGAAAACTAACTAGACAATTTAAATCTAAATATATCTCTAAATATGTTATTTTCACAAAAAAAATGTGTTATTTTTGTTTCCAAAATTGCATTTTCTAATTATTTTCCATAACAATTTTCTTTCCACTAAGTCTCATAATAATTTCAGACAATCCAAAAGTGGGTAGCGTCAATCGTCCCGAAACCAATAGTAAAAATTGCTTGCGTCATATTAGAAAAACATAAAAATATTATATAATTAGTCAAAAATATCTAAATATTTATTTATAAATTCTTTTTTACTAACCCAACGAAATTTTATAAAACCGTTGTATAATTCGATTTCAGCTATCAAAGGTCTTTGGGAGACTAAGACGATGAGCTCTTTCTCGATAATGTCTTTCTTCTTAATAGATTTGGTACCAACGGCAGAGTATTACAGAATCGAAAACCTTTAAAAGAAGAAAAAATAATAAATAAATTGATATGTGTCTGCAATATATAAAGTAGTAGGTGATATAGAGCGGTGATTCTACCTGGAGCCAAGCCGTTGCGAAGATACGTGTTAGAGGCAACACGTGGAGCCGAACCTATGTTGTTACAGTAAATCTACAATAATTAATTAAGCAATAAGTAGAAATCTTACTTGTCAATTTTCCATGTGTACTTACACGCATCTTATGCAATAAGACCATCTGCCATTAGAAATTTTATGACAAGTTTAAATTTTGTCATTTCATCTTTATCACTCTTTTTCGTATTATTGATGAGATGTTGGATTGAGAGATCCGTCTTTAACGTTTAGTTTCTATGTTCAAAGAAACTTCGATAAATATCTAAAAACAACAAACAAAATATTCAAAATTTATTTATTAGTTAATTTTTGAATTTGAGTTCATTCTTGAAAAAGAAGACAAAATAAGCTTAAGAGTTCTTCAAAAGGAAGATAAGAATTGAATCAAACTTTCAAAAATTGATTTGACTTTCGAATTTTGAGAAATTTTTGATTTGGGTTTTTTGTCGGGATTCAATTGGTTTAGTCAACTTAAAGTTGATGGTTTAAATAGAAGTCAACAAAAACTTTGAGGTTTAATAAATCATTGCCAGAGTTTAAGGTTCAATTTTATTTTTTTTAAGTAAGTTCGGTGTGAAATTAACATTTTTAAAATGCATACACTGTTTCCAAAATTATAGGGAAGATAATTATCTTCTAATTTTTAATAGAGAAAACTAACATTTATAATTTTTACAGTCACGGGCCTTGGGTATGATTCGAACTTACATCCTTGCAGTCCTTAAAACTGCTGCTTCTCAGGTAATTTTCTTTGTAAAATGAATGAATTCTTGCATAGCTTACAGAAAGCATGTATGCAGTTCTCATGTATATGGATATCCATATATTGCGTATCTACATGGGAAGCATGCCGAGTGAATGCTTAGGTTCCTTAAGATATACGTGTTAATTTCGTTGTCAGGTACAAGCAGCATTTCGTGGGACAGGTGGAAACAAAACATCTGTCTTGATATAGAATCTCTCTGCGTTTTCTCGTCATATCTATTCTCTCTTTGTATACTTAGTCGATCAAGTTATTAGATAGCTAAATCGGCGTCAAGTAGAAAGAGATCATGTGTAGTCGAGGCCATTGGAGACCAGCAGACCATTATATACAATAAAATACATTTTAATAAAAAAAATAAAGAAAAAAACCGATAAAACTGTAACTTTTGTTAATAACACTACTAACCACTCGAAATTTTATCATTTCATCTTCAGAACCTTTCAATAAAAAGAAATACTAATATAAAGTCTGTGTACCGATATAATTTTATGAAAAACATATGATTCTAAAATGATTAATAGCAAATCCCATTCCATATAGAAATAGACTATAAAATATATAAGTAGACGTTTTATTTATCAATAATATATATATATATATATATATATATTTCAGAAGGTTCTATTTCAGAAGGTTCTAAAATACTAGTAAAATAAAATCAATAATATATAAAAACTGCAACTCATAGTAAAATTATTAATATATATTTGCTTACATTGTGTATAGACGTATACATCTTGATTGGCTTAAAGAGTTGCTACTAACTATACACAATGTGTGAACCAATCTTGTACATCCTATACACACATATATATAGTAAAAGTATAGTTATAAATTTAACATTTCTCTTCTTTTTAATTTTATTTTTATTAAATAAGTTGTTATATACTTTATCTCCGGCCATTTAATTTGTTAAATCCACCCTTTGAATTTAGTTAAAATGTATACTACAAACCTAAAATAGTATTGTTTAGTTGAAAAACTATAGTAAATAATTAAAAAAGGTTTTGTGGTTTAAAAGATCAAATGGTTTTTATTTTAAATAATGTATAGTATTGATTATAATAGACTTCATACATCCATCTTATCATACACATCCGTTTCATATTATTTCTTTCTCATACAAGTAGATTATTGATTCAAATCTTCCGTTTCATTTCTCAAAAAAAAATTCTCAAATCTTCTTAATAATCAATAAAAAGAAAACACTACAAATACTTATCTTTTAATTTCGGTTTATTGTGGTTTGTATTGATTAAAGACTTTGGTTCAACTAAACCAAGTCTCAGTTTTAGCGTTCAGTTTCGTTGTTCTCTGAGATGAATAGAAGATTCTTTCTTCAATTTCTCTGCATTCATATAATCAATCCTAGAGAAACAAGACACAAAAGGAATCCAATTGAAAATGTTCTTATTAGTGGTTGTTTAAATGCTAATACAGATCCCATTTGGCTAATGAACGAAAAGACATGTTTTTTGGAAGAAAAAAAGTTGCTTCTTATTATTCAAGAAGTCAGTAATTAAAAGTAAAGATGACAAAAATGAAATGATAGCATCTGCAAGTTTGTTGAATAACGTTTATGAACATGTTTTGAATCAATGAACTAGTGTTTGGTCTGAAGATGATGTTGTCCAAGTTTGCATTACAATTTCACAATAACGATTACAAGACTAACTTCATCTTTGAGTATGCATAGAGAGAGCTTTGAATGATAAAAACGTAAAGGAAAGAAATTTGCTACTAAAATAACAAATGGAGAAAGAGAATTCCATAAAGATTTCAGACCTTAAGTACCAATCTAGTAATCATGGTTTAGGTCTGATCTCGTAACAATCTAATGTCGAGAGAATAGCAAAGTAAGAAGCAGTGTCTTTAAAAGCTCTCTATTTCATTAGTATCCTATAAGTATGCATATATATAGAGCAACAACAAATTCTTTTTATATATGGACTAGAAAAACTATAATCAGTTATTGATCTATAAAGTGAACGAAACCTAAGTAAAGTAAAGTGCAAAGGAAATAGTTAAGCAAACAGACAAATTAGAAACTATGACAATTCCTAAATTGCTAAACACAGATAAGTACTAAGCTAATCTTGCATACTGAGATATCTCATAACCAAAATGACGTTTACATTAATGGTGACTAATTAACACTAATGTCCACAACTCACTCTTAACTTAAAATTGTAAACATAAAATAATGAAAGGTTCCCAAAGATTTAAGACCTTACGTACCAATTCAATCACTAATCATGGTTTAGGTCTGACCTCGTAAACCGTATGACCATCATACCATGGATAGTAACCAACACAAGCTTGAAAAGGTATAGATTCATTATGAGAAGGATCCTTGGCCTCGAAGGTAATGTTTAAAGTGTATCCCATGGCGTTATACCAAGTAGATTTCACAGCTCTCACTAGTTCAAAAATAGTGTGTTCATCATAATTGTATCTCTGAAGAGCTACCGTGCACAATCTGTTGGCCAAATCTCCGTTTGTTTCTGGTCCTTTATGTTACCATATATTGTTGATACTCTCTATTTCCTTATTTGTAGATATCGTATCTCTGCAATTAGGAAAGGAGGTCTCTTGGTTATGCATATAACTCCCTGTAATTCTTCGTTGATGAAAAAGATCAATCTTCCAATTCTTCTGAGCCGACACTCCTTGTCACTTTAGACATGTTGCTCTCCTCGAAGACAACAGGATAATAACCATGGTGGCTTTCTATCGTGGTGTCAAAGTCGTATTTCTATCGAAAACACACACGTAATATATTATTACTCCCTCTGTTTTTTTATAGATGATGTTTTAGGCTTTTCACACATATTGAAAAATCATTTAAGCGCTCTCTAAACCATAAGGCTGATGCTCTCACTCGTTCATCTAGAGAGTCACATATTGGTTTCGAAGCGTAACTCATCCTTTCACCTATTTGGCGAATTATTAATGTGTGTTGACAAAAAAAAAAAAAAAAAAAAAA